>OY101441.1:79150987-79719887 GCA_956483585.1 Gymnocheta viridis | reverse complement strand
CCCAACTTGTTCAAATACATTTAGTCGCTGCTGCTGTTTAATCATTCTAATCATGCGACTGTTGTTGGCTCTGTGATTTTAATCATGTGTCGCATCATACCACTCAATTTGGGTGAGTAGTATGAATGTGAGGCTTCGCGACCAAAAATCCCATACATTTTTGGGATCATGCCATAACCCAGTTAACCAATTGTTAAAAAAATTGTGTATTTTGTTAGGTGAATGAATGGTTTTGTAATGTAAGTGCGTTTTCCATCCCTGGATGTTTGTGTGGAATAGTGTTGTCTACTTTTAGGGGTTTGTATTATGAGTGTGTTATGTAGTAGGGGGGTGTATCAGGTAAAATTTTGTATGTAGATTTTTGTTAAGTTTTCCCATGTTTGATTTGAGTGTCCGTCCGGACACGTGCATTGAATGTTCCATGTCTGGTTTGAATATTAGTTCGGAAATTTGAATGTCAGTCCGGGGCATTTGAATGTCAGTCCAAAGCATTGGAATGTCAGTCCGGGGCATTAGTTTCATCGATCGGTACGCTACACAAAGAGAGTGTAGTGTTGTTTCCATCCCTGGAATTGTGGTTTTTATAGTTTAATAATATTTCTTGGCGCGTTGAGATTTGTGGTTTTATAATTTCTTTATCATACCTTAACCCTTTAACGGTCGATGGGGTTAAATTCGACCTCATGATATTTTATGTTATGAGGCGACAGCGTGTTCGGTTTTGCTTAAAGTGAAGTCGTGATGGATGTTATTTTTGTTGAAGTGAAGTCGTAACATTTAATGTGTTCGTTAGAGGGTTAATACAATATGAATTAAACTACATTAGGGCGGTTTACGAAAGTCTGTGATTTTTTTGCTAGTATTTAATAAATAAAATTCATTTACTGCGGTATATATTAATATCCCTAATACTACTACTCGTGTTTGGTCGGGGTTTGGTCGGGGTTTGGTCGGGGTTTGGGTGGGGTTGGTTAGGATTTGTATACCAATTTTGTATGAGAAAACTAACAACGATGATTTAAGTGGCACCCTATTGTATTGTTGTTCTGTTGTTAAAAGTTCTGTTGTGGTTTTTTCTTTTTCGTTGATATGTATGAATGTGTGTGTTTGAAACAGTTGATTTAATTAAGTTGTTTGAATACAAAAGCTTGATCCTAACCATACACAAGAAAGTTGATAAGAAATAAAAACCCAAAAATAAATATACTATTTATGTATGTATTTATATATATATATTATTTATTAATGTGCTTGAAATTTTTATAATATAATAAACAATAGTAAAAAATAAATCTCATATTGAAGTATGTATGTATATATATAATATTATTGAAGTTCATCTTTATTGACCCAAGAATTATGTTGATTGGAAAATCCCAACCATTTTACGTACGCCTGGTGCCCCTTAGTTTTAATAACATTTTCAATCAAGTATGTATTTGGAAAATGTGTCTTTAATAGTTCATGTTCATAGAATCCACCAACAATCGGATTCCTTTGATAGTCTTCCAATAAATAAGTAATGGAATTTGTGTTCTGTAAAGTACGAATTTTAAAAATTTCAGTTGTCCAGTTTGGAGTATATCCTTTTGAAAAAATATGTTTATATTTGCTGATTCGAACGTGATCTCCAACTTTTAGTTTACCAAATTTATATATTTTGGGATGATTATAGGCTTGTTTTAATATAGAACTTTCATTTTCTATGTTAACAGCATTTGGCTTCATTCCAATTGTTCTATGTTTTTTATTATTATATTCATTAATTAAATCCTTACATATATGTATCCATTGATAATTTCCTTGTAGACTAAACTTTTTCCACATCATTCCTTTTAGAGTTCTATTAAATCGTTCTACAATAGACGCTTTCATGATACTATATGTAGAATAGTGATTGATATTATGTTTTTTCATCAGGTTTTGAAATATTTTATTATAGAACTCTTTACCATTATCTGTTTGCAAGTTTTTTGGAATTCTCTTTAGCGAAAAAATAGATTGCATAGCATTGGATATATCTTCACTACTTTTAGATTTTACGGGTACAGCCCAAGCAAACTTTGAAAATGTATCTATAACTGTTAAAATAAATCTATAGCCTTTGTTATATTTTGAGTAAACACCCATTTCAACAAGATCTGCTTGCCAAAGATCATCAATTCCCTTGATCACCACTCGACGTCGAATGAAATTTCTACGTGCTTGCTTATGAAGCTCCTGAACCACTTCTTGTCGCTCCATTTCTAACATCTATCTTAGATTACATCAATTTAAATGCTGCTGATATTGAATTTAAATCAAAAACGATTTATATATATCTATGTTTAAACGGTTTGTAATGAGCTTCGTTTTTCATTTAGACGTTCTTCAACTGAATCAATTTTGTAATTAAATAATGATCTCATTTCTTTTTGGTGATTGATTGAGATTATTTAGTATTATACTTTGATCATGTATTAATTTACTTAAACGTGTTTCTACATTATCAAATTTTTCTGTAGTCAACACGTTTTGTTGTCGTATTATTTCGTTAAAACGATCCTCCATTTCCTTAATTCTCTCCATATACATTGTATCCAGTTGTTTCTTTATTTCACTTAAATAACTTTTCATGTAAATTTTGTTTACAGCATCGTTTTCCAATACAGGACTAGCAATATTTTTTATTCTCCGCAAGTTAAAGTTGAAATTACGATCACTATCCAAATGAATCTTGAAATGTTGATTTTGGTATCTTGCAGATTTTTCAATATAATGTCCAAACTTATCGATAGGCATTTTATGAATATGAATTGTTAAACATTTTTAAGTCTTTTTATATAATAATTTTTGCTTCTCTCAATTCCTCAATAATTGATACAATTTCATTATTATGATTTGAGTGACCAGCTGTTGTTGATGAAATCAAAAGACGCAATCTACAATAAACATAATTATGCTTTTTTCTATTCAATTTCATTAAACCTTTTCCCTTATGAATTTTCTGTTGTTGTTTAAATAGGTTTTTAATAATCGTTGTATATTTAATTGAACGATTTCCTTTAATTTGACCATTAATACTGTTATTTCGTTTATGGACATTAGTCATCTCCAATATTTGTTTATAATTATTTAAATCTGTTTTATTATAACTGATTGGTTTCTTATAAACTAACAATTCATATAAGCCTGATGTGAAGGGCCATTTTAAATTACCTACAGTAATATTGGTTGAATTGAAAGTGATGGGTTCATTACCCAGTCTCCATATTTGATTTTTATCCTTATGAGGACCATAGGTTTTATCATATATATTTAAGTTAACTTTTGATAAATTATATTGAATACTTTGATTGGGATGTATTGTAATGGTGTTATCATCATCATTGTTATCATCCTCATTATCAACATTAACATTATTATTATCATCATCATCATCATCATCATAGTCATCATGATCATTTTCATCATCAAATGATTGAAACGTGTTTGAACTTTCCTCGATTTTCTTGTTATTAAAGTTTGGAGAAAACGTGTTATAATCAAGCTTACTCTTTTTATATGGTGTACTGAAGGCAACTTTATTATTCTCAAGATCATGTTTAAAAGAGTCATCCGGATATTTTTCATGTTTTATAATGGTGTTATTATTATTATTATTATTATTATTATTATTATTATTATTATTATTATTATTATTATTAGTTGATTGAACTAATTCTTTTAATGGTTTTGATATTGGTTTAAATGTCTTTTCCAACAATTCATCATTTGCAATTTCTCCAAGCAAAATATTCTTATATTTCTTTTTTAAAATATTTCGAGTTTTAATAAGATTATTAACCAGATTTGTATTCATATTTATAGATTGAATTAGAAACAGATTCAAAACAGATCAGTTTAGCAGTTAGCGGTTTAATAGTTGAGAAGCTATTAGTTTAATAATTAATCTTGTACTGATTTTAAAATATCTGTAATGTTTCTTTTATAGATTTATAAATATATCGAAACCTTTTCTATATCGACCATTATTCATAGGATCATCTTTGTTAATAACTAGAAAACCATATTTTTCTTTCCAACACTCGGCACATAACTTATGAAATGTTTTTAAAGTCATATCAGAACCAACATGATCATTGTAAATATGCTTAATATTCATTACATCCTGTTTAAAAATTATAATCATATTTGCATTATCGCGAATCAAGTGTTTTGGTATACGTGTATAAGTTTGACATAAATAAAAACTATCAATGTCTTTATGGCGACCCATACAGAAGTAAGAACGTACATGATTTTGTTTCTCACAAGCTATATCATCGAATATAAATATTGAATTCGGTTTAACTTCGTCTGGGGATAGAACATCATCATTATTAGAAAATGATGAAAAATTTATCTCCTTAATGGGTTTAATTAGACTTTCTAAGTACTTATATTTCGGTTGTTGTGTTGACTTTGAATATAAGTAAATATTTTTAAATTTCAATCCATGAGGACTTTCAATAAGACTGATCATAACATTTGTTTTTCCGCAATTTGATGGACCCACAATAAGAGCTCGAATAGAATTCGGTAGTAATGAACTATGACGAATTTTATTTGATGAATCGAACTTTGATTCGATATTCTTTACATCAATCCTTTTATGTTGTTTAAAAAAACGCATTCTGAAATCTAATGACAACATAATATATAAACCAGTCTCTTTTATTTGTTTTCAATCAATTTAATTTCAATCTTTAATCGATAAAGTATCAATAGATATGACTATCATTTATAAAAAGTTATTCAGTCGCCATCCATCCTTCATTGGTAAAGGTTTTCTAAATAAAATAATTAATAAACTTCCCATTGAACTTCATCTACCCGGTTATCAATTTTGCGGACCTGGTACAAAATTAAAGAAACGTTTAGCTAGAGGTGATCAAGGAATCAATCCATTGGATACTGCTTGCAGAGAGCACGATATAGCATACTCAAACAATAAAGATTTAGAGAAAAGACATATTGCTGATAGAATTTTAACTGAAAAGGCTTGGCAAAGGGTCAAAGCAAGCGATAGTAGTTGGGGTGAAAAATCAAACGCTTGGTTTGTTGCTACTACAATGAAAGCAAAAACAAAATTCGGTATGGGTAACGTTATTAGTAAAACTAAAAAGTCGTCTCCAGTAAATACCCACAAACTATTTACACATGCATTGAAAAGTGCAAGAAAGAATATAAAGAAAAGTGAAAACTTGAAAGATGCTATAAAGATTTCACGAAAAGTTGTAAACAATATTTTCAAGGGGAAGAAAAAATCGTTAATAAAAACACCTCGAATAATACCGCTACCAAAATCTGGAGGTTTTCTTCCACTTGCCCCTATATTTGCTGCACTGGGTGCACTTGGTGGTTTAGCTGGTGGTGTATCTGGTATTACAAAAGCAATCAATGCAGTTAAAAATGGAAAGGAACAGCTGACTGAAGCAAAACGACACAATAATACAATGGAAGCCATTGCGATGGGAAAAGGCATGTTCTTAAAACCATATAAAAAAGGTTTTGGATTATATTTAAAGCCTTATCAACAAAATTTTTAATGAAGCTACCTAAAAGAGCCCTTTCTGATGTAGACTTGAGAAAATATGCAAAACATATTCCAAATTTTAGAGGTGTGTTTATGTGTAACACTCTTCCAAGCAAACCATTTAAAAAAGAATGTGGAATAATCAATCTGGATACTTCAAAGGGACCTGGCACACATTGGGTAGCATATTGGAAAAACAACAATCAAATCGAATATTTTGATAGCTTTGGCAATTTGCAACCACCAAAACAATTAATAAAATATTTAGGAAAAAACATTAGTTATAATTATGATAGATATCAAAATTTTAATACAATAAATTGTGGTCATTTATGTTTAAAATTTTTGTTTTCGAAGCTAAACTAAAAAGAAACTATAAATGTTTTAATAAAATACATCGATTAAGAATTAAAAAGATCTTGTTTTATTTATATATATATAAACATTTTTTTTCATTTATTAAAAATTTTAAAAGAAATATTATAATTAAATAATTTTTCTAATTTCGCTTGTTAGAGGTGAGTATTCGATTAAGCGATCATGAATAACTAAACAGTATGCTGATGTTTTTTCTGGAATTGGTTTGTTTGCTTCAGTATCAAATTCAATTCGTACATCAATAGGTCCAATTTTAACAGTTTCATTTTGATGTGAAACATCAACAACAATAAGCGGTGCGTAAGACTTGTAATCGTTAACATCCAGCAATGGTTCAGGTTCTCGCATGTAAAAGCTTTGTTGAAATTTTGCATACATATTATATAGTACAGAATACTGGCCATTTTCAAAACGATTATTTAAATCATCATATGGATATGACTCTGAGTTTAGATATACTTTTAAATTAGAGATATTACAATGGTCAAATATATTTCCTTGTTCTTTACTTTTCTCTTTTTGTAAACCAATTATAAGAAATCGTGTTCTTTCGTTTTGTGGAGAAAGCTTCACATTCCATAAAACCTTTGTATTCGTTGGTAGTGCAGGATTTACATGACAATCCCAACTACGAAATGCAATTGGTATAGAATTTTTGCTGTTGATTATCTTAAACATTTCCAATTTTGCAAAGTCTGATAGTTGAATATGCGGCATTTTCCATATTATATCCAGAATTGTTAATTTCAACTGATCAGTTGTATTTGTAGAATAATATGATCTCTCATCGGATGTAGAACGTTGAAGAATGAGCTCATGTTTCGAATTTAATAGTATTTTGTTATAATCTTCAGCAAACCCCATCAACATTTTCAGAGGTATACAACAGCTAAAATGACTTCTTTCTAAAACAAAAGTTTCGTTAAGACACCAACCAGCGTTTTTTAGTGTAGCACTTTCAGCCTTATTCAATGATACAAAATTTTTCATGGTGGATGAAATTCCAAGTTTGCGTGTACGATCAACTTCAAAACCATTAATTTCATAACGAATTTCATCAAACAAATATGAAACAAAGTTGTTTTTAAATTTCACATCTATAGCTGGAACCTCTTTGTTTGCTTCCTTCTTTACTATAAAACCATGAATGTAAATCATACTCTCACTTGGTAAGACAAAGAGATCCTGATTTTGAATTGGTATACGAATTTCATCATTGTTGTTGAATGATTTTAGATATGGAGAGTAACTATGATATTCTCTTTTTACAATACTCTCATCATATATAGGTTTTTGAAGGACATTTAGTATTTCATTCATGGTTGAAGATTAAATCCTAATGATTTTAAGTATTCTGTATTAGATGAGGACAACAGTTTTTTATTTTTTATACTTTCTCGAATGTGAGTTGATGAGGGATTGAATGGAAATCCTCTTTGCACTATGTTTTTATTGTAAATGATCATTATTCTGGTTTGAAGTGGAGTCTAAGAGTGATTTTTTCTCCTCTAAAATTTATAAGTTCACCGTCTTGATTTAAGATTCTAATCGTTATGTTGTTTATTTGCTGACAGTTGACGGGTAAATAAATAACATTTCGAGGTTTTTCGTTTATTTTATATCCTAGAGGAACATCAAGAGGAAATTCATGAATAGTATGATTCGAAGTATTATTAATAAATGAACCGGTTGTTAAGTTGCTTTCAATGCGTATTGTATTAACATTCGTAATATGTGTAGGTAAATCAGATTCAAATAACCTTGTAGTATTCAATTGATTAATATCTACAATCACCACTTCCAAAGATTTATCATTTTGAAGATTTTGATCAGTGTTATAATATTCAGTTGAATTTACTTCTAATTTTCTTTTGCTAAATCCGAGCAACTTTCCTATACTGTTTGGTTGTGAAAAATCTATATCCATTGATGATGTTATTTCAGTTTTAAGTGTGTTATTGTTAGCTTCAATTTTTAGATAAATTGGTTCATCAATATCGTTTAAGCTTGAGTTTAGGAAAAAATCAATATCTTCAAGTTCGTATGAACCAACTGGAATAGTAATAACATGATTTCCTATATGAAACAAATTGTTGTAAACATCTACATTGGGTATGGAATTGAATGCTACAAAATCAATAAGTTCACAAACATAATTTGTAGACAGTTCAATTGGAGGAAAATATTCTCCAACCAAAGTTGAAGTGTTTCCGGTTAAAGAGATCGTTATTGACATTACAAGTATTCAGAATGAACTGATGTTTGATGATTATTTTATCTGATTTAAGTGTTAAATAATAAATAAAAAAATGTCTTTTATAATTTTATTTTTTCTTTATTAATATTTGATTTAATAAACTTTCTTAAGAGTATTACATTTTTTTGAGCACATATACAATATTTTCTATGATAACAACAAACATTTACAGATTTTTAATTTTGATATAATGTTTTTAAATTTGGACAATTTAGATCATCTAGGTTATAAAAATTAATTTTATCCTTAAAAATATTTTGAATCCACTTAATTTTTTCTAATCCTTTAGCATAATAAATAAAATTTTTATCTTTAACATGCTCAATATAATATTCCATAATATTTGTTAAGGTTGAATCGCCATCTTTCCATTTTAATCCATGATGATGATTATAAAGCCAATTAATTGAATCTTTTTCTTTTGTTGTCAACAATGAATATGGAAAAGGTGGTTTAATAATAAATGTTTGAACTTGTGAGTCATCAATTGAAATACTCAGTTCTTTTACAATGAATTTATTGTTGAGATAAAAACCTTGTACGTCTACAACTAAAATTCTCTCCTCCGACATTGTTTAGTACTAATCAAGTCACAACGACGACTGTAGAACTGTTTATAAAGTCTATGTTTTTAAATTATTATAAAAATTCATTATACATAATGCTTGTTCCCAACTTTTATCGATAAGGGAACATTTACAGGTATCAGGTCCACAAGTTGTTTCATCGTTGGACCACACACAATTGGTGTAATGATATCCAAATTTTGATTTACTTTTCTTATAAAATGCATATTCATCGAATTGAGTTTTTAATTTCTTCAAAATAATCTCATGTTCATACCACAAAAACCTTTCTTCGTTCAAGAAGTCATGTAAAATTTTCGAATAAAACTGATTGTTCATTATTTTTCTTATTTTAATTTTTTTATTTATGTTAAATAAATGTTCTTAACACATCAACAACAAAGTTTATATTAAGTAGTAGTAAATGTATTTCATCATATTAGTTAATTTATAATATTTCCATATCCAAATCATGGGTATAATCTTGAATGTTGATTAATGTCATATCGGATCGGTATGTAGTATCATCCTCAGAAACCGTCTCAATTTCACCATTACTTAAAATTCTCTCGTATTCAACTTGACGGTATTCGAAACATGAAATATTTAATCGACGTTTCAAGTAATTGCTGTCATATGTACAACGGATTCTCAATTTTATATTATCTTTGTATTGAAGTTGAAAATGTCTATAAAATGGAGCCGAACTTTCAATTATTCCTGCAATATTTTTTTCTTTTTTTACTAAATCTTGCCTAAATGCTTCAATAGCTTGTTCGACAGTAAAAGATTGATTTATTGGTGGTGGTGAGGAGTCTTCTTGTTCTTCGTTTGATTTATATTCTGTTTTTGTTGTTATTGTTGTTGACTCGATGTTTTTATTTAAATCATTAGTAAACTTTAAAAGTTTGAAATTTAGTTGTATGCTCACAGTATCATTATTTGGTAATTTAATTGCAAATTCTGTATTTTTAAGTTCATTTTCACTCAAATCAATAGGTAATGAAGCTGAAAACACTTGTATGATATAGATATATGAAAACAATATGATAAAAATATTTTTCATTTTAGTTTTTCTTTTTAATATATATGTTCTTAGGTTAGCGATATATTTTTGAATGAGATGATAAGAATTGTTTCTTAAATTTATATACTAATTTAATAATCTTCATATTGAAATGAGTCATCACCACCGCTAGCACCACCAGCTGCTTTCTTAACTATACTATTATTAACCATTTTCTGGGGGAGGGGAGGTTTTCGTTGATTTTTATTCAATGAATGGATACCAGTCTTACCATTATAAGATTTAGTTGCATATTCATCTATTTCACTATAAACACATGATGGTTTGTATGAGTGTACATTTATATCTTTAAAACAACCCTCATAGACTGTTCCAACTAGTGATATCATACCACCGATAACCTCAATTTTTATATGTTGATTGTGACTAAAATGAAATATTGGAATATTTGTTGGCATTTCTTGTCCTCTATTAAGAGAAAAAATTTGAGTTCTTGTCCCTCCTTCTGCGGTTAGGAACACCTGCATTATAATATCCAAAACTACTGCATTTATTATTTGAAAAGTTTTCCACTGTGCATGACAAGTACAATATTTATCACCAGTTTTTAAAAATTGACCCCAATACATATTTAACAAAGTTTTTTAATTCAACTGAATCTCTTTATATATATATCTCTTTATATATATATATACATATATATATATATATATATACATGTATACTTAACCGCAATTGATAAGAAGTTATTGAAATAACTAAAAACACCTTATAGTATCAATTATTGAATATAAAGAATCAGTTTGAAAATTCGTTTTACGGTGAAAAGTTAAAAGCAAAATAATGAGAGCAAGTTTAAGAAAATTGTTTCAAAATCCTAATATTATATACTTACCTTTAAAGGATATGGAAGAAAATACTGCATATGAAATCAACAAGATAGAACGAGTAGATACAAAATATGGTGAAAGTATAAGATGTCTTGTAAATAAAGAATATCATATTTATTTACCTAAACGATTTCTGATTATTACTAAAAATCAGATGGATTATCTAAACGCAAATCCACACATTTTAAAGAAAGTTAAAGAAGTGAATGGATTATATACTCTAATCATTAAAAAGAAGAAGCAATATGTATTCTACAACAACTTGTATGACAGTACTGAAGAAGAAGAAGATGACGATGATGATGATGAAATAAAAAACACATTTTAAATAAACCTCGAAACAGAAACTTTTTTAAAATTATGAAAACATATGTAACAATAAAAGCCTCCAAAATCTAAAATTTCTCACGTATTTAATAAATTAGGAACTTTATAAAAATGAAAAACCATTTCCATTCCATTTCTGGTGTTATATCATATACATCTGTGAAGTATGTGGAATGTCTTTCGCATCCAAATTTAATTTTAAGAGACATTTTAATAATAAACATATTGAGCCAAAATCAAACAAAACAAAACTAAATTTAAAAAATGAAAATATTGAAGAAACTCCATCATGTAGCTATATACGATGTGAAACTTGTAAATTAAATATAAGAAAAGGTTCTTGGTCTCATCATTTGCGAACTAATGATCATAAAAAAATAATAATCGTTTGTTTATAAACAACGATATATATATAAGTAAAAATTTATTTTTTAAGCGTATTCAAACTTTTGTATACGAAAATAAAAAGGTAGATGAGCTTTCAATAAACATTTTATTTTCGAATGCAAAAGAAAGTATTATAAATATTTTAAAAAATATGTTATTAGAACATCAAAATATAAAATTTAATATAGAAGTTTTTGCAGAATATATAAAATTCTCAAAAACTAATGAAATTGAAATTGATGATAGCGCACTAATTAATATGAAATCTTTTCAATCGAAAATGGTAATAGTACAATTAGAACAAGATCTATCAAACATGTACGATAATCATAGTATAGAAATAGCAGCCAAAATGGATGAATTTCAAGAGAGAGACAGTGGTTGGTCTCTAGTTTGTATCAACAAAATTGAAATAAACGTTAACAAGTATTGTCCTATAAAAGCATCTAAATATTTAGAACTACCAATATTTATCAGAAATAAAAAAGCGTGCGTCAACATTAAAAATAATGATAATTATTGTTTCAAATGGTCTCTTATAGCTGCATTAGAAAACAATAATTTAAATTCAAAATATTTACATTATAGTAACGTTATCACACAAAGCTTAATAACACTAACAAATGGGATAACAATTGATTTCACCAACTTAACCTTTCCTCTATCTATTGCTGATATTAAGATATTTGAGAAATACAATTTAAATATAAGCGTGAATGTTTTTGGATGTGATGTGATAAAAAAAGAAATCGTTGGACCATATTATAAAACAGCTGATGAAAAAATTAATCATATCAATTTACTATACATTCAAGATGATGAAAACGATGAATCACATTATGTTTGGATAAGAAACATAAGTCGTTTATTGAGTACACAAGTTTCAAAACATCTAGGTGCTAAATATTTTTGTAATTTTTGCTTACACTATTCAAGCAGTGAACTCTTGTTATTAAAACATAAACAAGAATGCAATAAAATTGTCACCAAAATGCCTTCGGGTCTTAAGGATGATAATATATTGCAGTTCAAAAATTTTAAAAATCAATTAGATGTACCATTTGTTATCTATGCGGATTTTGAATGTATATTAAGTAAAATGAACAACAAAAATTCTAATAATATCACAAGCATTCAAAAACATATACCTATAGCTTACAGCTACTACATAAAATCATCTTTTGATTCTAAACTGAATAAGCTTAGAACGTATACGGGTGACGATGTTGTTAAAGATTTTGTTCAAAATTTGATTTAGGATGCACGTTTTTTGTGTACAAACTTTCTAATGAAAGTAGTGTCAATGAATTCTCTATTACCCCATGAAGTTGAAAAACATTATAATACTAATGAGTGTCATATATGTAAACAAATTCTAGATGATGATGATAGATGTGCTGATCATTGTCATTTAACTGGTCAATATCGCGGTCCAGCTCATTGGAAATGTAATATTAATTATCAATTACCTAACTTTATTCCAATAATTTTTCATAACTTTTCAGGCTATGATTGTCATTTGTTTATAAAGGCTCTAGCAGATTATCCGGGTGATATAGATGTTATACCACTTAATAAAGAATTGTATATATCTGTTAGAAAAAGAATTCAAATAACTGACAAATATAATTTAGAATTACGTTTTCTCGATTCTTTTAAATTTATGTCGCCTAGTTTAGATAAATTATCTAATTATATGCATGACGATAACTTTAAAACACTGCAATCAATATATCCAAATCATTTAGAGTTTAATCTTTTGAAAAGAAAAGGTATATTTCCTTATGATTATATCGATTCAGTTGAAAAATTAAATGAAAATGTCTTACCTTCTCGTGAACAGTTTTTCTCTACATTAAATAATAAAGAATGTACTATTGCTGATTATGAGCACGCGTTAAAGAAACTAATTCCCGATTTAACTAACAAAAAATCATATATAATTCATATCGAAATCTTCAACAGTGTATTAGAAATGGTTTAAAATTAGTTAAAATTCATAGAATATTAAGATTTAAACAATCAACTTGGTTGAAACAGTATATCGATTTAAATACCTTTCATCGAACCAATGCCAAAAATGAGTTTGAAAAAAAATTTTTTAAACTTTTAAATAATGCGGTATACGGTAAAACTATGGAAAATGTTGAAAAACGTAAAAATGTAAAAATCGTTAATGCTTGGGAGAGTGAACACAACCGTTTGGGCGCACGAGCTCTTATAGCAAAACCTAATTTTCATAGTTCAACACATTTTACGGATAATATGATTGCAATTCAAATGAGTATGGATAGCGTAACATTTAATAAACCTATATATTTAGGGTTTTCAGTTCTAGAACTATCTAAATATAAAATTTATGACTTTCACTATCAGTATATGCAGACAAAGTTTAATGAAAATTTAAAATTAAATTATATGGATACTGATTCTTTAATTTACACAATAAGAACAAACGATTTTTATAAAGATATTTACAATGATCTTCATCTAAACTTTGATACATCAGACTATTCAATTAACAATGTTTTCAATTTCCCCTTGCAAAACAAAAAAGTCTTGGGAATGATGAAAGACGAGAATAATGGGCATGTAATGCTAGAATTTATTGGGCTTCGATCAAAAGTATATTCAATAGCTGTTGACGATAAAGAAGAAATCAAAAAAGCTAAAGGCGTAAAAAACTCTGCTTTAAAAAAACTAACTATAAATGATTACCGTAACTGTTTGATAGATAAAACCATATATCACGATAAAATGTATATATTTAAATCTATCCTACATGAAATTTATACACAACAAATATCAAAAGTTGTATTAAGTTATGATGATAATAAACGTTATATAAGAGAAGATGGTATTAATACCTATGCTTGGGGACATTTCAAAATAAACAAAAATTGAAATTTTAATAAAGTGTAAATCATAAAAAAAGTTTTTTCTTTTACAAATACAATACTTATTTATACATATTTATATTATTATTATATATATATATATATATATATATATATATATATATATATATATATATATATATATATATATATATACTTCAATATGAGATTTATTTTTTACTATTGTTTATTATATTATAAAAATTTCAAGCACATTAATAAATAAAATATATATATATATATATATATATATATATAAATACATACATAAATAGTATATTTATTTTTGGGTTTTTATTTCTTATCAACTTTCTTGTGTATGGTTAGGATCAAGCTTTTGTATTCAAACAAACAACTTAATTAAATCAACTGTTTCAAACACACACATTCATACATATCAACGAAAAAGAAAAAACCACAACAGAACTTTTAACAACAGAACAACAATACAATAGGGTGCCACTTAAATCATCGTTGTTAGTTTTCTCATACAAAATTGGTATACAAATCCTAACCAACCCCACCCAAACCCCGACCAAACCCCGACCAAACACGAGTAGTAGTATTAGGGATATTAATATATACCGCAGTAAATGAATTTTATTTATTAAATACTAGCAAAAAAATCACAGACTTTCGTAAACCGCCCTAATGTAGTTTAATTCATATTGTATTAACCCTCTAACGAACACATTAAATGTTACGACTTCACTTCAACAAAAATAACATCCATCACGACTTCACTTTAAGCAAAACCGAACACGCTGTCGCCTCATAACATAAAATATCATGAGGTCGAATTTAACCCCATCGACCGTTAAAGGGTTAAGGTATGATAAAGAAATTATAAAACCACAAATCTCAACGCGCCAAGAAATATTATTAAACTATAAAAACCACAATTCCAGGGATGGAAACAACACTACACTCTCTTTGTGTAGCGTACCGATCGATGAAACTAATGCCCCGGACTGACATTCCAATGCTTTGGACTGACATTCAAATGCCCCGGACTGACATTCAAATTTCCGAACTAATATTCAAACCAGACATGGAACATTCAATGCACGTGTCCGGACGGACACTCAAATCAAACATGGGAAAACTTAACAAAAATCTACATACAAAATTTTATCTGATACACCCCCTACTACATACCACACTCATAATACAAACCCCTAAAAGTAGACTACACTATTCCACACAAACATCCAGGGATGGAAAACGCACTTACATTACAAAACCATTCATTCACCTAACAAAATACACAATTTTTTTTAACAATTGGTTAACTGGGTTATGGCATGATCCCAAAAATGTATGGGATTTTTGGTCGCGAAGCCTCACATTCATACTACTACAATAGATTTAAACATAGAAAGATAAACGCGTTTGCCAATGATCTGACGCTGTCATTTAATGAAAAATGCAGATTGTCTAATTTTGAAACAATAAGAAATTTACTAAACGGTCGCTGAGATTCTTTTGTTAAAAAGAATCTTACTAGCGATTGTTTTATCAAATTTCATTATAATATTTTCAAAGTTTATAGGAGGTTTTTGTGACAAATTTTCCTCAAGACAGTATTATTAATAGTTTCCTTATTCAATTATAAGATTTAATTGTTGTAGTATGTAAGTAAAATCTCATAGCATTGTACTTTATTTAGTTTATAAGATTCGTGAATAAAAGATTGTAATAATAATAATAAAGTACTGCACTTGTTTGTAAGGTAATCAATATCAAAAACAAATAAGCACATATTTTTGAATAAATTTAATCAGACAGAAAATCAAATAAAATAAAACTAAACACATGAAAAAGATTACAGAAAATAATTTCTTTATATTTTCTTAAAATATTCGTGTTATACAGCACAACTATAAATATTCGCAAGGAATTTGTTTTATGAGGAAAGGTTCTTGAGAAAAAATGTCTCCACTTAATTCAAACTCCCTTCTGTTTTTCGAGGGAACTTTTTTTATGGAAAACCCAAACTTAAATATATTTAGCTTTTTATTTATTTCTCCCTTTTACACGGCTTATAAAAACGGATTAAAAAGTAAAATGATGGAATTTTTATTCATGATAGAAGAAAAACGGAAAAATGTCATGACGAATTTCTCTTTATAACACTATGCGACAGTCAAAATCGGGATGGGATGAAACCAACGGGAAATGTTATACCGGTAAAAAAGAAGTTATACGTGTCCCGGCGTTTCGCTGGGTCACATCTAGGAATCGAGACATATCGATTTGAAGTTAGTAACTATCATATAGGGGAAATTGTCACCTTTCGTGGTCTTTTTTTTGACATAACTCGGAACCACTAGTCCGATTTTCATGATTTATGTCTCATTTTGTTCATAGGTTATGCGACTTTACGTGAAAGTATTAGGTCTAGACACTTTTTTACCGTTTTGGTTTTTTTATGAATTAAAAATAAAAAAATTCAATTTTTTAGGCAAAAAATAGTTTTTTTCTTCATACATTTATTTATAACTCCGAAACTGTTGCTTATGTAGCGAAACGTTGTATGAACAGATTAAAGGAATTGTAATTCCCAATTTTAATTTGTTACAGCAAAATCGGACTAGTGGTTCTCGAGTTATGTCAAAAAAAAGACCACGAAAGGTGACAATTTCCCCTATATGATAGTTACTAACTTCAAATCAATATATCTCAATTCCTAGACGTGGCACAGCGAAACGCCGGGACACGTATAAAATCCGTATTAATCCTTAAGCCCGGCCGAAGGACGGCTATACAAGAATGCTTTAGTTAGCGAAGCCGGTGTTCTTTATAAATGAAGGAGAAAAGCCTTAAGCCCGGCCGAAGGCCGGCTATGCAAAAATGGTTTCGTTAGCGAAACCGGTGGTCGTTATAAATGGACGAGAAAATCCTTAAGCTCGGCACAAGGCCGGCTATGAACAAATGCTTTAGTTAGCGAAGCCGGTGTTCGTTATACATGGAGGAGAAAATCCTTAAGCCCAGCCAAATGCCGGCTATGCAAAAATGCTTTCGTTAGCGAAGCCGGTGTTTGTTATACCATAGATTACAAAATCTTATAATTTAAATGAACTACATACTTACCTAGTGCACATTCGTAACATTTTCGTATAAAATTTTGTATAAAATGTATTGAGAACTCAAGAGTTAAATATTTTTCATTAAATCTTGTATACTCTAAAAGAACTCTTCAAAGCTTTAAAACGATATCAATATTGGCCACATACGTTTATAAATGCAGTGGAAAATCACATATGTATATATCTATATGGAAACTTCGGAGGCCCATAACTCGGGAACTATACGTTTCCCCCAATTATTTATTTAACATTTTCTTATTTCACCATTTTCTACACCCCTATATACATATATTTTCCTTTTTTTTAACCTGTGTCACTAAACTAGACTTGTTCCCAAATTTCTATGATCTTTTACATAAACATGTAAGCCCTCTTCTAAGTGATGGAAGTTAGTGTTACGGAGTGTTCAAGTTGCACAATCTTTGGAGGGATCTCTCATTCTGAGTTGGAAAAGAAAATGTTCAAAAGAAGACACATGAAATATCGGATGACACACCTGTTGAGACCAGCCGCAGGGGATTTCTTCTATGCCCAACAAATAAGATAAAGCTCTGAAAAATAATCACAGTTACTGATGCAATTTAACTTGGCCAATGTTAACCTTGTACGGAAGGACTTAAAATTCGTTTTATTTGCCGCATTTATTTTGAAGTGCCTATTTTTAAATTTTTTTTTAATTTGTTTGTTAACATTTTATTGCACTCTATTACCAATATGCTACCTTGACTGTTAACGGCATTTTCTAACCTAACAGTTTTTTATACTTGAAAAAGTTTGATGGCCTATAACTTCTGAATTCAAGTATTTCAGAATGTGACATCCAGCACCAACAAATTGTATTTTTGAGCTCTATCAATTGGTGTTAATCGCTATAGTGCACAACGAAGCGTTACCATTTTATGAGCGTAACACTTTTTGTGACTTGAAAAAGTTTGATGGGCTATAACTTCTGAATTCAAGTAATTCAGAAAGTGCCATCCGGCATTAACAAATTGTATTTTTAAGCTCTATCGATTGGTACTAACCGCTATAGTGCACAACGAAGCGTTTTCGTTTTATGACCGTAACACTTTTTTCGACCTAAAAAAGTTTGATGAGCTATAACTTCTGAATTGAAGTATTTTAGAAAGTGACATCTTTTACGATTTGAAAAAGTTTGATGGGCTATAACTTCTGATTTCAAGTATTTGAGAAAGTGACATCCGGCACCAAGAAATCGTATTTTTGAGCTTTATCGATTGGTACTAACGGCTATAGTGCACAACGAAGCGTTACCATTTTATGAACGTAAAACTTTTACAAAAATGCTTTAGTTAGCGAAGCCGGTGTTCGTTATAAATGGAGGAGAAAATCCTTAAGCCCGGCCAAAGGCCGGCTATGCAAAAATGCTTTCGTTAGCGAAGCCGGTGGTCATTATTCATGGACGAGAAAATCCTTAAGACCGACCGAAGGCCGGCTATGCACAAATTCTTTAGTTAGCGAAGCCGGTATTCGTTATACATGGAGGAGAAAATCCTTAAGGCCGGCTATACAAAAATGCTTTAGTTAGCAAAGCCGCTGGTCGTTATACATGGAGGAGAAAATCCTTAAGCCCGGCTATACAAATATGCTTAAATTAGCAAAGCCGGTGTTCGTTATACATGGAGGAGAAAATCCTTAAGCCCAGCCGAAGGCCGGCTATGCGAAAATGCTTTCGTTAGCGAAGCCGCTGTTTGTTATATCATAGATTACAAAATCTTATAATAAACTCCATACTTATTTAGTGCACATTCGTAACATTTTCGTATAAAATTTTGTATAAACTGTATTGAGAACTCAAGAGTTAAATATTTTTCATTAAATTTTGTATACTCTAAAAGAATTCTTCAAAAGCTTTAAAATGATTACGATATTGGCCACATCGTTTATAAATGCAGTGAATCACATATGTATATATGATATTACGAAGCCCAGTTGGAAGATGATTTACCGAGACCGACATCAAGTGATGAAATGAAACACCGGAGGAAGCCGGAACATGGCGCATTAAAAACTGTATTCTCATAAGAGAAAAAGTGATGACCATGGATTTAGATGAACTTGATGATTCTATCACCATTAATATACCTTCTACATGTAAAGAGCGCAGATTCTCATTTTGCTTTAAACGATTTATGTTTGAAGAATCATTTGGTGGCCACATTAAGGGTGTTAAGTATATTTGCAGCATTGTAAGAGGTAAGGAAATTTCAGTTTACGCAAAACTTGTGAATAGTTGAAGGAAACAAATTGCATTAAGTAACTGAATATTATTAGAAAACTGTTGTTCCGCTATAGACTCTTTGGTTTTGTATGCATTCACTAATGTTGTTTGCGTGTAAAGAGGGAGGTATAAATAAAAAAACAATTGTGATTTAGTGTTTTCAAATTGAATTAAATATTTCTTTATTACCTTTTTTCGATTATGGGAATTTGTATAAAACGATTGTAATGTGCCACTTTATCAAAGGCTTACAAACAAGTTAGTGTTTATACATAAGAAAAACAACAAAGGACCGAACAAACGAATAAAATCAAACCGTTAGGTATTTTTACTAGTCAGAATCCAAGATAATACTCCGAAAAATCAGGAATGATTTAAGAAAGGAGTAAATTTAGGTCCTGACAAAGTAGTAAATATTAAATGAAAATTAAATAAACAAATTGAACGAAGCAATATAAAATATTAACGATCTGGCTTAAACATTGCCGGCCACCTAGCAATAACGAAGTTATTCAATAATAAAAACTTATATTTTGTATTTATAAAAATAGTACAATAAATTCCAAGATTCAATCGACATTAAATGGACTGTATTATTATTAAAATTAAATCGGAGACGCTCCGGAGATCACCCAGCCAAAGATGGTATATTGGGCCAAAGGTGAACCCGGAGTCGAAAATATGTTGCCAGTCAATATCTGCCCGCTCAATTCCGGACCCAAAACCAGTGCCACCTGCCCAAAATGATAAAACGTGGGGTCAGCTAACTGTAACCCCGGAAATCTGTTCTTAACAGCCTCTGCCACACTTTCTCGAGGCGTCCTTATGCCATGCATGCGCTGCACCTTGGCAGTAAGGGATATGTGTTTCGCAGCATCATATATAGAGCGTATGCATAAGCGACAGTAGCCATCTGGAGCTGGCAGCTTTAGTTTGGCAACAAGCTGATCGCTTACATAGCTGACCGCACAGCATACGTCTATCACCATTCTCACCGAAACCTCATGACTTCCCGCCTGCAACTTAACCTGCGCCGTGGGGGAAAAGGAAACAACATGGCGGAGTGGCAACGGCGCTATACTAGCCGGACCCGCTCCCGACAGCACACTCTTCGTTAAATTTTTTTGCTTTTTCGGGGGGAGGACAACCTTGGGTTTCGGTGTACCTTTTTCAGCCGGCCTAGAGATATGTATTAAAGTGTGGTGATCTCCTTGGCATTTGCCACATTTCCGCACGCTGCCACAATCTTTAACTTTATGGTTGCTGGGCAAACATCTTGAGCACTGACCCCAAACCAATAAGTGACGTAGTTTCTTTTCATGTGACAGCCGCCAAGCTACCAAGGGATGCGGTTTCTTGCAGAGGCTGCAAGCAGGCGCAGTAGCTTTAGGCCGCTCGGCAGCAGGCAGTTTGGATATATCATCGAAGCCACCAGCAGTAATAGCTGGGCTCTCCGTAGATTTCACCACCTCCGCAATATCAGGCCTAGTCGCAGCAGCAGGAGTCGGTGCCAAACCCACAGAAACGTTGCCAGACAGCACCACAGCCGGAGGGGCTACTTCCATAACCTCCACAGTCTCTTCCAAGAGAGTCTCTTCCATTAACAATGATAATGAGTCCATATTGCTAGGAAATAGTGGAAGTTAATAAATTTCAAAATTTTATGGGGTCAAGATGACCAGTTTTGTGATTGGTCGCTTCACAATGCCGTTGGCAGTACGAATGTCCCAAATATGATCATCAGTCCCGGGATAGGTTTTAATTACTCTGCCTAATTTCCAAGAAGTGGGAGAAAGCTGTTCATGACGAATAACAACTAAATCGTCAACCTGTATATCCCTCTCAGGAAACTTCCATTTATACCTCTTATGTAAATTTTGCAAATATTCCATCTTTCCATCGTCGACAGAAATCTTGAGAAAATGCCTTAATCTTACGATATCTATTTACAATGCTATCATGAGTTTCCAAAATACTTGGTTCCGGAGGAGCCAATATAGGACAGCCTATTAAGAAGTGACCAGGCGTAAGAGCTACAGGTTCATTAGGGTTGTCCGATATGGGACACAAGGGACGAGAATTGAGGCATGCTTCAATTCTTGCCAATATAGTAGACAATTCTTCAAATGTATATCGCAGATTTTGAGCTTCTCTTCGAAAATGTGTTTTAAAACTTTTAACAGCAGCCGCCCATAACCCACCCATGTGAGGGGCACCAGCTGGGATAAAATGCCACGTAAGACCCTGTATGCCAAAAGGTGTTCTACTTTCCGATAGAAATGTACGAAAGTCCCTTTCAATATCTCTAGAAGCGCCAACAAAATTTGTTCCATTATCAGAAAATATAGTAAATGGACAACCTCCCCTAGCAATGAAACGATGAAAAGCAGCTAAAAATGCATCCGTTGATAAATCAGTGGTAGCCTCCAAGTGTACTGCTTTCGTAGAAAAACAAACGAAAATACATATATACCTTCGTTATCCTACAAGCGCGGCCAGTAAAACTCTTCATATCAAACGGACCAGCGAAGTCTACACCCGTGGTGTTAAAGGGTCGGTCTAGAACAGTCCTTTCTGGAGGCAAAGCTGCCATAATTTGAGTACAAGAGCGTTTCCGATCCAGTATACAACGTTTGCACCGACTCACTACAGTACGTACTAAAACTTTCAAACGGGGAACCCAATATTCAATGCGAATAATTCTCAGCATCAATTGATTTCCGCCATGAATAGAAAGTATATGCACAAATTCTGCTAACAGAATCGTAAAACGACAAGAGTATGGTAGAATGATAGGATGTTTTTCTGTATAGGATAGAGATGGAGATTTAACCAAACGACCATTCAACCTCATAGCTCTATCCTTATCCAAAAATGGATTGAGCGATTTCAATGAACTTCTAGAAAAAATGAGTTTCTTCAATTGCAAAAATTGATACTCTTCTGCAAAATGAACCGTTTGAGCCAAAATTGCTAAACGTAACTTAACTCTAGACAATTCCTCACTGGTAGCTGCCGTAGAAGTAAACGAATTTTTGCCTCTGTGAGACGGGTGTGTCATATAAAAGAATCGTAACATATAAGCTATTACTCTAAGAGCACGATCCAACTTAGAAAACCTTTCAAGAATATCTTCAAATTTTGTAAAGAAAGATGCATGGGTCTTTACCGTCCATGGAGCTTCCGTCTCCATGGACGACATGTCATTTAGCTGCCAATTACACCTATTTTTACGAAGCCACGTAGGTCCGTGCCACCAAAGGTCACTTTTCGATAAATCAGCGGAGTTCAGCGGAAGTATTAGGCGCATATTTCACCCATCTCCAAGTTAAAAAAAAAAAAAAATCTCGGTATCTATATATTGTTCACCTCAGTGTAGAAACTCACGAATTTTTTCCATTCTATATCTGTAGAAGGAAGTAATTTATCATCCCACTCAATGTTGTCACGCCAAATCCTTTGCATAATAATTTTTGCAACAATAATGACAGGACCTAACTAACCAACGGGATCAAACAATTTAGCTATTATGGACAATACTTCCCTCTTTGTATAATCTATTTTATCAGCAATGGGCTCCACCTTAAAGTAAAAGGATTCCAATTGAGCATTCCATTGAATACCCAAAGTCTTAGAGTTGATGGATTCAACAAATGTTAAAAGCTTCGAATCTACAAAATATTCTGAGGGAAGGCCATCTAAAATTTCCATGGCATTACAAGTCCATTTTCTAAGTTCAAATTTCGCCAAAGATAGAACAGTTCGAAGTTGATCCCTAGCCTTCAAAGCAGATGAAATGTCATGAGCACCAGTTTGTACGTCGTCAACGTACATAGATTTGCGCAAAATATGAGCGGCAATAGGATACTCATTCTCTGAATTATCTTCCAATTGCAAAAGGGTCCGTATCGCCAGATAGGGAGCACAATTCACACCGAAAGTTACAGTCTGTAACTCATACGCCTTGACCTCCTCCGTCGGAGAACGCCGAAATAATATTCGTTGATATGGAGTATGAGCAGAATCAAGTCGAATCTGTCTATACATCTGCGTAATGTCGCAATTAAAGACATATCGAAAGAGCCTCCAACGTAAAATCAAAAGCACCAAGTCTGATTGCAATGTGGGGCCCACATATAGGAAATCATTCAAGCTGCTTCCGTTTGAAGTCTTATTCGATGCGTTAAACACGACACGCAACTTTGTAGTTTTCCTATCAGGTTTAATAACAGGATGATGAGGAAGATAACACGATGATATATTCTTACCAAAAACATTCTCCGAAACAGGCCTCATATGGTCCAAAAGCCTATATTCATCAACGACATCATCATACAATGTTTTAATATCAGTTTTGCGTAGCAGAGAAGATTCGTTTCTCAAGAATTGTGCCATGACATTCTGTTTTGAAAAACCCAAATTGATAGAATGACGAAATTCAAGCTTAAATGGTAGCGTCACTACATATCGGCCTTCGGAGTTGCGTCGCGTAGTTCTCCGATAATTTTCCTCACAAATCTTATCAAAAGATGTCAATATTCTGCGTTTTGGGGGTTCCTCCAATTCCCAAAACCTAAGAAGATTTATATTCAGATTATCCTCAGGCAAATCTTCTACAGTAGTCGAATACACTTGAATTGGTGTGTTAACCACAGATCCCGTGATAATCCACCCGAATACCGTATTCTGAGCTACTAAAGATTCGAAACCCTCCCGTTGAATACCGCCCAAGATCAATTGCGGATATATCTCAGCCCCTAATAGTATATCAACCGGTCTTGATTGATAAAAATTAGGGTCAGCCAATTGTAAAGTTGCGAACCTATTACGAAGACTCGAACTTATACAGAAAGATGGCAATGCACCAGAAATGCTTGGTAATAAAAAAGCCTTTGTCTCTAAGACAAGAGTCTAATCCACAAACGAACTAATTCTTAAAGAACAAACTTTTCTAGTCTTAGCAGAAACGGTTTGGTTAATACCGGAAACTTCAACATTCGTCGAATGTGTAATTAGTTTCAAGCAATTTTTTAAATTTTCGGACACAAAGGATGTTTCTGAAGCAGAATAAGAGCTCTGGCTGGATACGTCATACCCTGATGAATAATTTTGACCATAGCGGTTCCCAGAAGCACTTTGTGGTTCTGAGTAACATGAAAAACTTGTCGATTTGCAGACAAGTCACTAAAAGTAGACGGTAGGGACGAATTACTATTATTATTTTGTGAAATAGCAGGGGGAATCGAAGAACCATCCCGCACTGACATATTTAACGCACCTTCAGTACTAGATAACTCACGGTGAAACAATGAATGATGTCTCTTATTGCACGTCGAGCAATTAAAGGCACTTTTAAAATTTTTGACTTCATGTTCTCGCGACAAACAATTAACACAACAACGATATTTCTTAACTGTTGCAAACCTTTCCGAAATTGAGAGATTCTTAAAACGTTTACATGTCCTCAAGAAATGCCCCGATGTACGGCAAAGGGCACAAGAAGTTAAATTAGAATTCACAACATGAATTTTGGTCTTCTGTACTGAAGGTTTTACTACTGTGGAGTCCCTAAGATCGCGAACACATTCTAGAGTTTGAATCCTTTCTGTCAGAAAGGCGTCAAAATCTTTCCATTTAGATAATTCCGCTTTATCCCTAACACTTTGTTCCCATAAACTAATAGTGGACGTGGGCAACCGTTGAATACATAAGAAAATCAAAATTGGATCCAAACTTTCAGTTGGAACCTTATACATTGCCAATGAAGTCAAACAATTATTGACACCACGCTGCAAAGTTTTTAAACCGTCACTTGTTTCCTTCTCAAATACGGGAAGCTTAAACAAAATCTTCAACTGGTTATTAACAAGCATACGTGGATTCTCATATGCGTCCTTTAAACTTTGCCAAGCTATATCAAAACCTTCATTACTAAGGGGGTATTTTGATACAATTTCTTTTGCTTCACCGGTAGTTTTTCTTAGTAAATGGCAATACCGCTCTATATTACTTAAACGCGAACTATTTATTATGCTTAAACAAATGTCAAGGTACCTCTGAAATACCCAAAAAACAAAAGCTTATTTAAGTTATGGTGCCCCGATACCGCCAAAGTAATGACGGACGGTATTTTGATGCTTTTTGTGCGTTGTCATTTACAATATAACATTTTCATCGATTCTCATATGTTGTCATTCGTGCAATCTGCAAAACAATAAGCTCTAAATTTTTTAAAATTATGCGCATTTAACTTTTGTTATTTAAAGTACATGCCCAAATGTTGTATTTATATTTCGAGAAGCTAGGTATTTAAATGTTTTTATCCAGAATGCCGGATAATTTTGTAATGTATGTATGTAAAATAAAAAAAAACCGGAGTATTTCATTTTTGGGAAAACTTAAAGCGTACATACTTTTAAATCAGAATTGGCTACCCAGTTGGTACCAGAAAACCCCCACAGGGTTTTATTGGGTACAAATTTACTAGGACAAGATGGTACAATTTTCTTGACTGTTAATTGAAAAGCTCTATTAAAAGAGAATTTGAAAAGCAAGTTCATATTAAGTTTTAAAAGTATGAGTGGATTAGAAAAAAAGAATGAATGTATTGAAAATTGATCGTGTAACCTCTAAGTAAAACAGAAAAAAACAAATAATATACAATCAACTGAAAATGTTTCACTTTCACCATATAAAAAAGTACATACGTTAAAAAAAACAAAAAACTCCAAATATTTTTCCAGAAATAAAAAAAAATTTCAATACTTTTAATATCTCTTGTTTGACAAACAGAAAATACTCTAACATAAAGCAACTTCATATTGGAAAGATTCTGCGAAACATATAAAAATTAAAGAATCAAATTAATAAACTGTGTTAATTTGTTCTATGTTTGACTGTATATATATATTTTATTTTATTTTTTATTGGCGATGTTTTTCACCCAACAGTAGTATATTTGTGGACATTCTGGCACACCAATTAGAATCTAATTAGATTTGGCCTCCTTATGGGAAAAATACACGTATGGGCATTCTGGCACACCAATTAGAATCTAATTAGATTTGGCCTCCTTATGGAAAAAATACACGTATGGGCATTCTGGCACACCAATTAGAATCCCACTAGATTTGGCCTCCTTATGGAAAACATACACGTATGGGCATTCTGGTACACCAATTAGAATCCCACTAGATTTGGCCTCTTTATGGAAAAAATACACGTATGGGGAAAATACACTTATAGAGATACTGAGTCATATAATGAGAAAAATATGATAATTCTGTTACACATGCATTCATATATTTTTCCATGTGTATGCTTTTACAATAAAGAGAAATTCAAATGAGATATTTTTTCGCACCATGTCAATGAGATTCTCATTTGAGTAGTTTTTATTAAAACCTAAAATAAGAGTTTTACTATCCAGCACAAATTGATATAAAAGAACGTTCAGATTTTTTTGTTTATTATTGTTCTTCACAGTTACTTGAAATCACATTAAACAAAAGTTAAAGCAGATTTTCGCATCAAACAAAATGGTAAGTATACAGTTTTATAATATATAAAAAATTTTTTATTTATTATATAGATGCTGTAGAAAAAATATACAAATATTTATACATATTATATGATTGTTTTTATTTGATTGCTTTTAGATCTATCAACAGTTAATTAACATAGCCCAAGGAATAAAATCAGAGTACACGAAAATTGATGATATTCCCTTAAATAAACCATTAAAAATTTTAAATTTTGAGTGGAAGGTTACACAATATGGATCCAAAGTCATAGCATATTTGGAGAACAATAAATGGTTTTATCTACCTCAAAGAATGGTCGCCAAATGGTTCTGCAATATTCGAACTAAACTACAGCTAATTTTTTTAATAAACGAAACTAGTTTTGTAATTTTGTAAATCTGTATATTATAAAACAATAAATGTACATATGTGGTAATGTGAAATGAATCTCGATTATGTATTTATTTTTGCACATGCGTAGACTTGCATTTTATTCGCTTTATATATTTATTTTTCATTTTAAGACATGCGTAGGCTTGCATTTTAAGAAAAAGTATAGAACAATTCAAAATTAATTGAAAAGTTAAACATGCATGAGCAAGAAATAAGGTCAAAAATATGCTGCATTATTTCCTATTTTATTTCATTTGTTGTTTTTAATCTTTCTATGACAAGGTAGTAAAATTTAAACATTTGTTTGTATGGAAAAACTCTTAAGAACGAAAGACATGCGTATGCTTGCTTTCACTTATTTTTGTCGTAGTGTGTGGGTGCATTAACTATTTTTATTGAAGGACACAGTTTCAGTAAAATTTCTTAAGAACGAAAGACATGCGTATGCTTGCTTTCACTTATTTTTTGTCGTAGTGTGTGGGTGCATTAACTATTTTTATTGAAGGACACACATTTTTTTCTACTTCAATGTTTAAATGCAATATTTTATGAGCGCATAAATGTGTTATGATGCTTTTGTTACCTAAGAAAAATGTTTAAACAAGGGTGATTAACAGTATATGTGTATGTAGTAGTGCCTCTAGAAAAGTATAAAATCAGCTATTTTTTCGAACAAAATTCTAGTTCTGTGAAATTATTCAACATAGTAAGATTTATGTAAAATTATTCGAAGTAAAAAGATTTATAAAACTTTTAATTTGTGGTTTTTTATTATTCAATGTATTAAGATTGTTTCCAAAGAAAAAAAAAAATTATATTTGTGTTTTAGTAAGACTTTTTAAAAAGAAAAAACTTTACTTTTGTGTTTTATAATTCTGATTCATAACAGGTTAGTAAAACTGATTTTAATATTAATTTTTATCACTACGAATACACAAGAATTTGATCGACATTGTGATATAGACTGTTAAGTAATTTTACTATACAAAAAAATTAATTTTTTAAACATCTTTAGTGAATTTCCAAAAAAATTGTGATATTATGGAAAGAATAGCAACCAAGCTAGAATGCTCAGAATGTCAAAGAGCTTTTCAAAGTGAGGAAAATTTCAGGGAGCATGAAAGATCTCATGCTTCGAACTCAAAAAAAAGTGTTGTAAAGCTACTAAAAAGTGCTTTTAAAAAGAGGATTATAACACTAGAATATGAAAATAGTAATGAAGAATGTCTTCTACCGGAGATGCTTATGAAGGAAGCTGAGGAACCGTTAAAGAGAGAAGTTGACAACTTCTTAAAGGCTAATGATGCTCTTAAATTTAATATGGAGATATATGGATTATATGCTCGCCCCAATGTAAATGACTTAGAAAATACCCCAATAGAGGTGAAACATTTTCAAACGAAAATGAAGGAAATTTTCCATATAGAAGAGTTTGCCGATGAATATGGTTATAATATTCAAAGAATATTAACTAAAATGGAAGACTTTCAAGAGCGGGATAGTGGTTGGACTCTAGTTCAACTTTTAAAACTTCATATAAACCTAAATAGATACCAACCACTAAAGGGTTCCAGTTTCATTCCTCTCCCAAATAAAATAAAGTTAAAAAAAGCATGCATAAATGTACAAAACAATGATGAATTTTGCTTCAAATGGGCAATACTATCAGCCTTAGCAACCCATAGAAATTCTCAAAGAACAAGCAGTTATGGCGTCAACATTGATAAACAACAAATTTTCTTTAACGGCTTTTGCTTAAATTTTAGTGGCTTATGCTTCCCACTAAAAATAAAAGATATAGAAATTTTTGAAACTAATAATCCGAATATTAGTGTAAATGTCTTTGGATATGACATGGAAAAAGACTTGATTGTGGGACCCTATTATAAAACAAAAGGAAAAAAATCTAAACATATCCAACTTTTATTTATGCAGAAAAAAGTTGAGGGAAACATAGTTTCACACTATGTTTATATAAAAAATATATCAAGGTAAGTGTTATGATTACGAATAAAATTATAAATTTCTTTTTAGTTTTCATTATTATACTATTTTTTATTTATTCATACATCCATTTTGTAATTTTTTTCAGATTCATTAGAGCTCAACAGGCAGCTCATCATGGAAGCAGTATCCTATGTGATGATTGTCTACAGAATTTTCACCATGAACAACAATTAGAAATTCATAGGCAACATTGTAAAAAACAAATTGCATATACACCACAAGCAGATAAGTCTACAATACAATTTAGTAATTATAGTAATAGTATAGATGTACCGTTCGTAATATACGCAGATTCGGAATACATATTTGAAAATATTCAAACTTGCATTCCGTGTGGTGATATTTCTTCAACAACATTAGTTGATAGACATGTGCCCTATGCTATATCATATTTCATTAAATGTACTTTTAACGACAATTTAAATAAGCTATGTAGCTTTAAAGGTTTAGATTCACCTACACTATTTATAGAGAGTTTAATTAAAGACATAAAATATTTAAGTAATAATTATTTATCTATAGTAAAACCCATGCTACCCCTAACAGAAGAAGAAAATTTAGACTACCATTCGACCAATATATGTCACATTTGTTCTAAAGTTATTTTAGATGATTCAAAAGTTAGGGATCATTGTCATATGAGTGGGAAATATAGAGGCGCTGCACATAGTTTGTGTAATCTTAATTACAAAGTGCCAAAATTCTTTCCAGTAATTTTCCACAATTTTTCTGGTTATGACTGCCATTTATTTGTGAAGGAGCTAAATAATATAAATGATGGCCCTATAAATATTATTCCACTCAATAAAGAGCTTTATATATCTCTCTCTAAAACTATAACTGATGAGAATAGTGCTAACATTGAAATTCGATTTTTAGATTCCTATAGATTTTTACCAGCAAGCTTAAATGATTTGGTTGAAAATTTAGCTAAGCAAGATTTAAAAGTAGTAAAATCAATATTTGGAGAAAACGAAAGTAAATTTAATTTGCTTATTAGAAAAGGTGTCTTTCCATACAGCTATTTAAATACTATAGAAAAACTTAAAGAAACTTTTTTGCCGAATATAGAGAGCTTTTATAATAAATTAACTGATGAAGACTGTTCTCAAGAAGATTACGCCCATGCTAAAGAAGTATGGAGCACGTTTGATTGTTCAACTTTAGAAGATTATTTATTATTGTATTTGAAAACTGATGTTTTGTTGTTAACAGATGTTTTTGAAAACTTTAGATTTATTAGCAAAAATATTTATAAATTAGACCCCTGTCATTACTATACAGCCCCAGGACTTTCTTGGGACGCGATGTTAAAAATAACAGATATTAAATTAGAGTTGTTGATAGACATAGAAATGATTCATTTTATACAAAAGGGGATAAGAGGAGGAATAGTACAGTGCTCTCAACGGCATTCTATTGCAAACAACAAATACATGAATGATTACAATGAGAATCTACCATCTAAGTATTTAATGTATTTAGATGCAAATAATTTGTATGGTTGGGCAATGTCTGAAGCGCTACCAGAAGGTAATTTTGAGTGGGAAACAGATATTGAAAACTTTTGTCTGGATAGTATACCAGAAGACTCAGCTACTGGATATATATTAAAAGTTGATTTGTTGTATCCATTACAAATTCATGATATTCATAATAATTTACCTTTTTGTAGTGAAAATAAAAATCCTCCAAATTCTAAAGAAAAGAAATTAATTGTTGATTTAAACAATAAATATGGATATGTAATATATTATAAAAATTTACAACAATGTTTAAAACATGGTTTAAAGTTAGTAAAAATTCATCGAATTTTGAAATTTAAGCAATCAGCTTGGTTAAAGCCATATATTTCATTAAATAATTTACATAGAACTAACGCCCAAAACACGTTTGAAAAAAATTTCTTCAAATTATTAAATAATGCCGTATACGGTAAAACAATGGAGAACGTTGACAAGCGTAAGAATGTTAAAATTGTTAATGAGTGGGAAAGCGTGGGTAGGAAAATGGGTGCTCGTGTCCTTATTGCCAAACCAGAATTTCATTCATTCAGCATATTTGAGGAAAATATGATAGCTGTGGAGCTAAACAGAAGTTATTCATTTTATAATAAACCAATTTATTTAGGATTTACAATACTAGAACTTTCAAAGTGGAAGATGTACAACTTTCATTATGGTTATATACTACCAAAATATAATATCAAAGCAGAGCTGAATTATATGGATACCGATTCGTTCATATACACAATCGAAACTGATGATTTTTATAAAGATATAATAAACGATATTGATGGAAAGTTTGATACATCAGATTATGAAGCGAATAATAAATTTGGTATTCCACAAAAAAATAAAAAAATATTAGGCATGATGAAGGATGAAAATAATGGTAGGGTAATGAAGGAATTTGTGGGGTTGAGAGCGAAAATGTACTCATACAAAATGGAAGATATGAATGAAGTCAAGAAAGCAAAGGGTATAAAAAGTAATGTATCTAGAAATTTAAGTTTATTAGATTACAAAAACTGTCTGTATAATAAGAAAGTATATTATAGAAGTATGTATACTTTTAAGTCAAAACTACATGTTTTATATACGTCTTTAATCAATAAGGTATCTTTAAGTTATTTAGACAACAAAAGATACGTGTGCAATAATAGTGTAAAAACCCTTGCTTGGGGGCATTATCAAGAATCATTTATAAACGATAGCAATGACGATTTTCTAATGGAAATCGATCATATAGACAATCAAAGGTCACCTGATTGTATAGACCAATTTATAAATGATTCTGCTGACGATAATTTGTTAATGGAAATTGATTGTTAATTTTATTATATTTTTATTTTTTTTTAGCTTTGGTTAGCACATGAGTTAGACTCAGAACCACCGGGTCGATACATATTAGTTGTCGAGTCTATATGGGTGGACACCTCAGTCTATGTCATATGCTAGCAATTACTATGGACACCGGTGATGAAAATGGAAGTCGATAATTACAATCTGACTCCCAGAAATCACTAAAGTCCAGAGCAAACGCTGATATTAGCGCGTGTCTCAGGGATTGGTAGATCTATCCCAATGGTGGACTGAACAATCAACTACTGAGACACGAAAGGAGGGGAATCGAAAAGGGGTCCCGTTACACTTGTGGACTGCTTCGATAACAACCCCTCCCACATATGTATAATATTTATTATATATTTATCAATATAATAATATAATATTTATTTATTAATATTTATATATTTTACAACTGAATTCAAACGATTATAGTATGAAACAAAAAGAAAAAATTTAATAAAATTTTAATTATGTATTTATGTTTAAATATAAAAATATAACTATTTGTGTTTTATTTATTTCAAATTATATTTATTGAATAAAAAATTTAGACATAGGTGACCACAATTAAATGTATTAAAGTTTTGTTTTCGCTCATAACTATATTCAATAGGTCTCTTTAAATAATTAACTACTTCAATTGGAGGTTGTAAGTTTCCAAAGCTATCAAAATACTCTTTATAGTTGCGATTTTTATAATAAGCTACCCAATGAGTTCCAGGACCCTGAAAATTATCTAAATTAACAATACCAGATTCTTGAAGTAATGGTTTTTAGGTAAACGGTCACGCATAAAAACTCCTCTAAATTTACTTAGTTGTTTACCATATTTCATCAAATCTATATCAGTTAATGGTCGATTGGGTAGCTTATCTAAAAGTTTTTTGGAGCTGGCTTATAGTACAGACCATATCCAGATCTATATGGTTTTAGATATAGACCTCTTCCCATAGCAATTGATTCCATGTGTTTATTATGTCGAGTAGCCTCTGCTAGTTGTTCTTTTCCATTTTTTATATCATTAACAGCCTTAATAATAGCTGACCCACCTGTAGCCAAACCTCCAAGTGCTGACAAAGCTGTTAGGATTGGAATAATTGGAAGAAATCCACCAATTTTCGGCATTGGTATAACTCTCGGTATAGCAATATTAGCTCTCTTCTTCCCTTTAAAGTTTGAAGTAACGGCTTTTCGCGCAATTTTAACAGCGGCATTTAAATTGTTTGGTTTTTCGTTTCTCAAGAGCTTTAGAGTATTTTTAACAGTTGTTGAAAACAATTTTCTATCACATGCTTTTCTCTTTTTACATTTTTTCTTCTGTGATTTTCTGGATTTACGAGTTTTGATATGATTCATACCTAACCCCAACTTAACTTTTGATTTCATAGTGTTTGTTACGAGCCAAGCGTGTGCTCGTTCTTTGAAATCACTATCTTTTGATTGTACTCGTTTCCAAGCTTTTTCAACTAATATTTGATCGGCTTTATGTCTTTTGTTAATATCGTTTGTTTGTGAATATGCAATATCGTGTTCCCTACAAGCTGCGTCTAACAAATTTATCCCTTTATCACCCCTCGCTAAACGTTTTTCAAGTTTTGTTCCAGGTCCACAAAACTGATAACCAGGTAAATGCAGTTCAACAGGTAATTTATTTATTAAGTTGTTTACAAAACCACTTCCAAAATTATACTGATTATTTTTAACTCCTTTGCTATAGTTTATACTCATTTTTTCTTTTAATTATATAATATATATAATATTATATTATAATATACGTTTAATATGATTGACACTAAAAATTTAAATGATTAAGTTTTGTTATATAAGAGGAAATTTATATCAAAACCCATTTAGTTATCAAAATGAGACTAGTAAAGCAAGCTAAGCAAATTGTAATAAGAAATGCTGATGAAGCTCAAGACAAGAAATCTAAAATTAAACATAGTACACTTTTACCAAATTCAATACGAGCATTAATTGTGGGTCCCTCAAATTGTGGTAAAACTAATGTTATGATTAGTTTAATAGAAAGTCCCAACGGTCTTAGTTTCAAAAACATTTACATATATTCAAAATCTTTGTATCAACCAAAATATTGTTATCTAAAGAAATTGATAGACCCAATAAACGGAATAAATATTTTTACATTTGCGGAAAATGAGGAAGTTCTAAGCCCGACTGAAGCCATCCCTCATTCAATAATAATCTTTGATGATGTTATATGTGGGAAACAGGGGGCTATAAGAGATTACTTTTGCATGGGTAGACATAAGAATATAGATTGTTTTTATTTATGTCAAACATATACGAAAATTCCCAAACATCTTATTCGGGATAATGCGAATATGATAATAATATTTAAACAGGACGAAATGAATTTGCGTCATATATATAATGATCATATTATTGGAGATATGTCATTTAAAGAATTTACGGATATATGTAGTGAGTGTTGGAAAGATAAATATGGATTCATGGTTGTCAATAAGGACGATTTGATTAATAAAGGGCGATATAGGAAAGGTTTTGATGAATTCATACAACTGTAAGGAAGATATATAAATCACTTCATGAATAGTTAGAAAAGCAGTTCACAATAATATATGGAGTAGTTAACAAATATATACATAACAGTTTATAATCAGATAAAAAGCAGGTCGATAGCAGATAGAAAGCAGTTCATATAAAACAGTTCACAATCAGATATAAAGCAGTTCGACATCAGATATAAGCCCGATTGATTTCAGATATAAATCAGATCGATATGAGTAATAATAAAATATTAAAAGATATTGTTAATACAAGGGCGATTTTAAAGGAAAAACTAAAAAATATAAAATTAAATGAAGTAGAGAGACTTAATTTATTGGAAGATACATTTACACCTATAACAAAACCTTTGAAAAAGATTATTAGAAAAATTGATGATTATCAATCAGACAATTTATTAGATGATACATTTAAATCTCTAACGAAACCTTTAAATACAAAAAATGCTGATTACCAATCAGATGATTTATTGCACGAGTCATTCAAAGATATAACAAAACCTTCAAATAAGAAAATCGAAAAAATTTATGATTATCAATCAGATGATTTTCAGTCAAATGATGATGACATAACAGATTCACAACTTCCATCCGATAATAGCTCTGATAATTATGACGATGCTGTAGCTTATGATCAAGAAGCGTTAAATGGTAGTAAAAAATCGTCACTAGCGGAAAATATAGAATTGCTCCTGACTAACAAAACGATAGATAAAGTTTATGGTTTCAACATAGATGAAAGTGGAAAATGGCGCTATGCAAATAATGTGCTAAATTTTAATGTGGATAACTCAATTCAAATAGGGAATTTAACGTGGAAAATGACTCCAGGATTATTTGAATTATTATTTCATTCAAAACCCCTACATTACAATAAAAATGATTTAAAAAAATATAAAGAAATTTTAATAAGTACAAATGCACATAAACGACAATATCAATCAAAAGCTCAAATTAAAGGTACACGAGCGTTCAAATATGTTCGCATAATAAAAAATTTATTTAATACTAAAACAAATGTTTTTACGAAAGGTAGTGGATTATCGCTAAAATCTGTAGACAATCGTAAGCCTAGCTATATATATTGGGATGACCCGAATGAATTAGTTGACAGAATGCGTTTACTTATTTCATCGGAAAGTGCTGGTCATAATAATCACAGAAATGAAATAATTTCCATCATTGAAGAATTAAGAGAAGCTAACATAATATATTAAAAATGAGTTATATAAATAAATTTGGTGAAAGTTCAATTAAGCATAATCTAAATAACTCGAAGTTAAGGATATCCCAATATAATTTAGAAATCAATAACATAACAAAAGATATAGAAAAGATATATACTACTATAAAGATTATAAAGGATCAGTTCCATGATATAAATATGAACCTCTCCAATAAAGTCGAAAATAGACTAAATGAGATTGAAGCCTATATTTTTAAATGGATTAGCATAGAAGATCTTAAAAATGAATATGACTCACAATTAAATATTATTAGGAGTGATATAAAAATATTACAAGAAAACATAAAAAAAATATTGATGAAGATGTTGCACTTATTGAAAAAGCTGTGAAGGGTCAAATATACTCTTCAAATAAAGACTTTATAAAAAATATAGAAGAAAGATTTCATAAAATTGATGATTTTATTTTTAAACGGATTGATAAAAACACTAATGTGGATGATGTGAAAAAACGAAAACTTGAATGGCCTAAAATTAAGACGGCTAAGTAAACAAAACTTTATAAGATATATATATATGAGAATGACATAGAAAAAATAATCATATACAAAATGAACGAGGATAAAAGAGAAATAGTTAATGAACTACACAAACAAGCGCGAAAAATTTTTAAAAGAAGACGAGTTATAATGAAAGGAATTGATGATTTATGGCAAGCTGATTTGGTTGAAATGGGGAATTATGCGTTATATAATAATGGATATCGTTATCTTCTAACAGTAATAGATACCTTCTCAAAAAAAGCTTGGGTTGCAGCAGTAAAAAATAAAACTGCACTGAGTGTAGCGTATGCTATGAGGAGTATTTTCACTAATAACAATCGAAAACCAAGAAATTTACAAACAGATGATGGTAAAGAATTTTTCAATAATCAGTTTCATCAACTAATGCAATCAAACAAAATTAATCACTACTCAACATATAGTGTTCTAAAGGCATCCATAGTAGAACGATTTAATAGAACTTTAAAAGGAATGATGTGGAAAGAGTTTAGCTATCGGGGTTCATATAAATGGATAACCATATATCAAGACCTTGTTGACAAATATAATAACACATATCACAGAACAATAAAAATGTCACCTAATGAAGTGAATTCTTCAAAAGAAAAATTGTTATTGGATACCGTTTACAACAATTTAAAAATATTTAAAAAACCAAAATTTAAAGTGAATGATAATGTTCGAATAAGTAAATATAAGCATACATTTGAAAAAGGTTACACACCAAATTGGACTACAGAAATATTTAAAATTAAAACTATAAAAAATACAAACCCTAATACTTATATATTACAAGACTATCAAGGTCATGAAATTAAAGGTGGTTTTTACGAGCCCGAGCTAATGAGAACTAAATTTCCAGACACATATTTAGTAGAAAAAGTTTGAAAACGAAAAAGGAATAAGGTTTATGTAAAATGGCTAGGATTTTCATCAGAACACAACTCTTGGATTAATATAAGCAATGAATCATAAAAATCATAACAGATGTTATTAATAATTCATTCATTCATCAGTCTTTAAAATGTCAATAACACTCACATTAAACGGAAACTCTTCATATCTTGTTGCAAACTATTTTCCACCGATGGAACTAAATGAAAATTATGTTTGTGGCTTAATAAGCTTTGACACATATCATTCAATTCCGAATGTTGATGTAGAAAACAATTTATTTCATATTGGCAATCATGAAATAGAAATTCCTGTTGGATCATATGAATTAGCTGATATAGCTGAATTACTAAGAAAGAAATATCATAATCTGAATGAGAAAGGAACCCTTGACATACAAGCAAATTATAATACATTACAAACATTCATCAAAAGCACAACTGATTCCATTTATTTCAATAAAAAGAACTCTATCGGCTCCTTATTGGGCTTTAGCGAAAGAGTATTAGAACCAGATATTGATCATTACTCAGATAAAACAATAGATATAACAAAAATAAATACAATAATCGTTGAATGTAATATTGTAAGCGGATCATATATAAATAACATGTCTGCACATATTTTACATCAGTTCTCACTTAACGTTAGCCCAGGATATAAAATAACAGAGGCGCCATCGAATGTGATATATTTACCCGTGAATTCAAAATCAGTTAATAGTCTTGTTTTGAAAGTCGTCGATCAAAACGGAAATTTAATTAACTTTCGCGGTGAAAAAATAACAATAAGATTACATTTAAAGCCAATGAGAGAATGATTATATTTAATAAAAGTGAGTTGCAAAATAAGTCCGACTTCATTCTAGCATCAACAACAACGAAATACAAATCAGAAAAGTCATCGCGCTGTGAAAGTCAATCAGAAAAGTATAAAAGAAAAATTGAAGGTATTAAGCCTGAACTAAGTAACACTCTTAGTGAAGTTAATAAAAAGTTTTTAATAAATTTGGGATTTATATTAAAAAAATAGAGCTAATCATATAGCTATCGAGCCTGAAAAATTCTATAAAATGAGTAATATTATTAATATTTTACAAAAACCACATTTGGATAGTTCAATTATAAAAAAGGAGTATCACAGCTACACATCATATCTACAGTCATTCAAAAATAATGATGAAATTCGTATCACAATTCAAAATCAAGATTTATATGTTTTACCAAGCGAAAGTCTTCTATACATTGAAGGGCTTGCAACAAAGGAAGATTCAACAGCTTCCACATCTATACGTCTCTTAAACAATTGTATTGCACATCTGTTTGACGAAATTCGATATGAAATCAATGGTGTAGAAATTGATCGTACACGTCATTTGGGTATTGCAACAGAATTAAAAAGCTTTGTGTCGCTGAATAAGTCAGAAAGTGATAATCTAGTAAATGCAGGATGGTCGCCACTTAATAATGATGATCTTACACTTGTAGACGGTTATTTCAATTTCTGTATGCCACTAAAATTCTTACTTGGATTTGCTGAAGATTTTAATAAAATAATAGTTAATTCTAAACATGAATTGATTCTTTTGCGATCTAAAGATGATAAACAAGTTTTAAAATCTAATGTATCAACCGAAAAAACTAAGTTGTCTATTTTAAACATTTCTTGGAAAATACCACACATTCAACTTGCTGACGCTTACAAATTGCAGATGTTTAAAACAATTAACAATCGCCATCCTTTAAATATATCTTTCAGAAGTTGGGATATGTATTACTACCCGTCACTTCCAGAAAGTACAACAGTTTTATGGAATGTTAAGTTAGCCAGCGAAAACGAAAGACCACGTTTCCTACTTTTGGGTCTTCGAAACAGTGCCAACAAATTTCAACATTGTGATTTGACAGATATAAAAGTACATCTTAACTCTGATACATATCCCTATGATGATCTAAACCTAAAATTTGATAGAAATCGTTTTGCCATACTATATGATATGTATTTAAAGTTTCAATCAACTTATTATTCACGCGATCCTCAACCACTATTAACAAGAGAAAATTTTAAAGCTTTAGCTCCAATAGTTGTATTGGATGTAACACATCAAAATGAATCAATCAAAACTGGACCAATCGACATACGGATTGAAATAAAAACCTTAAAAAATATCCCCGCTAATATGTCTGCTTATTGCTTAATTATACATGATAAAATGTTTGAATATATCCCCCTGACAAATGAAATAAGAAAACTATTGTAGATATAAATAAATTAAAATATGGTATAAATATCTAATCTAACATCATTAAGGTTTATTCACAAACACTTTGTCTACATATGTAGTCATTCTCATTAACAAGGATGATTCTAAAAGATATGTACGATTTCTTAAAACGGTGTTCCCATATTATTTCCGATGAAGATAAAAATAAACTCATGACTATTCAATCACATCTAGAAGGGACAAATAATTTGAAAACAACGATAAATAAACATGGAGAGCATTATGACAATTGCTGTTGGTCTAATGAAAATGAGACATGTGGACCAGATACCTGTTCATGTGTACAACACAGGATACGTAATACTGAAATAGAGAAAGAAGCAACCACACTTATGAAATTTTATTACAACATATATAATATTAGCAAATGTAAAAATTGTAATTTTCAAAAAATCTAATTAATAAAAAAGAGAAATAATAAAATTTAGTGAAAGACATACATTATATTTTTATATATTTTTTTATTTATTCAATTATAAGTTCTTTCTAGACTAGTGGAATTTTATTTACTGCCTCCATTAATACATCATCTTGGCCATCATATAGGGCCAAGTATGATGCTACATCAAATGGAGGCAGCATAATTATTTCACTAATGTGAATAATTTCTTTCGATAATTTAATATTTAGAAAGATATCATCATCTCCATCGAGAAGATGATGATATGCTTCTGATGTTGTGGCTTCTGATGATATTGTTGCTGTTGTTTCTGTTGATGTTGTTGTTGTTGCTGCTGCTGCTTCTGCTGATGATATTGCTGTTCTTGTTGCTGCTGATATCGTTGTTGTTTCTGATGTTGCTGCTTCAGATGATGTTATTGGTGTTGCTTCTGCTGATGTAGTTGTTGTTTCTGATATTGCTGTTTCAGATGATGTTATTGGTGTTGCTTCTGCTGATGTAGTTGTTGTTTCTGATATTGCTGTTTCAGATGATGTTATTGGTGTTGCTTTTGCTGATGTAGTTCTTGCTTCTGATGATATTATTATTGCTGCTTCTGATTCTGCTTTTTTTAAATTAGCCTTCATAACTTTATGGTACAGCGGAGTGTTCCATATAGGCTTTCTTAATACAACGTTGTGTTGTTTTAAATAGTGTCTTTTTTTGTTCCACCATGTGGAAAAACTAATTAATTTACATATTTCGCAAATATATTTTTTACATTCCATGTATAAAAGATTTATAAATCTTTTTACGTCGAATAATTTCACATAAATCTTACTATGTGTAATAATTTCACAGAACTAGAATTTTGTTCGAAAAAATAGCTGATTTTATACTTTTCTAGAGGCACTACTACATACACATATACTGTTAATCACCCTTGTTTAAACATTTTTCTTAGGTAACAAAAGCATCATAACACATTTATGCGCTCATAAAATATTGCATTTAAACATTGAAGTAGAAAAAAATGTGTGTCCTTCAATAAAAATAGTTAATGCACCCACACACTACGACAAAAATAAGTGAAAGCAAGCATACGCATGTCTTTCGTTCTTAAGAAATTTTCCTGAATTGGATTTTAAAATTTTATTGCCTTTCCATACCCTTTTTTTGCTTAAGTAACAAACATACCATACCAGATTTATAGCCTCATAAATTATTGCATTTTAAAACATTGAAGTAGAAAAAAATGTGTGTCCTTCAATAAAAATAGTTAATGTACCCACACACTACGACAAAAAATAAGTGAAAGCAAGCATACGCATGTCTTTCGTTCTTAAGAAATTTTACTGAAACTGTGTCCTTCAATAAAAATAGTTAATGTACCCACACACTACGACAAAAAATAAGTGAAAGCAAGCATACGCATGTCTTTCGTTCTTAAGAAATTTTACTGAAACTGTGTCCTTCAATAAAAATAGTTAATGCACCCACACACTACGACAAAAAATAAGTGAAAGCAAGCATACGCATGTCTTTCGTTCTTAAGAAATTTTACTGAAACTGTGTCCTTCAATAAAAATAGTTAATGCACCCACACACTACGACAAAAATAAGTGAAAGCAAGCATACGCATGTCTTTCGTTCTTAAGAGTTTTTCCATACAAACAAATGTTTAAATTTTACTACCTTGTCATAGAAAGATTAAAAACAACAAATGAAATAAAATAGGAAATAATGCAGCATATTTTTGACCTTATTTCTTGCTCATGCATGTTTAACTTTTCAATTAATTTTGAATTGTTCTATACTTTTTCTTAAAATGCAAGCCTACGCATGTCTTAAAATGAAAAATAAATATATAAAGCGAATAAAATGCAAGTCTACGCATGTGCAAAAATAAATACATAATCGAGATTCATTTCACATTACCAGATATGTACATTTATTGTTTTATAATATACAGATTTACAAAATTACAAAACTAGTTTCGTTTATTAAAAAAATTAGCTGTAGTTTAGTTCGAATATTGCAGAACCATTTGGCGATTGTCGTCCTTTGTAAATAATTGCCCAAATTTTTTCATTCATATTGGCTAAGTAAGGATCCTCTCTGTTTAAATATTTAACCATTCTTTGAGGTAGATAAAACCATTTATTGTTCTCCAAATATGCTATGACTTTGGATCCATATTGTGTAACCTTCCACTCAAAATTTAAAATTTTTAATGGTTTATTTAAGGGAATATCATCAATTTTCGTGTACTCTGATTTTATTCCTTGGGCTATGTTAATTAACTGTTGATAGATCTAAAAGCAATCAAATAAAAACAATCATATAATATGTATAAATATTTGTATATTTTTTCTACAGCATCTATATAATAAATAAAAAATTTTTTATATATTATAAAACTGTATACTTACCATTTTGTTTGATGCGAAAATCTGCTTTAACTTTTGTTTAATGTGATTTCAAGTAACTGTGAAGAACAATAATAAACAAAAAAATCTGAACGTTCTTTTATATCAATTTGTGCTGGATAGTAAAACTCTTATTTTAGGTTTTAATAAAAACTACTCAAATGAGAATCTCATTGACATGGTGCGAAAAAATATCTCATTTGAATTTCTCTTTATTGTAAAAGCATACACATGGAAAAATATATGAATGCATGTGTAACAGAATTATCATATTTTTCTCATTATATGACTCAGTATCTCTATAAGTGTATTTTCCCCATACGTGTATTTTTTCCATAAGGAGGCCAAATCTAGTGGGATTCTAATTGGTGTGCCAGAATGCCCATACGTGTATTTTTTCCATAAGGAGGCCAAATCTAGTGGGATTCTAATTGGTGTGCCAGAATGCCCATACGTGTATTTTTTCCATAAGGAGGCCAAATCTAATTAGATTCTAATTGGTGTGCCAGAATGCCCATACGTGTATTTTTTCCATAAGGATGCCAAATCTAATTAGATTCTAATTGGTGTGCCAGGGTGCCCACAAATATACTACTCCCAACCTTTTTTGTATTTTTATAGTTTTTTTCTAGTTCTATGATAGTTTTTATTATTATTGTATTTGTTAAATATGCTACAATGTTATAACTAATTTATTTTTAAAACTAAATAGTTGAAAAGTATATAAAACTAGAATTTTTAATTGTTTATGGCCAGTTCTTTACTTCGTATATAAATGTTATTTATATTTAAGTTCTATTTAAATAAGAAATTCAGTTCAGTATAATGAAACTTAAATAATTTTTAAATGACCAACCCCATTTGAACCTATTTAAGTTCTTTACACTAACTTATTTACATACATATGTTTTTGCTAGCTTGTTGTTGTTCCGCACAACAAAGTAAACACATATTTGCGGCCATTGAAAAATCAACATCTTTGGCATTAAATTTGGTATTCTTTTATTAATATTATTCCTTTATACATATTTTTTAAAATTGTTTTTAAACTATTAAAACATTGCAGCAACCTATCATTAAAATTTTTGTTAAACAAAGGTTTTTCAAAAAAAAAAAAAAAAAAGAGAGAATTTCATGATGCTACCATATTTGTATGGTAATTAAATAAGGAAAATAATTTAGCACTGAAAAGCTGAAATTTATAATTAATATAAGAAAAACAAAATATATTGTGCAACAAGTTTTTATTAAGATTTATACTTTTACTTTTCAATGGCTTTGCTTTTAAAAATTATAATAATCATTACAATCAAAATAACAGCAAAAAGAAAATGTATTTAAAAAGTTATAATTTTGCAAATATGTATTTAATTCTTAAAAATTTACAAAAATATATTTACATAATTTTTTATTAATAAATAAATTAGTTACAAAAAAAATACAAAATATGCTTTCATTTTGATTTTTTTAATTTAAACTTTTAGGTTAAATTTTGATCGAAAGGCCCAAAAGAAATTATTAAACCCCGCTTAATATTAACCAACAGCAAAAGCTACACCTTCTAAGTTGTGTTATCATTTTATTATATCATACAAGACAACCACGGCTCATCACTAACATGCTCCCAATTATCCATTTGTTTTGCCTTATATCCAAATGGGCTAACTTTTAATAAACTTTTTTTTAACCATGTGCAATATAGTATTACAAAAAGAATATTAAAAAATATATACTATACAAATAAAATATTCCGGTATGTTCTACATTCCACTTTGAAGTGGAATTCAATTGAAATCACTTCAGTTTAACTTTTATATGTTCTGTATTCTTTTTTTTACATATAAATTTCAATATTCAATACAAATATACTCTACTTTTTCAGAACATAAAAAATGAAAAGTTTACTTTTTATATTTCAATTTCACTACTGTTGTAGAACATGACTGATTTATTTAATATAAACCAATTACAAATATATACGATATTATACAAACTAATGGCGTTTTCTTTTCTAGAAAAAAGTGCAACACTTGTTGCCCTTTTTATTGAAAATTTGCAATATAATGATTTTTTCAAATTAGAAATTACTGCAACACCACTTACGATGCAACATTTTTGTCTTAAGAAAACTTTAAATATACATTTTTTTATAAAAAGTAGAAGAAATGTTAAATTTTTTAGAAAAGAAAATTGCATAAATTGTTTGTTTTTGTACCATAAGAAATTTTAGAATATTTATTTGTTTCGTGGTACTGGGCTCCTTGGGATAAACCATTTTTAAAGAATTTATGTTCCTTCCGATATTGGAATTTTTAAAATTTCACATTGAAAGAATTATTATTGCCAAATAATTGAGTTTTTTAATTGTTCCAAATAAGTCGCATGGTACTGCGCCACCCACAAGGTCCAATATCAATCAATCAAAAAAAAAGAAAGGTCAAATTGTACCGTGATTTCCATCCCTGGGACATTCCCTCTCCATAATACTCAAACTCGCTAAACTAAATAATAATAAAATTTTCATATAAATTGAAATGTAACAATTTTGAAATATTGAAATGCTGGAAACCAGTAAACTGACACAAACAAGAAGGTAAAAATTTCTGCTGACCCACGATTTCTAATGGTTTTATTATTTCGTTTTCGATCAGTGAAATTTATGTTTTTTATACCCTTCACCAAAAAATTTGGAAAGGGGATATATAGGTTTGTCATTCCGTATGTAATTTCTTCATTATTCATTTAAGACCCCATAAAGTATATATATTCTGGATCCTTATAAATAGAGAAGTCGAATGAGCGATGTCCGTCTGCTACATTTTGGTGTAGTTGAAATTAAGGCGAAAACACAACATAGAGAAATAAATTTTATACCATTCTCTTGGAATTTTTCATAAATTTTTTCGATTTGAAAAAATACTTTTTTTTGTTATATTTCCTATTCTGTTGTTTTTTATGGCCCCAACTGTCCTACGGTCAATTTTATGAAGCAGATCTCTTGTATGGAGTTCTACGAAGGTTTAGACTGAAAATAATTGCAGTCGGTCCATTAACGACTAAAATATGAGGAGAAAATGGCATTCGAAATAATTTTACTTTTAAATTTTTTTTTAAAAAGTTGAGTGGGGATTCAATCCAACAACCTCTTGCTTGGTAGTCACGACCGCTTCTTGTACACCACAGAGCAGTTGTATTTTTCATAGTAGTTTACGCATTTAAGAACATAATATATCTTATTTATTATAAAATACTAAAATTTCAAATTTTTTATGGAAATTGGTGTGGTTGTTGTAAATCTTCCCTTTTTGTCACACATATATCACATACATACATACTGTAATGCGTTCATGGGCACATGCACACATTGTGTGTATACATATGTATATTTGAACAATCGAAAATCAATGATTAGTTGTTTTCTTTTTGTTTGTTTCTTTAAACTTATTTTTATACGTTTATTAGTATAATATTATGCATGCATATTACAGTATTTTTTATCGCTTACATTTTCTTTTCGTATATAAATAACCATAATTATTTTTTATATTATTTATATTAAAGAAATGTAATGGATCGTCAAGACACTATGTACGAGTAAATATTCAAAATCAATGAAATTGAATTTTAGTTTTGTTTTGAAAATGTATTAATTTTTAATTTTTTATGACTATTTGTGATTTCAGAAGAAAGGCAAAATATGCTTATATCCTGATTTATACTTGTGTAATTTTAATTATTTTCTATATTCAGGTGTATTTGTATTTGTACAATGTGATAAAAAACCTTTTGACAATTAAAATGTTGTTTGGATACTTAGTAACACATAACAAAGCAGAAAAATCTCTTCCCGGCTAGAATTTGATAAGAAATGTTTCTTTCATTCTGTAACATCAGTGAGTTAATCTTCAAAAGCACTTCAATTAATTGCCATTTTTCTATAAAATAAAAACAAAGTTTGATGTAAGAATTTAATTTGATATCAAGCTTCAAAATGTAATTAGCAAAGAAACTAAAAAATTGAAAACCTCGCGAAAATAGCGCATATTCTAAAAATTGCAACTGCAATATTGGAAATTATTTCCAAAATTTATTTAAAAAAAAAACTTAAAAAATATCATTTCCATTGTGAAAATTACAATTTTATTAAAAACTATTTTGTATTTGGAATAAAAATTTAAAATGCATTTGTATTTTGAATAAAAGTATTGCAAATACCTACTTTCCACAAATTTATATTTAGCTTCTAGCCAATTGAATAATTTAATGTGGGCCTAATTAAAAGGTATTCTAAGAATAGTTCGCAATTCATCAAATATTTTCAAACAATCAGTTCCTATCGTACATATCATACATATGAACTTTGGATTTTTAGATCGGAATGTTTGGGGAAAATTTCCAAAAATAGTATATGCATACATATTTCATTTTTTTGTGCATATTCGTATTTTCCCCAATTCAACATATACAAAATGATAAATTAAGATCTTAGGAGATAAAAAATTGATTTCTTCATAATCATATAAAATAAACTGGTCTTACATTCATTAAAAACACCTAAAAAATCATAGTTTTGCGGAATATCGCATGTCGATAGCACGCACTACGGAATTGGACGCGGATTAATGGTTAAATATTACGAAAATATCCGAATTATGGGTTGGATTTGAGAGCAAAATGCTTTCTGTTTGCGATTTTATCGTAATTTTTCATATTTAGTTCTCTGTCTTACTTAGTAAACGCAGAAGATTTAAATAAAAAATGTTTTTAATTAAATTCACCTGTTTTCTTTGCAAGCTGAATATGAATTACCGAATTCGTATTTTTTAAATCAATTGTGGTTGAAATTCCATTGTGTTTCTATATCAAAAATATACAGGTTATATTGAACCAAAACCTTTATCATCTGGTCCAACCGCAATACAGATAAGTAAATGAAAAAGTTAACAAAATTTTAAAAAGACAACTATCAGAATACAACTAGTTTACATACATACGTACATCATACGAGTTTCAAAGAAAAAATTAAATTAAAATAATGAATTAAAATATGTTGTTATATTTTATAATTTAATATTTTTTCTTACACCGTCAAGTTATTTTTATTTTTGTTATTAATATTATATTATATCAAATAAAAACGTCGACAACTTACTAAATTCATTATATAATTATTTTATCACTGTACAAAATCCTATCTGATAATATATTGGATATTTTTGAAAAATAAACCTTTTATGGTTCATAAAATTGGAAAAAACGCAAAAATTAAAAAAAATATATTATAAATGAGATTATGCCTGATTTTTTAAATAAATTGTGGAACAAACTTTTTCAAATAAAAAGTAAAAGTAATAAAAACAACTAAAATGTATCGAAAATTAAAAAAAAAATAGCATTGTGTTGTGTTCAGGATTCGAAACCGTGCCACCAGGTAAGAAGGTACGGTTTCAAATCCTGACCTACCATTTATTAATTTATTTTTTTTTTAATTTTTGATACATTTTAGTTATTTTTATTACTTTTACTTTTTATTTGAAAAAGTTCGATTTTTTTTTAAAGAATTTTTGATTGCTTTAAATTATTTTCAATGTGAAGATAATATTGGAACATTTTAATCATTAGAGTAGCAGATTTATCTAATAGGTGTCGGTATTTTTTATCTATTTTGGGAGAATTTCTTCATTATTAAATCTGTTCTTACGTTTCAAATTATTTCTTTGTCTAGCTTTAAATTTTTTTCAATATAAAGATAATATTGCTACATTTTAATCTTTAGACTAACAGATTTATGTAATTGTTGGTTGGCGATATTTGTTATCAATTTTTGGAGAATTTCTTCATTATTAAAATATTTCTTACGTTTCAAATCATTTCTTTGTTTAGTCGAAGACCACTGGCTTATTGATAAAGACGTTGAAACACTTCTTGGATGTGTGAAAAAATATATAAGTGCTAATAAGGGGATGTTAATATTTTTATAATGCACTCTAGGCAAGAAAGTGTAACAAATTCGTTACGAAATTCATAATTTATGGCTGACTTCATAAACGCAGTTTGCAAAGCAACACGAGAATGCCTTGTAAACTCATGCCTTCAGTGTTGCTTTGGAACCAATAATGCGTAATCATGATTAATTTTTTGTTTCCATCACGTGGGAGTGCGTCCGTAAGACGGTGAGTGGCAATTTTTCTTGCTTTAATGTAATTTTTTCCATTTGAATTATTAAAATTTTTTTTTTCGTATTTCGTGGGCGCGAATTTTCGTGATTGTGACTTCTTTCGTCACTCCATACTATGGTGAAGGGTATATAAGATTCGGCACAACCGAATATATCTCTCTTACTTGTTATTATCTACTGTGGTTTTTGTTTGTGCGCAGGATTTACCTTATTTCGGTAAAAACTTATAACTATACAACATGTATGTAGTTAGCTGAAATGCAAAACCACTTAACTTAAACACAAAATTGTAAGACGAAATTTTCATTATTTATAGTGTCATAAAGAATAAAAAAACGATTTCGAATTTTTTGTTATTTCGTGTTTTTGCATTTCAGCTAACGATATTATTTTCGCCTCAAACCATCATGATTTCACCATGCCTCAAACTAATAAAGTCACCAACGTTTTATAATCAAGCAAATTTTATTTTGTATTCTAACATTCTTGCTCGCATTAAAAGAAAATATTACTTAAGGTACATTCACACGTGGCAAACATTTGCCCAAAAAAACGTAACCACTAATTTGCTCAGGGTTAGTGTGATTTAACTTAGTTTTTATATCACAAAATGATGTTAATTATGCCGCAAAATGCTATTTTTATATTATTTTTAATAAATGCGAACCCATTTTTAAAATAATATTGGAATTAAAGAAAATGAAAATTTTGTTTGTGGGTTACGTTTTTTTCGGCAAATATTTGTCAGATGTAACTGTACCTTTACATATGTGGCCATCAAAATAGGAAGTGAACATTAAAATAGAAAACACGAAATTCAAATGGTCATAAAAATATGCACTTCAAAGTAAATGCGGAAAATAAAAGGACTTTTAAGTCCTTCCACACAAGGTTAACATTGGCAAAGTTAAATTGCATCAGTAACTGTGATTATTTTTAAGAGCTTTAATTTATTTGTTGGGCATACATGAAATCCCCTGCGGCTGGTCTCAACAAGTTGTCATCCGATATTTCATGAGTCTTATTTTGAATATTTTCTTTTCCAACTCAGAATGAGAGATCCCTCCAAAGATTGTGCAACTTGAACACTCCGTAACACTAACTTCCATCACTTAGAAGAGGGCTTACATGTTTATGTAAAAGATCGTAGAAATTTGTGATAGTTGTGGTAATGGCATTCGAATCAGACTTCCAAATTTTTTTGTCTTCCCGGGTTTCCTTTATAAAGCCATCTTTAAGTATTAAGCCACATGTTTGTCTTAAGGCCTCATTAGTTTTTACCTTTCGTTGCCGTTCTGTGTCGTTTATTTTCTGTAGAAAATACTTCTTACTTGTTCTGTGTCGTTCGCTCGTCCAAAGGTGATGAAAAACGAATTAAAACAATTTAAAAAACATAAAACTTAAAAAAAGATAACAAAAAGTCTGCAAAATTTACTTGAAATTTGATAAGCTAAAACGTGTATAAAGTGTGGTGTGTAACTTGAAGTTTTTAAAGCGTCAAAATCTTAATACCCAGGAAACGCAAGCGCGTAGAACGTGTGGTGTGGGCTTTCAGCTTAATTACTGAGTAAACTGAAAAATTTACTTACAAAAAAAGCTGTCGAAAGCGAACGGAAAAATTGTAATAAATAGTAAGATTTAACAGCTGATTGCAAATAAATAGTGTTGAAATATATTTACACTTTTGACTACTAAACTCTTTTTTTCTATTTTTATAAGCCGTGTAGAACGCAAAATATATTTAAGTTTGGGTTTTCCTTAAAAAGAGTTCCCTTACAATTACATTACAGTTTGAATTAACTGGTGTCGTTTTTTTCTCACGAAAAACCTTTCCTCACGCAACAAATTCCTTACGAATATTTATATTTGGGCTGTATAACACGAATATTCTAAGAAAATATAAAGAAAATATTTTCTGTAATCTTTTTCGTGCGTTTAGTTTTATTTAATTTGATTTTCGTAATTTGTGTCTGATTAAGGGCCAATTTATGACTTCGTATTTAAATGGTATTTATATTTAAGTTCTATTTAAATACGAAATTAAGTTTTGCAGTACAAACTTAAATGAAACTTAAATAATATTTAAATGACCAACCATGCTGATTTAAGTTCTATTTAAGTTGTGCACACATACACAAACATATGGTTTTGCTAGTTTGTTGTTGTTTCGCGCAACAAAGTAAACACAAAATTTGTGACCATTGAAAAATCAACATCTTTTGGGGCGCAATTTGGACTTCATTTATTAATATTATTCTATTATATCTTCTTTCTTAATTGTTTTGCACTTTTAAAACACTGCAGCAACCTATTAATGTTGTTATTTTCAGCCTGAAAAAGAATTCACATTAGAAAATTTTCTTTAATTTTGTTCAACAGCTGTTTCTCTAAGAAAATTGAGAGAATTTCGTGAGGCTGCCATATTTTTATCGTAATTAAATACAAACAATAATTTCACACTGAAAAACCCAAACTGTATTTAAATGCAACTTAAATTTAAGTGGCAATTAGCTAAATGGCATTTAAATGCGAAGTCAATTATTGGCCCTCAATTTATTCAAAAATATGTGTTTCATAGCTCAAAAGAATTTAAATAACATAACGATAATAAAGATCAAAAGTCGATTTGGAGCGCAATAAAAATGAATATAAAATCTTCGCCTAAACGAATAGTTTGAAATAATCCTTCACTTAAGTTTTTTTATTATGTAAATTTTTCTTTTTTAAATATTTTTTTTACAAATTGCATACCTATTGTTTTCTTAGTTTTGTTTGTTTTTCTATTGAACCACATGTTTTTTGGTTTTACTAAATTTTACTGCAAGAAATTTCTGCAGTAAAAATTTGTAAATACTCAGCCATGAAGTTTACGCTCTCAATTTGTGTTCTCATTTACTGTATTTTGGGTTTAGTAAAATGCAGTAAAGTTCATTAAAAATTTTTAAAAACTTTTGCGTACTCGAACGCTCTTTTTATGTGTCAAAAGCAATGTGCTGCCACATAATTTTAATAGAATTCACAAATCGTGGCTGCCACCTTATTTTTTGTTTTTAATAACGAACACTACTACCGACATCTTAAATGCATCTCTGATTTTTTTTTGTAAAATTGCATTACGAAAAAAACAAAAATATACTACCTATTTTGTAACTCTGAAAATAAGTTTTGTTTTAAGGGTTAGGTTTTTGATATTCGCAATGCAACTACACAAACAAACATGCCTGTTGTTCTTGTATTGTTGTAATTGTTTTCCTAATGCTGTCACCTAGTTAAATATAACTTGGATAAAAGAGTAAAAAAGTTTGAAAAAGATTTGATTTCTTTAGGGACATTCTTCATTGAATAGTTTTGATCTATACTCATCGTTGACACTTTCTGTATATATGTAGTACAAAACTGTACTATATGAAAATATTTGTATTATTTTTGTACTAGAAATGTTTGTACCGGTCTTGTAGTATTCTACTAAGTACAAAAAAATAAAAAAATTAAAACAGCAAATTTTCCAAGTTATATTTAGAATTCCTTTTATATTCTCTTGGTATTTTAACTAATTTCAATTTAATTTTCCAATCAGAATCTCCAATATCATACAAACTAAAAAATTAAGTTATAAAAATAATTAACATTTTATTGTCTAATTATATAAAAACAGATATTATAAATCAAAAAGATTTACTTTTTTATTAATTACACAAATGAACTTTTTTTGTATGACAAAATTAAATGTATATTGTTATCGCTGCACAGGAAACTATTTCACTTTATTCGGAATCGGAGCAACAAAATATGTGTACCGATTTCAGAAATTTTTACATTGAAGTTATTACCCAAATTAAGCATATATTCAATTTTAATGATAACCTTTATATCTTTATAGATATAGTAGATCCAAAATTTACACAATTATTTGAAATAAAATCGTTATAAAAATGTAAAACCAGATTTCATTTAATTGAAATAGATTACCAAAAATTAGACAATGAGTGGCGCAAACACGCACTTTTGGACCACAAAGAGCTAAATATTTCTTAGATGTCGATATTTATTGTACAAACGTTTTTAAAGTAAAGAATTGTACTGGTGAAACACTCTTCCCAAATTTAAAAACTTTTATAAAATTTCTTCTAATATTACCATTTTCTAATTCTTCCGCAGAAAGCTAAGCAATATTAAAACGTATTCGAGAAATAAAATGTCAACTGACACAATTGCCTCTACTATTTTTACGAAAGATTGTATTAAGAAAATAGGGATGCAAATTTTGAACCTACTGAAAAAAGTAATTCTTACTTTTTATGTTAGAGAATCTATTGATATTTTGACGGTACAAAAACTGTGACCACTAAAATACATATGTATGTATGTATGTATTTATAAAATAGATATATGTACTTAGATAGTATTTATGTAAGGAAATAAATGGATTTTATGCTTTAATAATAGTTAAGTGTATTTGGTATACATATAAGTACGTATATACATAATCGTCTTCATATATGTTTACATTTTAAATAAAAACACAATATTTGATGAAAATAAAAAACTTTTGTCGAAATTTTTGTTACTATGTTGTTTAATCTTGTCAAAATTTTGCCAAATTCGGTACAATTTTAGTTCTCCCTGGTGGCAATACTGTTTATACTAAATACATCTCACTTGTACAGCTGTGAAAGATCCAGAAAAATAAAAATGGCTTCAATAATACGTGCAGTGTATATTATAATAAAAACATTAATTATATTATTTTTATCAAGTTATTTACAGCATTTTTGTAAATATTAAAGTTCGTTTCCAAAAAAGTGTATAGTGTGTAATAAAATTAAGTGAAAGTTGTTGCATTAAATAAAAATTTGTTGCAAAATGTAAACTCTAGACTTCAATAAAAGTGGAAATATATGAGGAAACGTATTGGAAGAAGAAGATATTTTACGTACTACGTATTTGTCAATAGCAATTAAATAAAATATTTTCAATCGCCAATAAGTGACCAATTTGAAGAAATTTATTTGTGTGAATAAGAATAGCTGAAAGATAAAAATGTAAAAAATTGCGCCAATAAGTAAAAGATATATATAAAAATGATTTAATAAGAGCTATAATCTATTTTGTTCATAAAGAAATAAATACCAATCATAAAAAACTCAGTTGTGAATGATAGTGCAAGATAGTCCAAGAAATTGTGTCATGAAAAAATGTTAAACAAGAAAATTTAATTGTATACAGACAATATAAAAATTATTATATTGTTAGAGCTAATATACTATGTACAAGTTTAAATAAAAAAAATTTTAAATAGAATATAAACAATATTAAACTTTTCACTGTCCCTTTCTACTCGGTTTCCTTTTTATCATATTTTTTGGTGACATAAATTAGAAATTGCCGTTTAAATGCATTGTTTTGCTTGGTATGTATTCTCAACAAATAAATTTAATACATATCGTCATATGATTTCAATAAAGCCCTAAGTTACAAAAAATTCAAAAACGACTTCTTGGTAGATTTCGATCCACCATATCAAAATGCATGTCCCTGGAAAATTTTATTTATTAAATATCTTATTCGTCAATAAGAAATAAGCTTAAACTAAAAAAATTTTGCTTAAATTTTCATATTAGAGAGTTTTTTGCGTGTCCTCTAAAATTTTTTCAATGTAACTCAGGGCTTTTATGAATTCATATGACGATATGTATCTATCCAAAAAGATATTAATTAGAAAAGCGTTTTTATTACAATATTTAATTTTTGATGCTTCCAGTGTAACGAAAAAATGTAATGAAAAGACATTAAATTAATAAAAATAGAACAATAAAATATATAAAGAAGGCAAACCATACAACATAAATATCAATATGTCACGTTGGAGTAAAAATATAGTTGTGCCCTTGGAAACCACAAAGGAGAGTGATAATCGACCAACGGTGGCGCGTTCATTAGGTACAATGGGCAAGTGGGGTAAGATGGGATTTACCTCCACTCGTACATATACGATGTCCGTTATACCGGCTGCAGTAGCGGCAGCAGCAGCTGCCGTGGCAGCTAACAGTCCACAAGAAAGCCCAGCCTCACATAAAGAAGATGATCAATCATTATCAACTTTAGAAACACCTAAACCACGAAAATTCTTTAAGTCTCGCAACACAACACCTCCGGAAGTTATAGCACAAATAATGCAACAAATACCACGCCAATCAACATCACCTCTACTTGATGCATCTGCATCGGCCTCATTATCAACTCCTATAAGAGAACCTATTAAAATGAATATTTCCAAAACAAATTCTGCAGAACGGAAAAAAAAGGCGACTAAAAAGAAAAATAAGAAATCTCCGGATTCCTGCGATGACGTTCAGACAAACCTTAATGGTGAACCTAAACCACCTTTAGAGGTAAAAGCAACGAAAAAGAAAAAACAAGAAAAAGAACTTAAACCTGAAGCACCTCCTTCCCGCGTACTGGAACGTGCTCGTAAAGCAGTGAATTATTGTGAGGTGGATGATGACGATCGAAACCATACACCTATAAGGGATATTATATTACCAAAAGGTAAAAAGGTAGAAAAACTTTTGCAGGGCCAAGAAACACCACCGCCAACTCCAGCTCACAAAACTGATGACATTTATGCCGATCATGATACCCCAGAACCTCCCCATTTACAATTACCGCCGCCAGCAACTCCACAACAAATGGCGCTATCAATAGTAACCAGCCAGCACACAAGTTTTGCAATTAACTCAGCATCAAAAACGCCGGAGCATCCTCCTATCGTGCTAAGAATATCAAAGGTAATGTTTATTAATTTTAATTTTAAATATTTATTGTTTGTTGGTGTTGAGCTAAACCTTAAAGAAAGTTTGTCTTCATAACAAACTGGGAGTTTTATTTAGTAAACATATGCTTAAGTCCCAGAAACAGTCCACCAACAAATTTTTTTTTAATTTATGCATCTTAATTTTTATCTTTTCTTTTAAAGAATTATAGACTAGGGGCCATATTTACAAACGATTAATAAAGTTATTGTAGGCTTAATGTTGTTTTTTTATATGGAAAAACCGGTTTTAATGCACACATTAACTTTATTAATCGTTTGTGATCGACCTTCTGTTTTTTAAATGAATCTATATAAATAATACAAAAGATAGAATAGAGACATTAGAGAGGTCTAATTTAGTTTACCAGATACCATGTGGTGGCAATGATAGAGAAAAGTGTGTAAAGTATATGTAGGTACAACATAATAAATTAAAAACTAGATTAGCTGGTCATAGATCAGATCAAGAATACAGAAATACCATTTCTTCGCAAAAGACAGCTTTAGTATCACATTGTGTTAATTTTAATCATAATCCTGATTTTAGGATTGTAGCAATTCTAAATACGGAAAGTAACTACAATCATCGATATATGTTAGATCCCTTTGTGTTCACCTGAGGAAAGAAGGAAACAGAAGACATAAAAGAATGAAAAAGATTAAATTGAAGTGATAGAAGTGGTGGCAGAGCCGGGAAGTTAATGATGAAGCTGTAGAAAGGTAGATAGCTAGAGGGAAGGAGAGAGATATAAATTCCGTATAGGAGGGATCGTATAATTCTAGTTCCAGGAGAGAGTCAGCTAGAGAACCACCCGCTGCTCCCAATGAAGGAACTGATGTTATCGAGATTTATGCTCGACGGTTCCGAAAGGCTAATAAAGAGTGTTGATATCTCTAGAAAGAACAAAAGCACCGTAAGCTGTTCCGAAAAGGGTAAAAAGCGCAAAAAACTATAAAAACGGGTAAAAAAGCACCATAAAAAATATTTTAAAAATTTTAGATGCCAAAAGTTATCAAGCAATTTATAAAAAGATTAAGGTAAATGCCTAAAATACACTTTAACGTTTTTGCTTCAAGATAAATAAAATAGCAGAATTTCTTAACATATTAATTAAAATAAAATAACAAATCATTTAATAAAAGTAAAAAACGAAACAAAACAAAAAACAAGCGTAAAAGAATATACATGGTACATATACAGGGAGTGAAGATAAATTTGTCTAATAAGTACGTCCTAAATTTATGTTAAATACGTTCCACATATTGGTAAACGCATTCCATATACTGTAACACGAATTTAATTAAACTACTTAAATTCATTTATTAATAAAAAATCACAAAATAATACCATTATTTTATAAAAAAAATTTAATAATTAGTTATAACCAGGGACAAGGGTTTCATGCAAATGCATGTTTTTTTCATAGGCCTGATAATTGTAAAACCAAAATAGCTTTACGAAACAGTGAATTTGCTTAAAAATGGCATCGATTTGTTAGAGCATATTTTTGCATTTTTTGATGAAAATGCATATTTTGATAAAAATTCGAATTAAAAAGAAAGAAATAGTTATTTTTTAATATTAATATTTTCTTATTTTTATGAAGTTTGTCTTTATAATATTTTGTCTTCTTTAGACGAAGCCTAAGATAAACACTATACAAGTGCGCAGCTACCCGACTTGAAATAAATTGTTATTTCTACGATTTTAAGACGAACATTTTTACAGTTGACGATTTTTGCGTAAAAATACGACTTTGAATTTAGTCTGCCATTATTCAATCCATACGCAGGCATACTTACAAATGTATAAATAAATTTTGTTTTTAATATTTCATCGTCACGTTTGCTTGTGTATGTGTTTTTAACGGCTTTAAATTTCAACTGAAGACAGAGTACAAAGCGAATTCATGTACCAGGTGGTGTCAAGTCTGCAACAACAAAATCTGCCTAGTTAGTACATACCTTATTGCAATGGAATTTGGCAAGTCAAACTTCCTAAAAATTGTATTGCAATGAAATTTGACAAGTCAAACTTATTAAAAAAATCACCTTGTGATGATGCGCTTAAAGAAAAATATTCTATAAAAGATCTGGAATCATTTAAATATGCACCACATCGGCAGATGTTGGTAGGTCTTTTTCAATGTACAAAAATTTTCTGAGACCAAATAGATTGAACTTTGCTTTTGAGAACATAAAGCAAATTTTATTTTTGCATGTAAATAAATAAACAAATTTTGTAATATACACATATATATATATATATTAGGGCGGGTTAATTTTTTTTTGATGAAGCGTATAGCAAAAACGTAATCTATAGTTGATTCTGAGAAATTTTGCTCAAAAGACCATAGCTCTAAGTCGGATTTTGAGCCCCACAAAATTTCAAAACATAAATTTTTCCATATATACATAGAACAATTTAATTAAAATCGGATAGAATTATAGTAGATTTCTCAATCTGGGCTTGTTTCTTTTAATTTTTGTAGAGATATTAGGAATTTTTTGTCGAAAAATCGCCTAAAATAAACTTTTAACTAATAAATTCTGAATTTTTCGAGATTTTTTTTGTAGATTATGGAAGTTCAGATAATTTCCAACAACTTACGATAAACTATTACGATAAATTTTTTTTGTTTTCAAACTCCTTTTTGTAGGAAAATCGATCTTAAAAAATCAAAATTTTTAAGGTTTCAACAAAAAACACTATTTTTACATTTTTAATTCAATTTATTTTTAAATATTATTCTCGACCTACAATTTCCATTCGATGAGTTTTTTTACGACTTTCTAATGTCACTGCCATAACTCATTCACGATTCTTTTCTATAACTCGTTTTGAAACACTCGTTAATAATTGTGCATGTCTTTCTGTTCCTTGTATGTGCATTGGAATTTGTGGATCAGCCAGTTGTGGTTCATCGAAATCTGTGTATTCTACCAAGTGATCATAAGGAATCTGTAGAGTAAATGCTGGTTCAAATAATATATCGTCGTTATTCATATCAACCATATTGACATAATCGGTAGCATCGAAATTAAAGATATATTTTTTGTAAACTCTTAGTTTAGTTGGATCGTACAATTTTACTCGATAGTGTAAAATCTTTTTGATAGCTCTATCCCGTATTGCTTTTCGATCATCAAATAACAATGTTAATAAGATATTTTCTGGATGTGCGTAATATGAGTTGTTTTGAATTACACTATCTACAATATTACGAAAGTTTGGTTGTAAGTATCGTGTCCAACGTACAAATTTTAATAAAAGTGCACTGCCGTACACAACAGAGTTATAAAACTTCACATTGAAGTACATTGACACATAAACTGTAATAGTATAAACTACCAAAGTTTTTAAATTGCTCGATGGTGTATTAGTTGTTACATGTAATCGTAGTAATCTCCTTGCTTTGGTTAACCAACGAGAATGTGCAATTGGTCCTGGTTTAATCTTAGCTAAATCAACTGGAACAATACCATTCGAAAGTGCTTTAGCTATTTGATATAAATATTTAACATCAGTTGATAGTTCGAGCTCATGTTCATGATCCATCATTGCAGGCATATTCTCCAGTGGTATCAAAATCAGCTACTACCTGAAAAATTAAATGTTTAGATCAATTAAAATGCAATTATTTTATTTTAACTTTATTCCAATCAAAAAAGTAAAATAATTACAATAAATAATGATAATAAATGATGATATTAAATAAAATAAAGTGTTACATACGTGCAATTTCTCACATTCTTGAATAGCTTTGAATAACTTTCCACTTGCTGCTCGTGGTCCACTGGTGACTGTTTTGTCCAATGCTTCATATTAATGACGAAATGGCAGTTCATTGAAATGAAGCAGACTTATAAACCAGTGAATTGGTCTATTTAACTGTTTTTAAAATAATCGTAAAACACCATTTTCTGTTCCAGTATTTGCTGGCTCACCATCACTGCATATGCCAATTAATTGATCAACTGTTAATGTTTTATTGTTGAAAAATTCATTCAGTTTTCTGTGTTTGGTTTTTGCATCTTCTTGACTACCCAAATTTACATATCCAAGTAACTCATTATAGGGCTCTTTTAGAACAACTAAATGCGGTTCTTTTACCATAGTAGTATGAAATTTGTCATTAATTTTCTCTGTAATTAATGATTCATCTTTTCTACCATCGAAAGAGAATGCAGTTATGGAAGAATTTGTATGTCGTGTACGAAGCACTGCATCTCTAGATTTAACTTTTTCTCTAGCCACTTTTGATTTATCCATAATAACAAGATTACCATGAACATCTCTAAAATTTATATCTTCGATTAAAGCTGTTGCTAAACATAAAGCGACTCTATCTGAAACACCGAATCTATCACACATCACAGCAAAATTTAAGGCATCGTATCTTTGAGTATAATGACCTCGTCTCATTTGAATAGTTGCTTCTGGAACTTCTGTTGTTGCTTCATTTTCATCTTCATCCATGTGTAATTCAGGTGGTTCGTATCTTGGATCATCGGTACCAGTTGTAAGTGTTGGTATTGTTGTAGCTACTTCTTCAACGTCTTCCGTATATTCAGGTATTTCTATCTTGATTATCCATAATAACTTTGATATTATCACTGCACTCTTTGATTGTGTCACACTAAACTTAAAAAAAATATTGGTTTCAATACATATTCTAAAAGGTGATAAAAATACCTTTCAAACAAGCCTAGATTGAGAAATCTACTATAATTCTATCCGATTTTATGACGAATTTAATTAAATTGTTCTATGTATATATGGAAATATTTATATTTTGAAATTTTGGGGGGATCAAAATTCAACTTACTGCTATGGTCTTTTGAGCAAAATTTCTCAGAATCACCTATAGATTACGTTTTTGCTATACGCTTCATCAAAAAAATAGTTCCATACAATTTGACCCGCCCTAATATACATATATATATATATATATATATTTTTTTTTTTTTGACTATTTTACATACAATGAGACTGAATTAAAATGTTAAGTTTTTTATTTTTTTTATATAAATAAAAATTTTAAAATAAGTGCATATTTTTTTCTTAATGCATATTTTCCGTTTTTTATGGCATATTTTAGGCTCCTAAAACCCCTTTTTTATTGCATGAAACCCCTGGCCCTGGTTATAACAAAACATTAAATGTGAAATAAATTTGAAAAAATGTATGCACAGTATAATATATATTATTGCAAGCAAAAACAGGCTATTTTCAAGTGGATTTTCTGGACATTTTGAAAAGACATTAATCGGGTGACCGGCAGAGTGGAAGTAGCTTAGGACTAGTAGATTCCACCAGTATATAGTATTTATCCAGATTCAGCCCTATATGGGAGATATAGCTTTTTAAAAATTTCATATTTTTGACATTATTACAAGCAAAAACAGGTTATTTTCGAGTGGATTTTCTGGACATTTTGAAAAGACATGAATCAGGTTACCGGCAGAGTGGGAGTAGCTTAGGACTAGTAGATTCCACCAGTATATAGTCTATATCCAGATTCAGCCCTATATGGGAGATATAGCTTTTTTAAAATTTCGTATTTTTGACGTTATTACAAGCAACAATTAAGACAGATATATTCGGCTGTGCCGAATCTTATATACACTTCACCATAGTATGGAGTGACGACAGAAGTCAGAATCACGAAAATTCACGCCCGCGAAAAAAAATTTTAAAAAAGAACATATGGAAAAAATTATATTAAAGCAAAAAAAACTTTACACTCACCGTCTCACGGACGCACCCTCACGTGATGGAAATAAAAAATTAATCATGATCACGCATTGTTGGTTCTAATCTCTATTTCATAGTACAGGCTGATTTCATATACACAGCTTGCAAAGCAACACTGGAAGCATGAGTTTACAAGGCATTCTAGTGTTGTTTTGCCAACTGCGTTTATGAAGTCAGCCATAAATTATGAATTTCGTAACAAATTTGTAACACTTTCTGGCCTGGGGTGCGTTATAAAAATATTATCATCCCCTTATTAACACTTATATAATTTTTCACACATCCAAGAAGTGTTTCAACGCCTTTATCAAAAAGCCAGTGGTCTTCGACTTAACAAAGAAATGATTTGAAACGAACGTAAGAAAAGGTTTAATAATGAAGAAATTTTCCCAAAATTTATAAAAAATATTGCCAACTATTACATAAATCTGCTAGTCTAATGATTAAAATGTTCCAATATCATCTTCATATTAAAAATAATTTAAAGCTATCAAAAATTCTTTAAAAAACGAACTTTTTCAAATAAAAAGTAAAAGCAATAAAAATAACTAAAATGTATCAAAAATTAAAAAAAATAACAAATGGTTATTCAGGATTTGAAACCGTACCCTACCCGGTGGCACGATTTCGAATCCTGAACTACAATATGCTATTTTTTAAGAATTTTTGATACATTTTAGTTAGTATTTTTATTATTTTTACTTTTTAGTTTTGTTAAATATTCAGTATTTTCCTTTTTTCTTACCTCCACTTGGTTCCATTTAAAATAAGTGAACGAGCATAATTTTAGGTTCTTCAATATAATTATTTAATTAAAATAAAAGTTTTTTGGTACAAATGAGTGTAAAAAAGCTATCTTGTTAAAATGGTGGTTGCAAAACGAATGACTTGTAATATTCTTACTGTCAAAACAATTTGGTGATGTCAACTATCAAAATATAGTAAACGTCCAATGTGGTTTAGTGTTGACTATACAACAGTTCCTCCCCCGTCAAGTAATCCTCATACCGTTGGGAGCCTTCCTTACTCGTACGGGGCGTGGATGTGCTGTCGCCTGTTCAAAAGACGTTGATGTTTCAGGCTCTGGCAGAATGTGTTCGTCTGAAGAGTCCTCCGAAATCTGCTGGCTTTCTCTCGCTCCCTGGCTCGCTGATGCGGGTGGCGCAGGTGGTTCGCTGTTATCAGTAGGCACAACTGGTTGTAATGACATTTCCTTTTCGGTAGGTATGTGTGTGTTAGAACTTCGTCTTCGTATGTCTTGCTTTGGTTGTACTGCCCGCCATGACTTCATAAATGGTTCCCGGTAACCATATTTCCCCTTTTCCGAAATTTCGGTACCATGCATCATCGCCAGTCTTGAAACTCCTAGCTGTTTTCTCAGGCTCAGTTTGTTGTTTGTTGGGCTTACAGCCAGGATATACGTGGTCTAATATTGTTTTCAGTCTCCTACCCATTAAAATTTCGGCTGGACTTTCGGTTGAATTTACGGTTGGCGTTGTACGAAGGCGTAATAATAATTTTCCCAAATTCGTATGCATGTTTGTAGATGGCATTTTCTTCAAGTGGTTTTTTATTGTTTGTACCATCTTTTACGCCTGCCCGTTTGAGGATGGGTGGTACGGTGCTGTGCAAATGTGTGTAATTCCATTTGATTTTAAAAACGATTTGAACTCGTCCGAGACAAAATTCCGTCCATTATCGGACACAATGGTATCCCGTATACCATGGGTTGCAAAAACCTCTCGTAACAATTCGCTCGTTCTTGATGAGCTGGTATTCTTTGTTATTTTCACTTCTACCCATTTACTATGCGAATCGACTACTATCAGAAAATTGGTACCCATAAATGGTCCAGTGTTTCGAAGTTGTTGGCCATGGTTTCGCTGTTGTTGATGGTGGGAGTTTGCTGTTTTGCGCACATTTTATACATTGTCTGGCTGTCGTCTCAATATCCTGGTCAGGGCTTGGCCACCAAAAATAACTTCGTGGTATGGCCTTAATTGCTGTCATGTCTTGATGCACCTCATGCAGCATCTCCAATAACCGGTGACGTAGTTTTTTCGGAATTACCACTCTAGCGCTCCATAATTCACATTGGTTGTTTACCGACAGTTCATTTATTCGGGTGGAATACGGCTTGAACTGGTCTGTTTTATCTGGAAATTTAGTATATTTATTTTGAATGTGTTTAAGTACCTGAGCCAGCACCGGATCCCTTCTGGTATGTTGTGCAATTTCCTGGGATGTTACTAAAAATTGGTTTTCGCCCTCGCCACAATACAAAATTTCGGGAATATCTGGAATCTGAATGTTGTCGTGATTTAACGGTAACCGACTCAAAGCGTCTGCATTCTGGTGTTTTTTCCCCTCTCGGTACATGATGTCGCATTGATATGCACCCAACATTAGCGACCATCGTAACATTCTAGGCGAAATGTGTTGCGATATGGGCTTTCTCGGTTCAAAAAGGCCCACTAGAGGTTTGTTATCTGTAACTATGGCCACTCAAAAACTGGTGAAACTTTTTTATGCCGGAAATGATCGAGAGTGCCTCCTTGTCTATTTGCGCGTAGTTCTTTTCTGCTGGCTGTAGGGTTCTCGACCCGAAAGCGATAGGTCCTTCTTGACCATCTGGCATTTGGTAGGCCAAAACTGCTCCCACTCCATAAGGTGATGCATCTCCACATAACACCAGAGGTAGTTTTGTTGAGTAGTGAACTAAGAGGTTTTCTGAAGTCAGCATTTTCTTTGCCCAAGAAAAACTGGTTTTTTGTTCCCTACCCCAAATAAATTTGGCATATTTCCTCAGTAGTCTGTAAAGAGGTTCCAGTAATCGCCCCTTATTTTGGAGGAACCTATCATAAAACGTGATCAAGCCTAGAAATGCTTGCATCTGTTGTAAATTTGTCAGCTCTGGTGCATGAGAAATGCCCTTTATTTTGTCATCTGTTGGTCTGATTCTCCTTCCATCTATGTGAAACCCCAGGAACGTTAACTCGTTTACAGCAAAAATACATTTTGCTCTTTTCAATTTCAACCCCGCCTCTTGTATATGCTTCAAGGTTAATTTTGTTCAATTCCACATTTCCTCCGCCACCGATCAGAATGTCGTCCAAATAGACAACGACCCCCTTTATATTTCCTCAAAGGCCCTCCATTATACGTTGGAAAATGCTCGGTGCCGTTGAAACTCCAAATGGCAAGCGGGTAACTTCAAAAAGACCACGGTGTGTGTTCAAGGTAGTCATCCTTGCTGAACTTTCTTCTACTTTGACCTGCGTCAAATCTAATCTGGACAACCATTTACAATTTGATAAAGCTGAAAACACCTCCGTGTTTGTTGGCAATGGGTAGGTTTCTTGACAAATCATTTGATTTACGGTGCATTTGTAATCACAGCAAAGCCTGATACTACCATCGGGTTTTTTACAGGTACAACTGGTGTGGCTCACTCGCTAAAACAAACTGGACGTAGTACCCCGTCATCTATCATCACCTTCAGCGCCTCCTCAATCTTTGGTTTCAATGCAAATGGTTTATAATTGGTTTATTATTAGTTTGCATTACCAATTTTACAGGCTCACCCTTATAGTTACCCAGCTGATTATCAAAAACTGAATTAAACTTCCTAATTTCTACCGGACTGTCACTGTGGATATTGTAAATGGGACTCGTTACCCAAATTCCCAAAACTGGAAACCAATTTCTTCCTATCAAGGCTGGTCCATTTCCACCACATACCAACAATTTTAAATTTTTCTCCTCATTACCACACAACACTGGTACCACAATCTCACCCCAAATCTTCAAATTTTTACTGGCTCCCCATGATTTTAATTTTACCTCACTTTTATTTAATTTCAGGTGATATAATTTTTCCTCATATATCCCTTCACCAATAATCGAAAAGCTTGCACCGGAATCGACTTCCATTTCTGATGGCTTTCTACAAATCATCATAGTTTTCCTAATGGGTGACATTTCTCTGCCCGTCACACACAAAACGTATTCATTATTTTTATTCTCCCGACTGGATGCAATTTTATTTACCCTTGGGTTACTGGATTTGAAAATATTTTCTTAACCGTCTTACCTGACTTTAATTTCGTAATGCAGGCTCTTTCAATGTGACCTCGATTTTTACAATACCGGCATTCGACTTATTTAAACTTGCACTGTTCTGGTCGGTGGTCTCCATTACATCGATAGCATTTGCGATTTTGGTGTTGAACATTTTTACTGCTGCTGATCTTATTAACTTCCCTTTGGCTTACTGGCATTTTCAAAGCTGTCATTTTTTTGTGCCTCTTCACTGGCTACGGCCTCCTCTTGCGCAATTTTTAAGGTTAATTTGTCGTTTGACAATAGTCTTTTTTGTAGATTTTCGTCACGCATACCGCATTCCAACCTGTCGCGCAGCATGTCGTCTAAATCTTTAAAATCGCAGTACTGGCTCAATTTCCGAAGCGCTGCCAAAAATTCTGGTATAGATTCGTTTTCTTTCTGGTCTCTACGATAAAACTGGAATCGTTGTATAATCTGGTTAGGAGGTGGGCAAAAATGTTTCGACAGTAAATCAATTGCCATCTTGTATGTGAAATTTTCATCTAAAATATCACTAGGTGTAGCCACTGATTTGAGCAGTGTATACGTCTCTGCTCCACATGACGATAAAAATATCGCCTTTTTACTTTTATCTTCCACCACGTTGTTCGCCAAAAAGAAGAATTGCATTTGTTCCAAATACACGCGCCGATTTCCATTTGCCACTTCAAATGTATTTAACTCGCCATATTTGGACGCCATTTTACCTTTCTGCTCACGTACTTTTCCTCGTCGCCAATTGTTAAATCTTCATTATTTTCCTTTTTCCTTACCTCTCCACTAGGTTCCATTTAAAATAAGTGTACGAGCATAATTTTAGGTTCTTCAATATATGTAATTATTTAATTAAAATTTCTTCATAAAAGTTTTTTGGTACAAATGAGTGTAAAAAAGCTATCTTGTTAAAATGGTGGTTGCAAAACGAATGACTTGTAATGTTCTTACTGTCAATACAATTTGGTGATGTCAACTATCAAAATATAGAAGACGTCCAATGTGGTTTAGTGTTGACTATACAACAAGCTTGTTCCACAATTTATTTAAAAACCACAGCACAAGCTCATATATATATTTTTTTAGTTTTTGCGTTTTTTTTCAATTTTATCAACGATAAAAGGTTTATTTTTCAAAAATACCCAATATTTAAAGTGATTATTTTTTTTAACAAATTGGTTGTTAGTAGTTTTTAATCCAAAGTGATTATTATTTTTTGGCTAATGTTCGTAACATTTTTAGTCAGAAAGTCTGCCGTGTAGTAATAATACCAAAAATTAAAATAACTTGACAGTAGATTGTTTTTGTACCTTCTCTATCAAGTTTTTCATATAAAATAATGCTCATGCCTGGCTGGGAAACGTGATCGTTAAAAATATATTTTGTTACGTAATTAAGTGTATTTATTATGGAAATGCGTTTTCCATCCTTGGATGGTTGTTTGTATTAGGAGGTGTCATAAAATTTGTATTGTGTATTAAGGGGTTTCAAAAAAATTTATATGTAAATTTTTTTTTTGTTTTCACATGCCTGATTGGAGAGTCAGTCAGGGCTTCTCTATTGAATATCACCCCTGAAACTTCTGTACGAACACCCCTACCCGGGCACCTATATTGAACAACTCTGTTGAATGTTTGTCAGGAAGCTGGAAATTTTCTTCATAGGTACAAAATATTTCACCGAGTTAAATATGAACATCCCTACTAATTTTTTTCAGTTTTGATTGCTGAAAGAAACTGAAACTAATAAAAAAAGGGCATTTCGGTCTATTTTTATTACCCTTATCCTTTCTGTCTATTCATTAGCATTTTCTTTTTATTGCACTTGATAAGATGCATTAACTTAGGGCTTGTGTTTTTTCTTATGTTTAAAGTAAACCATAAATGTTTGACTGTGCCCTCTATTGTCTGTCTATTTTTAATGAAAAATAAGGGTGCGAGAAAGTGAAACATTGTCTATTTTTAAATGCATTCATATGTCGTGTATGTACATATGTATGCACATTTATATCGCTATTGGTCAGTTTGAGTGAGCTCGTTAGAATATTTTATTATATTGCGCATGTGTGCGTTTGTTTGCATTGGATCATTTTCTGTCTGTCCTTCTCTACCGTCTAGCTTGTTATCTATACCTATTTCACACCCCAGTGCGTATATTTATGTGTATAAGGATACACAATTTCATTACACATACATATTTCTTATTTTTTTTTTTCAAAGAAAAAGGATCAGAAATTTAAAAAGAGATTACAAAACCAACATGCATTTGCATTACATAAATGTATGAGATACATGGAAAATTCTTAAGCAAAGTTAAACACCTGTGCCGGTCTATCTGTTTTTTATTACACTTGTCCTTTCTGTTTTTCTTTCTGTCTACCTTTTTTTTATTGCAGTTCATCTTTTTTTATTGAAAAATTTTGAGTTGGCATTTTCATGAGTGTCTGCTCCTCTACCAACTTTCTTGTTGGTCGCTTTCATTTATCGAAAAAATAAATGTTTGCGATACCGAGAAAATTCTTATAACGTAAATCGTTGTGATTTTTGTTTTGATTTTTTTGTAGTTTTGATTGTTGAAAGAAAATGAAACTAATAGAAAAACGAATTCAACATGTAACTGTTTATCAGCATACAGATGTGAAAATTGTATGACCGAATGTTGTAAATTTAAAGAAATTTGTTTACTATGAAAAATAAATATTTTCTTCATCGTTTTATAATATTGCTTTTTCTTAAGACATGCGCTAGCATAATTTCTGTGGTCACAAGCAATAACCGCCTAAGTCGAGTTAAGTCAATGTGAGCTATGTATGCTATCATATTCCACTAACAAAACTTTATATTTACGTAAAATCCCCGTTTCTCTAACGATGTTCTTTTAAAAGTTATTAATAAAAACATATAGACCTAGGTCGTAATGATGCTTCATTTCATTTATAATAAGCGCCTAACTATACTTACGAAAATATTTTCATAACATATTAATTTATTAAAATAGCCTAAAATTACTTAAGCTGTTTTGCACTTTTTTCGAAAATAAAAGAGAGAGTTTTCATAAGAACCAAAGTAAAGATAAATGATTATTCCAAAGGGAATTCAATGTACAATAATCGCTTAATTCAATATATGACTGGCAACAAATGAAACAATACTTTACAATAAAATCTTAAGTAGACATATTCTTTCCAATTTCATATTTTCCATTCGCAATAATCATTTATTTATCTTTTTATTAAATATCTCCTTAACAAATGAAAATTTCATTGTCGTTTTTTGTCTTAGGATTGTCCGTGCACGTATCCTTAATTTTGCAATACATTTTTTCTAAAGCACATTCTCAATTTTTTCAGAAACACTTCTCTACATAAAAAGTGATTTTTCTCTAAAGTATAATTTTCGACTTAGGCTGTTATTGCTTGTGACCACAGATTTAGTATAAATGCGAGTGTTTTTCAGAAATTTTTTTTAAACAAAGCTTAGAACAATCAATAACATTATTTCATTCATTCAGCCTAATCTAATAAAAATACATACTAAAATAAATATTTTAAATAAAACTAATTGATATACAGAAATATATATGATGAGTTTTTATTTATTATGAAGATTTTTTATCTTACTTTTTCAGATTTCATAACAATTAAAATCTTTATATGTATTTCTTTTACTTTTCAGATATAGGTTAATAGTTTAAAAAGTCTTATATATAAATTAAAAAGTTTCTGTGTTAATATTCATATATTCGTAATAAAATAAATTAAATGCACATATATTAACATTTGGTATACTGATATTTTCAATATTACATATATGAATTCAATTATGAAAATATATGAAAGGATAAGAATCATTACTATACATTCTTAATTCCTTAATCATTCTCAGGAATAATTTCTTGTGTTCCTTATCGATATGACAACTGTATCCATCTAATAGAACCTTTAATTCACCTGATGTGACCTTTTTTTAATACAGTTGATCTAGTTCGCAACAGAATACATAAATAACTAAACAAAAGTTTTAAATGTTTTCAATATTCTCTTTGTTTACATATAAATTAATAAAATTTCTATATAAAATTGCACTTTTTTTAGCACACATTTCCTTACAACTATTTCTATGATATTTACAGTTATTGATGTTAATATTACTTTTATATAACGTTCTTATATTTGGACAATTAAAGTCATCTAAATTATATATATATATTTCCATTTCTCCAAGCAGTTGACTTAACCATTTTACGTTTTCAATTCCTTTAACATATAGTAATAGATGCTTTGGAGTTTTTGTATTAGACCTGGTCTAATACCTGATCAGACCTGATCCAATACCTGATACCATACCTGGTCATTAGTGGTATCAGGTTCGATCAGGTTTTGGATCAGGTATAGATAACAAGCTAGACGGTAGAGAAGGACAGACAGAAAATGATCCAATGCAAACAAACGCACACATGCGCAATATAATAAAATATTCTAACGAGCTCACTCAAACTGACCAATAGCGATATAAATGTGCATACATATGTACATACACGACATATGAATGCATTTAAAAATAGACAATGTTTCACTTTCTCGCACCCTTATTTTTCATTAAAAATAGACAGACAATAGAGGACACAGTCAAACATTTATGGTTTACTTTAAACATAAGAAAAAACACAAGCCCTAAGTTAATGCATCTTATCAAGTGCAATAAAAAGAAAATGCTAATGAATAGACAGAAAGGATAAGGGTAATAAAAATATACCGAAATGCCCTTTTTTTATTAGTTTCAGTTTCTTTCAGCAATCAAAACTGAAAAAAATTAGTAGGGATGTTCATATTTAACTCGGTGAAATATTTTGTACCTATGAAGAAAATTTCCAGCTTCCTGACAAACATTCAACAGAGTTGTTCAATATAGGTGCCCGGGTAGGGGTGTTCGTACAGAAGTTTCAGGGGTGATATTCAATAGAGAAGCCCTGACTGACTCTCCAATCAGGCATGTGAAAACAAAAAAAAATTTACATATAAATTTTTTTTGAAACCCCTTAATACACAATACAAATTTTATGAAACCTCCTAATACAAACAACCATCCAAGGATGGAAAACGCATTTCCATAATAAATACACTTAATTACCTAACAAAATGTATTTTTAACGATCACGTTTCCCAGCCAGGCATGAGCATTATTTTATATGAAAAACTTGATAGAGAAGGTACAAAAACAATCTACTCATTGTAATTTCTTTCAAGTTTCATATTGTTTGGTAAATCATTGAACAGTTTAAAGCCTTTATAAAAAAGGGATCTTTGCATATGTGTTGTCATGACTCTTTGGATTCGAAAATCTTCAGTATTTCTTAGTGCATACGGTTGTACTTCTCCAACATATTTAATTTGATCGCATAGATATTCTGGGGCATCACCTTGTTTCATTTTTTAATAAAAATTAATGTATTGAATTTCAGTCTTTGATTTATATTTAACCATTTTAGTTCTCTAAGCATTTTGCTGATGTGTTTATATCGATTGCATTTTAGTATAACCCTCATTGCTTTGTTTTGTAGTTTTTGCCTTCTTTCTACCTGACTATCATTACAGCAAGTATATATTATTGTCGATCCGTATTCAAAATGTGGTTTAATTATTGTATTATAAATATTTATTGCAGTTGTTTTTGATATTTTATTTCGTATTCTTTTAAAAAATCCGATTTTTTCCCCGATTTTTTTACAAGTATAGTCTATGTGTTCTTAAAGTTTTAAGTCTTTATCTATTATAAATCCGAGATATTTTATGTGTTCAACCTTTTCTATTATTTTATCGTTAATTTTAAATATTGCTTCAGTGTTCATATTTATTTCAATTATTTTTGTTTTATTTTCGTTTAGTTTTAATTTATTCATTTTTAACCAGGTATTAATTTTATTGATGTCATGGTACATATTTGCTCTGCAACTTTCATCATCATCTCCTTCCGTGTATATTAATGTATCATCTGCGTATAGGACCATTTCACTTCTATCTAATATCTTTGGCATATCATTAATATATATAATAAATAAAAGAGCTCCCAAAATTAAGCCTTGTGGTACACTGAAATCATTTTCAATTTCATTTGACAAAACATTATTAACTTTAGTTATTTGCTTCCTATTTTTTAAATACGACTCGAACCAATTTAATTCCGTACCTTGTATTCCATACATATAGGGTTTTTTCACAATATAGAGTTTTCTTCAATATATTTTTCTAATTGTTCTTTGACAACTTTTTCCAAAATTTGTTCACAGGTTTTTAATGTGTTTATTGGCCTGTATTCTTCGCATTTATTTGTTTTTGTCACTTTTTCAATTGGTGTTATCATAGTTACTTTCCAATTTTCAGGGAATTCACCTGTCTCTAACGATTTATTTATAATTTTTAATATTGATTCTCCTGTTACGTTCTAGTTATCAAGAATTATTTTATTAGATATTTTATCACAGTCAGTTTTATTTTTCATATGTATAATTATATTCTTAAGTTCTAAAATGTTTATTGCACGGAATTTGAATTGTTGGTTTATCACAGTTTTTTGGTTTTCATATTGCTCATATTCTATGGAGTCTCTTATTACTTTAATACTATCTACAAAATAATTATTGAATTGACTAGCAATTTCTATATTATCCTTATATTCTACTTGGTTAAATATCACAGTTTTTATAACATTATGGTTTTTTTTATTACTAGATCTTTGATCTCTCTCCACATTTGACCAATCAAATTAAATCAAATTAAAATCTCCTGTTATTAAAATATTACAGTTAAAATCACTTATTTCATCTAAAACTTCTTCAAAACTTTTACAAAACTCCGACTCTCCATAACTAGGCGATCTGTATATTGCAGCAATTATTATTTGATTGTCTTCACATGTGGCTTTACATACTAAAATCCAGTATTTAATACCTTCTATCTTTTCAATAATTTGAGTTAGTTTCCATATCTTTTTAAAATAAATAATGACCACCAGTTCTTGTAGAAGTAGAAAGCGACATAATATGATCATACCCTTGTAATATAATTTCATTTTCTTCTATGTCTTTTGTAATGTGGGTCTCCGAAAGTATAAATAAGTCCGGGTTTTCTTTAGATGAAGTCATTGCATCTTGATTATAATTATTTACCAATCCTTGTACATTTGTGTATATAGCACGTATATTCTTTGATTGTTAAACTGATAAGCCAATTCTTCTCATTTTTAAATTCAATTTATTCTGATAAACGGGGCATTCTCTACTGTTTGTAAAATGGTTTTCATCTAAATCCATATTTAGTTTATTGTTCATTTTCATGCAATTTATACATTTCATTATCTGCTCCGTATTTTTGCATTCTTTTGTTTTATGTTGTCCATGACATCTCAAGCATATTTCCTGATTTTTGCATTCTTTTGCGATATGGTTATATCCTCTACATTTAAGGCACTGCGTAACAACTGTTCCATCGAACACTCTACATCTTCCCCATCCTATATTTACTTTCCTTGCTTCTATCATTTTCGTATATGTTTCGTTATCGACTGCCATTTTTACATTATAGATTGTTTTATTATTTCTTTTGATTTGATATTTTTCTATTATTTTAAGTTCTACTTTAGAGATACTTGGGTTCTGCTTTTTTAGTTTCTCAATTAATTCCTCCTCTTCATGTACAAAACTCATATCCGTAATTTTAACTCTTAATTCAATTGGGTTGGGCACCCTAATTTCATATCCTTCTGTTAACTCGTTTTCTATTGCACTTTTTATTTTCTCTCTTTCTTCACTATTCTCACTTTGGATTACAACCGTTCCATTTCTTCTATTTTCTACGCCTGTAATTTTTAAATTAAGTGGATCAACTTTATCATTTAGTGCTTCCCTTGTTTTTTCTACCCCTTGTTTCTCCTTTGGCTTTACAATTAAGGGCACCTGTTTGTTAGCATCTGGTAGCACTGTTTTTTTAACCGACTCTGCATATGTTTTTTTTTTGTTGATTTCTTTTAATACCTTCTTTATTTCGTTACACATATTTTTGTTCCTTTCTTCTATTGACTTGCACATTTCTTTATTGTTGTTTTCAAAATCATTTACATTAATATATAATTTTTTAACTTCTTCCACATTTTTTTCACATGATTTTTGAACAGTATCCATTTTTTTTAACCTTTCTTCGTATCTTTTTTCTATTGCCTCTAACAATTGTTTTATTTCACTCTCGTTTTGTTTTAATGATGATGAAAATTCGTGTTTATAATCTACAAGGTTTTGTTTGTTTTTATGTACATCTTCTTGTATATCTTTTAGGATCATATCGACATTGTGAATGTACTGGATACAATCCTCGCATACAAAACGTAAAAAATTGCTTTCTTGCAAAGTTTTTTGGGAATACTGATCAATACTTCATAGAACTGTGATATGTTTTTTAACATACCCCCTCACATTGAATACCCGTTTCCCCACGAATGGATGACTTGCATTTACTGCACTCAGCCATGACTGAGCGCTTTTATTGTTTATTATTATTAAAACGTTTGTTTTTATAAAAACTTTATTTTCCACTAATTATAATTAGTATTTTTTATGGTTTTTCATAGTCCTGTCAATTTTTTTAAAACCAATTATTATTTTATATTATTATTTTTATAGAGCTTTAGTTTTTACACTTCTTTACATATGGCGTTGCCAGATTAATGTTGAATTGGGGAAAATACGAAATTATCCAAAACAAAATAAAATACAAATATGTAAGCATATACTATTTTTAGACGCGGTACAGCTCGCGAACTATTATCGCTACGCTTTACGAATGTTTTGGAAATTTTCCCCAAACATTCCGATCTAAAAATCCAAAGTTCATATGTATGTTTACGATAGGAACTAATTGTTTGAAAAATATTTGATGAATTGCGAACTATTCTTATAATACATTTTAATTAAGCCTACATTAAATTATTCACTTGGATAATGCTATCTAGAATCTAAATATAAATTTGTTGAAAGTAGGTATTTGCAATATTCTTATTCAAAATAAATTGAATCATAAAATTTTTTCTGATGTTCATATTTTTAAGAATTTTGGGCATTTTAGAGATTTTTCAAGACTTTTGGCTGCCGATTGCCAATTATATGATTTTTTTTAAATAAATTTTGGGAATAATTTCCAATATTGCGGTTGCAGTTTTTAGAATATGCGCTATTTTCGCGGGGTTTTCAATTTTTTAGTTTCTATGCTAATTACATTTTAGAGCTTGATATCAAATTAAATTCTTACATCATACTTTGTTTTTCTTTTATAGAAAAGGCAATTAATTGAAGTGCTTTTGAAGATTAACCCTCTGTTGTTACGAATGAAAGAAACATTTCTTATCAAATTCTGGCCGTGAAGAGATTTTTCTGCTTTGTTATGTGTTACTAAGTATCCACACAACATTTTAATTGTCAAAAGATTTTTTATCACATTGTACAAATACAATAATAATACCGGGTTCTGATATACTACAGGTACGCTCTGCACCTGAATACAGAAAATAATTAAAATTACACAAGTATAAAACAGGATATAAGCATCAATTTTGGCTTTCTTCTGAAATCACAAATAGTCATTAAAAATGAAATAATACATTTTTAAAACAAAACTAAAATTCCATTTCATTGATTTTGAATATTTACTCGTACATAGTGTCTTGACGATCCATTATATTTCTTTAATATAAGTAATATAAAAAATAATTATGGTTATTTATATACGAAAAGAAATATAATGCTTCATAAAATTGACCGTTGGACAGTTGGGGCCATAAAAAAACGACAATAGGAAATATAACAAAAAAAGTCTTTTGGCTATATCTCATTAATTATTGGGCCGAGTTTAGTTATTTTCAAACCGAACAATGTTATGAAAAATTCCAAGAGAATGGTATAAAATTTATGTCTCTATGTTGTGTTGAGGCTTTAATTCTAAATACACCAAAATATAGCAGACGGACAAACGTACAGACGGACAGACGGACATCGCTCATTCGACTTCCCTATCTATAAGGATCCAGAATATATATACTTTATGGGGTCTAAAATGAATAATGAAAAAATTACACATTTTGTAATGTGGGTCTCCGAAAGTATAAATAAGTCCGTGTTTTCTTTAGATGAAGTCATTGCATCTTGATTATAATTATTTACCAATCCTTGTACATTTGTGTATATAGCACGTATATTCTTTGATTGTTAAACTGATAAGCCAATTCTTCTCATTTTTAAATTCAATTTATTCTGATAAACGGGGCATTCTCTACTGTTTGTAAAATGGTTTTCATCTAAATCCATATTTAGTTTATTGTTCATTTTCATGCAATTTATACATTTCATTATCTGCTCCGTATTTTTGCATTCTTTTGTTTTATGTTGTCCATGACATCTCAAGCATATTTCCTGATTTTTGCATTCTTTTGCGATATGGTTATATCCTCTACATTTAAGGCACTGCGTAACATCTGTTCCATCGAACACTCTACATCTTCCCCATCCTATATTTACTTTCCTTGCTTCTATCATTTTCGTATATGTTTCGTTATCGACTGCCATTTTTACATTATAGATTGTTTTATTATTTCTTTTGATTTGATATTTTTCTATTATTTTAAGTTCTACATTAGAGATACTTGGGTTCTGCTTTTTTAGTTTCTCAATTAATTCCTCCTCTTCATGTACAAAAGTCATATCCGTAATTTTAACTCTTAATTCAATTGGGTTGGGCACCCTAATTTCATATCCTTCTGTTAACTCGTTTTCTATTGCACTTTTTATTTTCTCTCTTTCTTCACTATTCTCACTTTGGATTACAACCGTTCCATTTCTTCTATTTTCTACGCCTGTAATTTTTAAATTAAGTGGATCAACTTTATCATTTAGTGCTTCCCTTGTTTTTTCTACCCCTTGTTTCTCCTTTGGCTTTACAATTAAGGGCACCTGTTTGTTAGCATCTGGTAGCACTGTTTTTTTAACCGACTCTGCATATGTTTTTTTGTTGATTTCTTTTAATACCTTCTTTATTTCGTTACACATATTTTTGTTCCTTTCTTCTATTGACTTGCACATTTCTTTATTGTTGTTTTCAAAATCATTTACATTAATATATAATTTTTTAACTTCTTCCACATTTTTTTCACATGATTTTTGAACAGTATCCATTTTTTTAACCTTTCTTCGTATCTTTTTTCTATTGCCTCTAACAATTGTTTTATTTCACTCTCGTTTTGTTTTAATGATGATGAAAATTCGTGTTTATAATCTACAAGGTTTTGTTTGTTTTTATGTACATCTTCTTGTATATCTTTTAGGATCATATCGACATTGTGAATGTACTGGATACAATCCTCGCATACAAAACGTAAAAAATTGCTTTCTTGCAAAGTTTTTTGGGAATACTGATCAATACTTCATAGAACTGTGATATGTTTTTTAACATACCCCCTCACATTGAATACCCGTTTCCCCACGAATGGATGACTTGCATTTACTGCACTCAGCCATGACTGAGCGCTTTTATTGTTTATTATTATTAAAACGTTTGTTTTTATAAAAACTTTATTTTCCACTAATTATAATTAGTATTTTTTATGGTTTTTCATAGTCCTGTCAATTTTTTTAAAACCAATTATTATTTTATATTATTATTTTTATAGAGCTTTAGTTTTTACACTTCTTTACATATGGCGTTGCCAGATTAATGTTGAATTGGGGAAAATACGAAATTATCCAAAACAAAATAAAATACAAATATGTAAGCATATACTATTTTTACACGCGGTACAGCTCGCGAACTATTATCGCTACGTTTTACGAATGTTTTGGAAATTTTCCCCAAACATTCCGATCTAAAAATCCAAAGTTCATATGTATGTTTACGATAGGAACTAATTGTTTGAAAAATATTTGATGAATTGCGAACTATTCTTATAATACATTTTAATTAAGCCTACATTAAATTATTCACTTGGATAATGCTATCTAGAATCTAAATATAAATTTGTTGAAAGTAGGTATTTGCAATATTCTTATTCAAAATAAATTGAATCATAAAATTTTTTCTGATGTTCATATTTTTAAGAATTTTGGGCATTTTAGAGATTTTTCAAGACTTTTGGCTGCTGATTGCCAATTATATGATTTTTTTAAAATAAATTTAGGGAATAATTTCCAATATTGCGGTTGCAGTTTTTAGAATATGCGCTATTTTCGCGGGGTTTTCAATTTTTTAGTTTCTATGCTAATTACATTTTAGAGCTTGATATCAAATTAAAGTCTTACATCATACTTTGTTTTTCTTTTATAGAAAAGGCAATTAATTGAAGTGCTTTTGAAGATTAACCCTCTGTTGTTACGAATGAAAGAAACATTTCTTATCAAATTCTGGCCGTGAAGAGATTTTTCTGCTTTGTTATGTGTTACTAAGTATCCACACAACATTTTAATTGTCAAAAGATTTTTTATCACATTGTACAAATACAATAATAATACCGGGTTCTGATATACTACAGGTACGCTCTGCACCTGAATACAGAAAATAATTAAAATTACACAAGTATAAAACAGGATATAAGCATCAATTTTGGCTTTCTTCTGAAATCACAAATAGTCATTAAAAATGAAATAATACATTTTTAAAACAAAACTAAAATTCCATTTCATTGATTTTGAATATTTACTCGTACATAGTGTCTTGACGATCCATTATATTTCTTTAATATAAGTAATATAAAAAATAATTATGGTTATTTATATACGAAAAGAAATATAAGCGATAAAAAATACTGTAATACGCAGTCATAATATTATACTAATAAACGTACAAAAATAAATTTAAAGAAACAAAAAAAATCAACAAATCTTTGCTTTACGATTGTTTAGTTATGCTCATGTATACACACAATGTGTACATGTGCTCATGAACTCATTTCAGTATTAATGTGTAACAAAAAAGTGCCAATTTACAATAACCACACCAATTTCCATCAAGAATTTGAAGTTTTAGTATTTTATAATAAATAAGATATATTATGTACTTAAACGCGTAAACTACTATGAAAAATACAACTGCTCTGTGTGATGTATAAGAAGCGCTTGTGACTACCACCAGTAGGTTGTTGGATTGAATCTCAACGCAACCTTTTCAAAAAAATTTAAAAGTAAAATTATTTCGAATACCATTTTTTTGCCCATATTTTAGTTGTTAATGGACCAACTTCAATTATTTTCTTCCGACGGGGTTTGATGCAATTTGGAATGAATTTCCGTCATCCCACGTCAAATTTGGTTGATAAACAGACCGGTTTCGGCTATGTGCCATCTTCAGTGTTCTCTCAGAGTTACTGAGAGAACACTGAAGATGGCACATAGCCGAAACCGGTCTGTTTATCAACCAAATTTGACGTGGGATGACGGAAATTCATTCCAAATTAAAATTTATGTCTCTATGTTGTGTTGAGGCTTTAATTCTAAATACACCAAAATATAGCAGACGGACAAACGTACAGACGGACATCGCTCATTCGACTTCCCTATCTATAAGGATCCAGAATATATATACTTTATGGGGTCTAAAATGAATAATGAAAAAATTACATGCGGAATGACAAACCTATACATATATCCCCTTTCCAAATTTTTTGGTGAAGGGTATAAAAAGTACTTAAAAATAAATAAATAAAATTGGCCATTATGGAAAAATTAAGACTTCTACAGACATCCCACTATATACAAATGTTGCTCTTGATAGGCCTTTGAGGAACACATTAGTGCTATTTCTGAAATAATTTTGGAACTTTAGAAAATTGAATTTGAGAAAAGTCATATATCTGGAGAAGATTAGTGGCCATTATGGAAAAATATAGACTTCTACAGACATACCACTATATACAAATGGTGCTCCTGATAGGCCTTTAAGGAACACATTTATTGGTATTTCTAAAATAATTTTGGAACTTTATAAAATTGAATTTGAAAAAAGTCATATTTCTGGATAAGATTAGTGGTCATTATGGAAAGATGAAGACTTGTACAGACATCCCACTATATACAAATGGTGCTCTTGATAGGCCTTTAAGGAACACTTTTAGTGGTATTTCTGAAATAATTTTGGAACTTTATAAAATTGAATTTGAAAAAAGTCATATTTCTGGAGAAGAGTAGTGGCCATTATAGAAAAATGAAGACTTCTACAGACATCCCACTATATACAAATGGTGCTCCTAATAGGCCTTTAAGGAACACATTTAGTTGTATTTCTAAAATAAATTTGGAACTTTATAAAATTTAATTTGAAAAAAAGTCATATTTCTGGAGAAGAGTAGTGGCCATTATGGAAAAATTAAGACTTGAAAAATGAAAAATATTAATAAAAAATCCATCAAAATTTGTTTTTGTATTAATTTTTATTTATTGCATTTTTATCTATATAAAAAATTTTTCCGAAACAAAATACGAGTATAAGCATTAGTTCAGAAGTTATTAATAAATCTCCGCTATATTGGTAATATCTCCCACTGTGTAGCGTAACGATCTATGTTTTAAGACATATTTTAAGACCACAAATATTTCCTGCTGCAGTGCCAATATGTAAGTTGAGTCTTCCACCTCATAGAGGATATCCAAGGAATACTGACTGCAAATAGATATATGCGAAAACAATATAATGGCTCATTAATATATATTTCTTTCCCAAAATCAAAGAAACAATAATTTTTATTAAAAGTTCGAATTGTACATATAACTAGTTTCTATGAAGTTTAACGTCTTCATAGAAAATTACATAACATTTGTTATAAAATACGTTCATGGTGAAAATGTTTTGTTATTTTTTAAGCTCTGAACCTAAAGAAAATAACATTTTACTGGGGTAGTATTTTTCAAACAAATTTAGAAAGCTTAGACACCTCTCATTTAAAATCGCAATAATTTTGTTGTCAATATTTGGGAAACTTTGTTTTAATATTTAATTAATTAATTAATTAATATTGTTTTTTATAGGGTACATCCCGTTTGGTTAGCACCGATAGTGAAGAACAACAACCAAATACTTCATATACACCGCCATCACAACTCTCCGAAGCAACAGTAAACAACACACAGTCTATGTTACCTTCTACAAATAAATCAAGGCATCCTTCAGTAGAGAATACGATCCCCCCGGCAATAACAACTCCCAAAATTATTGTGAAACCTCCTAAGCCTCCATCACCTGCCATCGACCTGAATGAAGATGAACAATATGAGGACGAAGAGGAAAGCGAAGAAGAAGATGTAGAGCCGCCAGAAATAAATTATTGTACGGTAAAAATTTCTCCTGATAAACCCCCAAAAGAACGTTTAAAGTTGATTATAAAAACTGATGTTATACGCAACGCCTTAGCTGCGGCCGCCGCCTCAGCTGCCGCTAAAGCAAAGAAGGCGAAGCAAACCGCTTCAGTTGGCTTAGATCGTCCGGAGAAGGAGAAAAAGAAGAGTAGAAAACACAAACATTTAAAACATATGTCTGTTGAACAATTAACTGCGCCACCACAAACTTTTAAAGCTGAGTTTAAAACACCTTCCCCACATTTGTCGCTAAACCAGACCAGCACAAATGATCCATCTCTAGTAGTGCATCAAACTCATGCTCCAGCCGCGTTAGTGTCAACAGCACCTAGAACTGTAATTTCTCCTCCAACACTGTCGGAAAAGGATTTTGATTCACAATCTTCTGTTCTGGGAAGTATATCTTCAAAGAGCAATAGTACACCGCTGGCGGGCATACAAACCGCAGTGGACGAAAGTTGTGTAGTGCACAGTAGAGGATCTAGCGTTGTAACTAGTGATCTAGAGACAAGCCAACATTCTTCCTTGGTAGCACCGCCGTCGGACATAGAACTACGATTAGAATCAATGATGATGGATGGTGAAAGTAGTCTACAACAAAGGGCTTCTAGCACATTTGTAGAAGCAGAACCACTTCAGGAAGATATATTGGCTGTGCTAAGAGGAGATGAAACGGCAGTCATTGTCGAAACAGAACAGGCGGACAACATTAAAGAAAATGGAATTATTACTACGGAAACGATCACACACCCAGAAACAGTACCTGTAGAAACTAAGCAAACATCAACAGTTACGATTGCGTCTAGTCCACCGATTAAACGTATAACACGGGGAAGAACTAAAACTAATTATGCAGAGTGTAAAGATTTAGTTGAAACTATTGCTGCCCCTCTGCAAACGCGAACGAGGGGAAGAAAACCGGCAGCACCCTTCCAAAATACTCCCATTGAGGAACCGAACGTACTACCACAAAAACGAGCAACAAGAAGAGGTAGGGGTAAATTGGATGACAATGCCAACTCTGTAAATATGAATACTGTAGAACAAACACCTATTTTATTGGAAGAATCTTCCCCGAATAAGTCTGAAGAAGAGAACAATCCAATACCAGTTACTGTTGTGGTCACAACAAGGAGAGGTAGACCACCACGCCATAATATGATTAATAGCAGTAACACTAATTTTAATAACCATAATATCAATATAATTGCCGCAAATCTTACTGCAAAGGTCAATCCGCAAGAAATACAAAAACTTTCTTCTTTAGATTCCACCACAAAGCCTTCCACACAACGTAGTTATAGTCGCAAGAGAAAGCCAGTACCGCAGGTTTTGCAGCCATCCAGCGAAGTAGACGAATTGGAGGAAACCCAAGAACATACACCCGCCAAACAACCCAATTTGGATTTGCCTTCAAATGATATTATTGATACTCAAATTACTCCCCTGCAGCCGTACAATGATAATCGTTTAATACCTTCAATCGATATGCAAGAAAACAACTCTGCAGATTCTTCTTCATTACAGAGGCCGGGAAGTTTGGATAATCCTTCATCTTCATCCCCTCCTCTCAGAAAAGATTATAAAATCAAAGATAAATTTAAAAGAACACTAACCCTGGATACTCAGGTTAATAATGCTGTAGTTCTAAAACAAGCAAATACGGGGTCTTCGGCAACCGTTGCGGCTGAGCCAGTTAAGCTGGTGATTTCCAAAAAGAAAGGTAGCATATTTAAAAGTCGGGTGCCGTCGGAACAAACAGACCAAGCTTCAAAGAGACATCTCTACAAGCACAGATGGGATGCTACTGCAAACGGTGATGCTAACAGTGACGGAAACACACTACCTAGCAACTCTCAAAATATGGTTCCAGAAATTAAAACTACAAATTCCACTGTTGAAGCCATTTTTAATGATTTTAATAGCGATGAAACACGTAGTAGTCCCGTTCCTACCCACAAAACCACCAGAGTAATTAAGGCTAACCCTTTGGTGTATCCTGCATCGTCCGCCTTTGATATGGAGGACAATGAAAATGCAACCGATACAATAGCCTCCATAAGAATAGATCGAAAAGCCAAGGATTATTACACTGTGGTACGAAATGTAAAAACCGCCCATCAGATTCAGGAAATTGGCGAATATCAAGAGATGGATGATGACGTTGAGTATATTTTGGATGCCCTACAACCCCAAAATCCTATGTATACGCGATGTCTGTCAGCACTGCAATTAGCTACTAAGTGTATGGTACCAGCATTCCGTATGCATGTACGAGCACATGGCGTAGTAACGAAATTCTTTAAGGCTCTCTCAGATGCTAATCGGGATTTGTCTTTGGGTCTTTGCACCACAGCTATTATGTATATTCTATCTCAAGAAGGCCTTAATATGGATTTAGATCGCGATTCTTTGGAATTAATGATGAATCTTCTAGAATCTGAGCAGACGGTGGCAGCACCCGCCGATCATGCCAACTACGAAAGAAACAAGCAGAGAGTGAGGGAATTATGCGAAGAAATTAAAGTCCAGGGCAAAGCTACGCATCTTAACGTGGACAGCATCACCGTAGGTACCTTAGCAATGGAAACCCTTTTATCGCTTACATCCAAACGGGCGGGTGACTGGTTCAAAGAGGAGTTGAGGGAGCTTGGGGGCCTTGAGCATATTATTAAGACTATTAACGATTGCTGTCGACCGGTAATTGATAATGCCTACAGTGCTACTGGTATTAACTGGACTCGTCCTTTGCTAGATAATATGCAGACTGTGGAAAGATGTTTACGTGTATTGGAAAACGTTACACAACTGAATGAGGAAAATCAGCATTATATATTAACCTATAATAATAGCTCCGTTGTATGTACCCTCTGCTCTTTGTACTCGCTCTGTGATCGTGAATTGATACTGTATTCTACATCGGAGTTCACTTCACGTGACAATCCTGGAATTGTCATACGTGAACTCTTGATACCGTTAATGAAAGTTCTAATAAGCTTGACACATCCGTTTAGTGCCTCCCAAGCTTTAGGCGCCGAAATAGTAGGTGAAAAAACTGATGTTATAGACACTAGTTTCCATTTGTTATTAAAAGCATCAAATTACATTCCGGATCGGTGTGTTTTCGAATTGAGCATATTGGTGAGTCGATTAGATATGTATCACAATTTATCCACTAAAATTTAATTTCACATTTTTTAGTCACTTTTATTACTAATCAATCTTACAATGTATACAATACAAAATCGAGCACGCATCATAAAAGCTTTTGCTCCAACCGAATTTACTTTAAACCAAAATGATAATTCACAACCACGAAAATCAGCTATTTCAGCTGTTATGGACTATTTCTATAAATGTGAAGAACTTGCGAGGTATTTGTAGCTTTTTAATAACATACATATATCTTCTAACAAACGGCTTTTATTTTGAATAGATTGGTGGAAAAGAACACTGATGCCTTTTTGGATAATCAAGAGAAGAATAAAAAGAAACATGAAGAAGTTGACGAAACTGTAAATAATTGTAAGTCTAAATGTGCTAGTATCTGTGTTGAATGAAAAATAAAATATATTTATATATTTTTTTTGAAACATAGTACTGCAAAAAGCTGGTCATCATATGGAACATTCTTTAAAAGGCAGCTACGCGGCCATATTGGTAGGTCATCTAATCAACGACAATGAACAGTACGAAGCCATTGTTCGTTCCCATTTAATAGGGAATGGTTTTAAAGAAATCATCAGTGTTTTGGAAAAATATTATAATTTTATGAATTTAACAGCCAGTGTAAGTATTATTGTGAACACTTAATGAAAAATTAAATATTCAAAACTACATACATACATATGTAAGTGAAGAAAATAGCTACTATTGGATGAATAATACAATTCCATTTTCTTATAAAACGATTTTAGTTAAGAGCTGATGGGTCGTTTTATTGTTCTTTTGTTTTTTGTTTTTTAACTTATAATGTTAACATATTAACTAATTCTCATATAATTATTGAGAGTTTTTCTAGTAATGCTAAGTTAAAGAAAATTATAAATATGATTTTTAGATACATATACAATCATTATATTTAAATATTTGGGTTACTGCGCATTACCCGACATTTTAAATTTTTTTTGCTTATTTAGTTTTTAATGCAAGTTATATGCATACATATCATGACACGTTAAGTGTATGAAAAACAGAGAGACAAGAACTTTCCCTGAAATAAGACCCTACTATTTCGATTAGTCCTGCCGAAAACGTCTGAATTGTAAATGGTATCAATGGTTGGTATTGTTAATCGGGTCCGTTAATGCGGTACCGTTGGTTTACCTTAAAGCAGGTGAGACAAGGTTACGGTAGCCCCACCGCCTCATCTACCATTCGGTGTTTCTTAAATAGGTCGATGGTCTCTTAAGCCCCATACCTGCTAGACTGCCTAGGAACGGCGAAGTATTGGACCCGAATGTCCTTCTCTTTGCACAGTTTCCTGTTCATTATAACTCCTGCAATAGTCGTTGTACCTAAGACCCACTTTTCTAGCATGTATGCCAATATTCCAGTGCCTAGTTACCTCTGCTACTAATAGCCTCTTCCGAACATTCTCGAGCCACTCGGCAGGTACCTTTGTTTGCCACCTGCCTTGAGAAATTTGACACAGCTTTGAATCAGCTGCTTGCATTGCATTAGAAGGATGACAATGAAGTGGCTGATCATTGTGTTGCAATATCGGCAATACTGTTACCAGGGCTGTCAGCGTGATGCAGAGTAGTAGTCACTATTTATAGTGACGATTACCGTTTTGCTGTCGGTAGATATTAACCATGATTCCAGTTGTCAAAATGAACGTCACGTTAACACAATGACAAAAAATTGCCTACTCGCTCTCAATTTCGTGTTATTGACAATCTATTTCTGATCTCTAAGGTCTAGAAAATAACATGAGCCTGTCAATAGTAGTCAGTTTTTTCGACAACGGGAATACAATCCCCAATTTTTTGTTATTGTATTGACGTGACGTCGATGTTGGCAACCGGAGTAATTGTCTTATAACCTATGGTTCCTTAGCAAAGACTTCACCTTACAAGACTCACATTATTGGAACCGCTACTGAATAACTTGAATAACTTCCTAGTTGGTACCAACCGCTCTTTTACACGTGTATAACCATAGGTTCCTTTCCGTCCTGGCCTGGATATTTAGATTGTCAGAGTTGGCTGATTGAGTTTAGGGTGAGCATTCAGCTTTCGACCGCAACTGACGCGTCAGCTGCTTAGGAAGGCCAGCGTTGATTCGATACATTGAGATATTATGTCTAAGACCTTGCCAGAAATCACAACTGTTATGTCATCAGCGTAAGCAACAGTCTTAACGATATTAAGCTCAAGACTCGGAGTAGGGAGCTAATAGTCAAATTCAATAAAATATATGCCAAAAGATCTCGCTGGGGTTGCCCCATTTACTGCCCATTGCACAGTAACATTCCCAATAGAGGCACTTATGATCTTTTTCATGGGGAGGTTATTGACAAACGGACAGATGTTAACGTCAATTTCTAACGCCATCATGGCATCGATAATAGTTCCGGGTTTAAAGTAATTTAAAGCACCCTCAATGTCCAGAAAAGCCACTACAGTGAATTCCTTGTGCGTCAAAGATTTTTGTATGTGACCCACTAGAGATTGAAGATCCTACGGCTTGGCATAGACATGTTCAGACTTGGAGAGAAATTTCATAGGAACGGTCATCCTCAAGTCGATTGTAATAGCTCATTCCAATGTTTTGATTGACCAAAAAGGATGTCATACTTACTGTCCTGAAATCATTAGGTTCAGCTTATCGGTACATATGAACAAAGAGCAATGTTTCAACCAGATTCGCATTTCTATGGAGATCAGCTAGAATTATTATATCCGGTACCGGAGTTTTAAACGAATCGAAGCTTCCAATCGCCTATTTAAATCTGTCACCATCGGAAGAACCAGTGACAATATGTATGTAAATTTTTGTATGCATAGGTTGCACAGGCTGCCGATTTCAAGCAACCGGCCCACTTGGGTCCAGAAGAATAGGTCCCTTTGTATGCAAATATACGCAAAAAATTTTTTAAAGATAAGCTACAACTCAGCCAATTATTGCCTACAAATCATTTTGTTGTGCGAAGAAGGGTGTTGTGATGTATACTAGCATGCACCATTATAAATTGCTTTCGGTACTGTTCGCTGACCTATGCCTTCGTGACTTAAACAGTCCAATAACAACAAATAAAATGGCACACTAATATGTTTATTATTCAATTATTAAAATTCAATACCAGAGAAAAGATTATTTTAGAATTATTTTTTTGATAATTATCAAAAAGTTCATTATTTATTATTTGTTAAAATTCTTTGATAAGACTACCTTCACTAAAAAAAATATATATGTATGTATGTTAAAATACTTAACTACGATACTTAAATTTCCAATTGTAATAACTTTTTAATATCCAAATTAAGAAGGTTTCTTCTAATATAAAACGTGTACCATAAACCAATGTATTATTTAAATTTTGTCAACAACTATCGTTACGAAAAAAATATGTTTATGTTTGAAATAATTTTAATGTGAAATTACGAAAGAATTACTATACCCTTCACCAAAAAATTTTGAAAGGGTATATATAGGTTTGTTATTCCATATGTAATTTCTTCATTATTCATTTAAGACCTCATAAAGTATATATATTCTGGATCCTTATAGATAGAGAAGTCGAATAAGCGATGTTCGTCTGTCCATCTGAGCGTCTGTCCGTCTGCTAATGTAGAATATCGAGGAATAAGGCCTCACACAACATAGGAATCTAAATTTTGGATCATTCTGTTGGAAATTGTCTCAGAACTTTTAAGTATAAAAATATTAAAACTCGGTCCAATGAGATATATCCAAAAGACTTTTTTTTTGTTATATGTCCTATTCTGTTGTTTTTCTTATGGCCCCGGCTGTCCTACGAAAAAGTTGCGTTGGGACTCATACCTACAACCTACTGGTTGGTAGTCACAATCGCTTCTCATACACCACAGAGCAGTTGTATTTTTCAAAGTAGTTTACGCGTTTAAGTACATAATCTTATCTTATTTATTAAAAAATACTAAAACTTCAAATTCTTGATGGAAATTTGTGTGGTTGTAATTTCTTCCCTTTTTACCGATTCAATCATACATTTTTGAACACATGCATTAATACTGTTCTGCGTTTAGGTGCACATGTACACATCGTGGGTGCATGCTGCTTTTTTTGTTTCTTTAAACTTTTTTTGTACGTATATTATGCTTGCATATTACAGTAATTATCGGTTATATTTTCTTTTCGTATATAAATAACCATAATTATTATTTTTTTGCATTATTTATATTAAAGAAAAGTAATTTTTTACACGGTGCATATAAATTACATATCCAAAAATTTAAATTCTATTCAATCGCAAACAAACACAAAAACAACAGAAAATTGTTAGTGTTGTTTTTCATTTCGACTTTGACTTTTGTCAACACACTATATAAATATACAAAATCAATATAATTGAATTTTAGTTTTGTTTTAAAAATGCCTAAACATTTCAGTTTTTATAACTATATGTGAATTCGGAAGAAAGACATAATTGATGCTTATATCCTGTTTTATACTTGTGTGCACAGCATAATAATTTTAATTATTTTCTACATTCAGGTGCAGAGCGTACTTGTAATATTTCAGAACATGGTATTACTATTGTAATTGTACAATGTGATAAAAAATCTCTTGACAATTAAAATGTTGTTTGGATACTTAGTAACACATAACAAAGCAGAAAAATCTCTTCACGGCCAGAATTTGATAAGAAATGTTTCTTTCATTCGTAACAACAGAGGGTTAATCTTCAAAAGCACTTCAATTAATTGCCATTTTTCTATAAAATAAAAACAAAGTCTGATGTAAGAATTTAATTTGATAGCAAGCTCCAAAATGTAATTAGCAAAGAAACTAAAAAATTGAAAACCCCGCGAAAATAGCGCATATTCTAAAAATTGCAATTGCAATATTGGAAATTATTTCCAAAATTTATTTGAAAAAAAAACTTAAAAAATATCATTTCCATTATGAAAATTACAATTTTATTAAAAACTATTTTGTATTTGGAATAAAAATTTAAAATGCATATGTATTTTGAATAAAAGTATTGCAAATACCTACTTTCCACAAATTTATATATATATAGATTCTAGATTGCTCTATCCAAGTGAATAATTTAATGTAGGATTAATTAAAATGTATTCTAAGAATCGTTCGCAATTCATCAAATATTTTTCAAACAATCAGTTCCTATCATATACAACTGACCAAAAAAAAAACATTTCAATTTGCCGGAATTTCGGAATATTTGAGAAAAATTTTCAAAACGTTCGTAGGTCTAAAAATGGTATATGCATACATTTTGTATTTTGTTTGCATATATTCGTATTTTCCCCAATTCAACATATACAAAATGATAAGTTAAGATCTTAGGAGATAAAAAATGCACTGCTTCATATTCATATAAAATGAACTGGTCTCAAATTCATTAAAAACTCTAAGAAATCACAGTTTTGCACGCACTACGGAATTGGACGCGGTTTAATGGCAAAATATTACGAAAATAAGCCGAATCTATGGGTTGGATTTGAGAGCAAAAAACTTTCTGTTTGCGATTTGATTGTAATTTTTCATATTTATTTCTCTCTCTTACACAGTAAAATTTTACAAACGCAAAAGATTAAAAAAAATGTTTTTAATTAAATCCAACTGTTTCCTTAGCAGACTGAATATGAATTACCGAATTCGTCTTTTTAAATCAATTATGGTTGAAATTCGATTGTGATTCTGTATCAGAAATATACAGGTTATATTGAACCAAAACCTTTATCGTCTGGTCCAACCGTAATACAGACAAGTAAATGGAAAAGTTAAAAATATTTTAAAAACACAACTATCAGAATACCATACGTACATCATACGAGTTTCAAAGAAAAAATAAAATTAAAATAATGAATTAAAATATGTTGTTATATTTTATCATTTAAAATATTAATATTATATTATATCAAATAAAAATGTCGACAACTTACTAAATTCATTATATAATTATTTTATCAGTGTACTTAATCCTATCTGATAGCATGTTGGATATTTTTGAAAAATAAACCTTTTATCGTTCATAAAATTGGAAAAAAACGCAAAAATTAAAAAAAAATTATAAATGAGATTGTGCCTGGTTTTTTAAATAAATTGTGGAACAAACTTTTTCAAATAAAAAGTAAAAGTAATAAAAACAACTAAAATGTATCGAAAATTCTAAAAAAAAAATATTTTTGTGTTGTGTTCAGGATTCGAAACCGTGCCACCGGGTAAGAAGGTACGGTTTCAAATCCTGACCAACCATTTATTAATTTTTGATACATTTTTTTATTACTTTTACTTTTTATTTGAAAAAAGTTCGATCTTTTTTTAAGAATTTTTGATAGCTTTAAATTAGTTTCAATGTGAAGATAATATTGGAACATTAATCATTAGACTAGCAGATTTATGTAATAGTTGGCAATATTTTTTATAAATTTTGGGAAAATTTCTTCATTATTAAACCTTTTCTTACGTTTCAAATCATTTCTTTTTTTAGTAGAAGACCACTGGCTTTTCGATAAAGACGTTGAAACACTTCTTGGATGCATAAAAAATTATATAAGTGCTAATAAGGGGATGTTAATATTTTTATTATGCACTCTAGGACAGAAAGGGTTACAAATTTGTTACGAAATTCATAATTTATGGCTGACTTCATAAACGCAGTTTGCAAAGCAACACTAGAATGCCTTGTAAACTCATGCTTCCAGTGTTGCTTTGCAAGCTGTGTATATCGATGGTCTCAAGTAGAAAGGCCCTAACTCGTAATTTTTACGAAATTTAGTTTTTCAGTGATTCGAATACATTTCATACAAATACACCTCGTCACAAAAATTTATTGCAATAGTGTAAATATTAACGCTTTTACAATCGGTTTGTACAAAGCAGTTGTACACGCAACTGTACAGTTTCTTTTATCTTTTTACATTCTCCTGTAAACTTACAATTATTTGAGTTATGGCCTTTCTACTTGAAACCAGCGATATGAAATCAGCCTATACTATGAAATAGAGATTAGAACCAACAATGCGTGATCGTGATCAATTTTTTATTGCCATCACGTGAGGGTGCGTCCGTGAGACGATGAGTGGCAATGGTTTTTGCTTTAATGTAATTTTTCCATTTAAATTCTTTTTTTTAATTTTTTTTCGTATTTCGTGGGCGTGAATTTTCGTGATTGTGACTTCTTTGTCATTGCATACTATGGTGAAGGGTATATAAGATTCGGCACAGCCGAATATACCTCTCTTACTTGTTTTTAAAATTTATTAATAGAGATTAGAGATGGGCATCGCTCACGTGATTAGCCTAAATCATGCGTTATCATATTTTTAATATGTACGTAGTTTTCAGTTTTGTCATGAAGACATAAAACGTTGTGCCGGTATGTATTAACGAACAAGAACTAGAAATTTTAAGTTTTTGGAAAAAGTTAAAGATCTTCCAATTCTGAAAAAATTAGCTAAACAAATACTGTGTGTACCATCCAGCTCAGCTACAAGCGAAGGAGTTTTTTCAACGCCAGGAAGAATTCTTGAAGATATGTGAAACAGGCTTCTCGGAAAAATGTTGACAAAATTTTATTTCTGCATGTATCTATTTATCTATTAACGCTAAAGTACAAGATCTTAAGAGCTAGAAAATGAATGAATTGATAATCAAAATATTTAACATATGTACATAATTTTAAATTTCACTTCAAAACTTTAAAATCAAAGAAAATTTATATTTTCTTTAAAAATTTTCAATTGTATTCAATTGTCAAATTTAACTTTAACTACGGAGTTTGAAATCGCATGATACATATGGGTAAATCCTGCTTGACGAAAGCTACATTCGTACGCGTTTTCACATTAATATATAAAAAATTTTTGGTCTTTCAAAAGAGGTACCTTTAACTTATGCGTGGTGTTTAGTGGGATTTGAGTGTTCTTTCGAATGGCATAAAAAATTTTTTTTAGCAGGTATTTGTTGAAAATAGTTGACAAAGTTTTGTGACGTACGATACTAAAAACGGAAGTAACTTTGAAAGTTAAAGTGTGTTTTCGTAATTTTTATCGAATTTCGCATAATAAAGCACACAAAATCTAGTTCCTAAAAGAAAGATAAATAAAAGAGAATATAACTTATTTGCAGCCGAAAAATTTCATTGTTTTTTACTAAAAGACGTGAACCCTTTGTGACGCACGCTACGTAACTCACGTTATATTTTTTCTACTATATTTCTATTCTGAAATTTCATACCTAATTTTAATGTTTCCAAAATAGTAAAAAAAAATTTTTTCTGAAATTGAAGTGAATTCAATGTATAAAAATATGGCTTTCGATCGGGCCATCTTCACTAACACTAAAGTAATGATATGAATAACTAAAAATGGTTAATTTCTGGTATGAAATTAGAATATCTGAGGTAGTGTAGGATTAGATAATAACTTGTGCATTAATGATCGTCGCAATACATTTATTTTATTTATAAAGTTATATATCTAGTCTAATATTAAATAAAAAATAAGTTGGATCACTTTCAAAAAATTTTGTTTGGTGGACTGTTTCTGGTACTACTTATCCATATATCAAAATTGAGAAATTATATTTCAGAACTAACAAATTGTTTCAGAAAGTATATTTTTCATAAACTTAATTTTCCTCTTTTATTGCAGAGTTTTCTAATTGTATATTAGATTTTTCTATTTGCATTCAGAAATTTTAATGTATAAATACTTATAGGTTGTGACTTTTCGTGAATATTTCGTGAGCGTGAGTTTTCGTGATTGTGACTATCTTTATTTTCCACTCATGTGAGCGTGAATGAACGTGAGCCAAAAATATGAGGGCGTGCAAGAGTGAAATTTTTTTATCGTGAGCGTGCATGAGCGTGAGTGAAAAGTCACTTACGATCCCATCTCTAATAGAGATTCTAAAGAAAATAAAATAGATTCATATCGAATAATTGCTAAGACATGAATTAAACGTTAATCAGAATAAAACCGTTGAAAACGAAGCATCGTTCTTTGTTACTCCTGAGGAAATATATTGAAACAGATTATGGGCCCAGGAATGCTCAAGTTAAAGTGAATAATATTAAATGAAATATTTAAGAAAAAAGAGGATGAGTTCTACAATGTACAATTTTGAAAAGTTAGACGAGAACAATTATGACTCGTGGTATCTACAAATAGTCTGTTTTAATCCATCAGGATTTGTGGTCAACAATATCTGACGACATGCCAACCGCTGCAGACGCAATTGCTTTGTGGACGAAAAAAGAAGAGAAAGCTACATCTACAATTATCCTCAGCATTACACCCATTCAGATTTCTTACATTAGAAATAGTAAGTCAGCAAGTGCAGCGTGGAACACCTTACGTGAGATACATAGGCCCAAGGGATCGGTGAGGAAGGTTACTCTTTTTAAGAAACTTTTTAATATGAGAATGGATGAGGCAGATTGTGTCCAGAGTACATCTGTAATTTTTCGTCAATCGTGGAAAAGTTGGCTGCAACGGGTATTGAGCTTCAAGAGAAGTTGTTTGCCATAATGCTACTTGCAAGCCTACCCAAATCGTTCGAGAATTTTGTTAAAGCTTTGGAGACCAGAGATGATCTACCGAAACTAGACAAACTAAAATTGAAGAAGAAGAGAAGGAAAGCTGATTAAACTGTACCACATAATGCTGGTGTAACAAGGAAAAGAATAGCCGTTATGCAGGTAAGCAGAAAAATAATTTTAATTGTTTTAAATGCGTTCGCAGAGGTCACTACGCAGCTCAGTGTAGAAGCAGCAAAGAAGAAACCGATAATAGGACGATACAGCAGGAAAAGAAAAATACACTTGCATACTCGGTGTTTGTGCAACTAGCGACAATAGCATGTTGAATAGTAATTTTTGGTGTTTAGATTACGGCGCTTCTGCTCATTTGTGCTGCAACCGCGAATTTTTTGAAAGCTTTGAGCTTCACACTGAATTAATCAGTTTAGCTGGGCAGAGCAAAATGAGAACAGATGGCATAGGTACTGTTCGTATCAAGGAATGTGACATTGTTCTAAATAACGTTTTGTTTGTATCAGATCTTCAATGTAATTTTATTTCTGTGGGCAGAGTAGCATGTTGTAAAATTTGAAAATAACGCAGCAAAGACAATAAATGAAGTCGGCAGAACTATATTGCGTGCAGAGAGGTTTGGTGATTTATTTTTATATTCTGCAAAGGCGAATACTTTGTTTTTTACAGACACAGACACTTGTATATGAAATGTATCAAGCTTGGGCGAATTGTCACAAAAGAATTTGGTTCGGGAAATGAATGTAAAATTTCCTAAGGAAATTAGCTGCAAGGCATGTTTGAAAAGTAAATGTACAGCGAAACCATTCCCCAGTTCTGAGAACAGAGCAACAGAGTTGCTGGAAATAGTTCATGCGGACATTTGTGGGCCGATTAACAAAAGTTCTCTGGGTGGTGCACGTTATATATTAACGTTTATAGATGATCGATCTCGATATATGTATATTCGTATATTTTTTGAAAAACAAAAGTCAGACATTTGAAACTTTCAAGGAATTAAAAATTTTATTTGAACACCAAATAGGAAAGAAAATAAAAATACTTCGTTCAGACAATGGTACAGAGTTTGTTAACAACGCTTTTAATAGTTTTTTGAAGGTGAATGGAATTATGCGACAACTTACTTTACCCTACACGCCCTAACAAAACGGCGTAGCCGAGCGCTTATACAGAATGTTGGTTGAAATGGCCAGAACAATGTTGGTGTCTTCGGGTATTGATGAATGTCTATGGGCAGAAGCTGTGAATACTGCTGCTTACATTAGAAACAGATCACAAACAAAAGTTCTTAGATATTGTACACCTTATGAAGCATTTCATAATCGAAAGCCAACAGTACAATATTTCAAAGTATTTGGTTTTGTAGCCATCGCATTGGACAAAACCCATCACCACAAGTTTGAGGACAACGAAACAGCTATGAAAGATACCGGCCAACAAGATAAGACCAACAAACAAACAAATACTAAGCATATAAATCAACATGATGCTGCACCGTGTAATGAAATATCTGCACCTGTCGACAATGATGTACTAAGTGAGAGTGAATGCACAAACATATGGTCTATATTTTGGAAACATTTTTCCCTGTAGTTCGTTATGAAACAATTCGAATGGTAATTGCTTTGGCCGCTGAATACCAACTTCATTTGCATCAAATGGATTGGTTACGGCGTATCTAAATAGTGATTTGAATGATGAAACCGGAAAATTTCGTTGACGAAAATTTCCCAAGCAAAGTTTTAAAGTTGAAAAAAGCCTTGTATGGACGTAAGCAGTCCGGCCGTCAATGGAATTTTAAACTCGATGAAATTCTGAAAGAAATAGGTTTTCATCTCTGTGACAGTGAACCGTGTTTATACCAAAGGCGAACCGGCAGTAATATTAATTTGATTGCTATATATGGTTATGACCTTCTTATAGCAAGTTCTAATTTAAATGATTTAATTTTAATAAAATCTCCAATTTCAAATATTGTCTGTGGTAGATAAAGGTCCTGGCAAAAAATTTTTAAGTATCGAAATTGAAAGGAAAGGTAAAACTGGAGAAATCTCTACACACCAAAACAAATACGTAAAATAGCTTCTACAAGAATATAAAATTATTGAATATCGTCCAGTGTCTAACCCCTTAGAAGCAAAATTTCAAATTGCTTGCACTAATGAAGAATGTGAAAAAGTCAACCCAACAAGTTTTCACTCACTTATTGGCTCATTAATGTATGTATTTGGCAATTTGTACGCGTTCTCACATATTGCACTCAGTATGTAAATTATCACAAAAGAACAAAGAACCACATCGCGAGCACATGATAGCAGCAAATAGGATTTTGAAGTACTTAAATAAAACTATTGATGTTCAACTAATATATAGAAAAACTGATAAGCCAGTCGTATGCTCTGCAGATGCCGATTGGGGAGGTGATGCTGTTAATAGAAAATCCTATACCGGATACGTTCTTATTCTCGCCGGAAGTGCATTCTCGTGGGAGTCAAAGAAGCAGTCTACGGTAGCTTTAAGTACAACAGAGGCTGAATATATGGTCCTTTCATCAATTGCGAAGGAAGCGGTATTTCTGAAAAAACTTCTTGGGGCGATCAAGATTCATTGTGCTGAGAAAATTCTCATTTACGGTGATAATCTTAGTGCTATGCATTTAGTTAAGAATCCGATTTATCATAGTAGAAGCAAAAATATTGACATAAAGTATCACCATCTTAGAAATGTTTTTGTTGAGGGATTAATTGAATTAGAATACTGCTGCAGCTCTGACAACTTTGCTGATATTTTAACGAAGAACTTATCAAAGAATAAACATGTTAAATTATTAGAGTCACTAGGCCTTGTAAAATTGTAAACATTTTTTAATTATATTTTTTATTTTGAATATGAGTGTTGAAGAGGAGTGAATTAAGTGAAACTTATTATTTTATGGCATTACCACTATTACATTGCTTTGTATCTCATTTATCTTTATTTTCTTTTTTATACATGCATTGTAGCATTTTGTTTTAATCAGAATAAAACCGTTGAAAACGAAGCATCGTTGTTTGTTACTCCTGAGGAAATATATTGAAACAATAATATAATTTGTTTGTTGGGATTTTTGAATAAGTTTCAAAGGCTACTATGCTTATTTATTCTTTTGTAATTTTTGAAATTCTCATTGGTTTTTTAAAGGCTTTTGTGTAAGATAAGAGGTTTGAAACATTTAAAAAATATGGTTTAAGGTCTACTGATGATTTGGCATTAGCACCAATGAAGTGCATGTATACAGACGAGCTAAAAAAACCCTCATCAAACAAAAGATTTTGAAAATCTTTGATAAAAGATATCGAGGTAATCTCGATTAATAAATTTAATAATTACCTAATTAAGGTTTTATTTTCCGTTTTGCCTTATTAAATACTTTAATTATCACCCAAAGGGCGTATAATTGTATAAAGGTTGTAAAGAAAATAAAATAGATTCATATCGAATATAATTTGTTTGTTGGGATGTTTGAATAAGTTCCAAAGCCTACTATGCTTATACTATTGTAATTTTTGCAATTCTCATTGAGCTTTTAAAAGTATTTGTATAAGATAAGAGTTTTGAAACATTTCAAAATATGGTGACGATTTGTCTTAGCACCAATGAAATGCATGTATGTAGTATATAGACTAGCTAAAAAACTCTCAACAAACAAAAGTTTTTTGAAAATCTTAAATAAATAAATTTTTTAAAAGAATTTGCAAAATTTTTTACAAATACGAACAAAGGAAATTAATAGCAAAATGTCACTTTATCAATCGCTTAAACTAGGGCATTGGCTACAATAAAATTTTTGTATTTTTCAGAGATTTTATAACGTTTTAATATGCTATTAAACATTATGAATACACATTTAGCGATTTTTTGCTATGAATGTGTTATTAAACTGCTAATAATCATTATGTACTAGGGGGAAAGTATCTATTATCTTTGATACAAAAATTTTTTATATCAATAAAACAGATCTTTTGGTATCGTAGTATATGTAGAAATTAATACCCACTTCCTTTTTATTATATCCACTCTCAAGTTAACAGAGATGCTGGGAAATAAGAATACCACACCAAACGTAACTAAGACTTCATCTTCTCAAAATAGCTTTTTTTACCCATGCCAAAAATATAAATCAAAACGATATAAAAAATATCAACAAAGAACCTGCTGAAAAAACGTAAAAATTTTTAAATCATGTCCCTTGGTTTTCTGAAAGAATTACTCAGATATATTCGACAGACAAAATGTTAATATTGCTGTTAAAACTGATAAAGCACTCAATATCTTATTCTGCATTAGCAACAGCGAAATGCGCATAGGAGCTAGCTATACCCCTCAATAATCAATTTCAATTTGTTTTTAATAAAACTGTTAATATTTTACTATATATGTATGTATCTAAAATATTAATTATGGGAAATAGGGCCATTAAAATTCAAAATACTAAAATTTTAGCAATTTCCATTAAAAAGACCAGATAAAAGACTTTTATTTAAATAAATGATAGCCTTGAGACAGAATAAAATAATAAATTCTTAAAACAGATGTGAAGAAGAGTTTACTGAATAACATAGTCGTTACTTCAAATAATAATTATACACAAAATTAGCTTTTAACGAATTGTCAACATTCAGTAAATCCCAATACATATTGAATCATTATGCCTACTTAATTCGAAAACTAATACAAGTTATCAAAACTAAACCACTGTACTTAACTTCAATATATTATTAAGAAAACATTTAATGTTTTAATGGAAACTTAAAATATTTTGAGAAAAAAATTTACTTATTCAGCTCTGTTGTATAGATTTACTCCTCACTATGTCACACTTTTTAGTGTTGAGACTTCGAAAAGCTGTCAGTATCACAATGAAGCTCGTTTTGATATAATAACCCTTCAATGAATAAAAGTTTTCGTATTTTAATTTACAAAATAATTAGGTTAAATAGTTGATATTCCGAGTCAATAGTGTCCTCCGTGATAAGTAAGTAATCGAACGAAGAACGCTCTACCGACCTTGAAATCAGTATTGATTCGTTCTGCAAGAAAAAGGTTCCAATATTACTTTCTTAATAAAAAATAATTTTAAGTTATTAACAATTTCTTAATAAAAAAAGTTAGATTAGAACTTAAGCCAAACAATACCTTTTAGCAGAAACTTATTGTGAAAAATTAAGTTTACGTTGAGAGAGTTAACATAACTTATATATGTAAAAACTCCCACACAAGTGATATGCAGCGCATGTTAAAAGCTACTATATTATTTAATATCGTAGTAATAAAAGAATGACAAATTTCGACGAAATGGTATATCCATTCATTCGTCAACTATAAAACACCTGAAACAGAACCAATTTTAGCTGAATTGAATTGCTTGTAAGTATTTGAATTACTTATTAAAATCATATTTCTGCAGGTATCTCGTGAATTACGCAAGTTATTTTGGAGTCCAAGCTATGGTTTATTCGGTCGTATCATGTAAAACGATCACTGGGACTCAAATTTACGTATGGTATTAGCAATATTATATCAGCACGGAATGTCGATGATGCACACCATGTGTTGCTCGAACGCAAGAAAAACCAACAAACGATGATCGTAAAACAGCTGAATAATTTGGAAACTAATTAAAAGACTACTAATTAAAAGTACAAACAGAATGTGAGAAAAACAAAATATGAAGCGCTTGATCTTGATTTAAATAAACACTAAACTTTACTTGTACATCTTCTTCTCTTTAATGTCACTGAACAACTGCACTTTTTGTTTCTTAATCGAACTTAAAATACAGAATTTAATTATACAAGCTAAATAATAAAATGAAAATAAAGCGAAAATCTATAAATAATTAATATTTATACGTAATTGTTGAACTGTTTAAGGTTTATATTGAAATGAAAATTTTATGGCTTAAGTTCAAATCTGAGTTTACCCATTTCGTATAAACCTCCATGTTTACATTGTCACAGGTGGTTGAATACTAAGAAAGTCAATTAGAAGAGAAAAAAAAGTAAACAAAAAATGGAAAACTGCTTGATCTCAAAGCCAATGGCTTTGGAAAAAGCGAGAGAGTGTGGAATATTTGGAATAATTACTCATCAGAGATGGAATTTCGTACTAACCGAAATTGATTTAACTTGTAAGAAATAAATAACTTGCACTTTTCGTATTCTAATTTGTTAAATAATACGGTTAAATAGTTGATATTCCTAGTCACTAGTATCCACCGTCAAAAGTGGTAAAATCGAACAAAGAACGCTACTGAGATGGTGTAGCGACCTCGAAATCAGTACTGATCCGTTCTGCTAGTCTGATAAAAAAAATGTTTCAAATAAAAAGTACTCTCTTAATAAAATAATGAATTTATCCAAATATAATTTCTTAAATTAAGATGAAATGGGTAAACTCAGACTTGAACTTAAGGCATAAAATTTTCATTTCAATGAAAATCGATAAACATACAGAATTCCACATAATTCCAATTTAGAACAATGGTGTAGAATTGCAAAAGTGCATGCTGGGTGAATGTAGGTAGTGGTTTGGACAAAGGTTCCTTTTGATGCTCATTGTTGTTGTTGTTGCTGTTGACGTTTATTGTTATTTTTGTTGTTGTATTGAGGGTTTAGTTGGGGGTGATAACATAACTCCTCCCCCTTAGTATAGAGCGATAGCCACAGCAATGTTAATGGGGACAGAGCGACTTTAGTGGTAGTGGAGTTTGGATAATAATGAATCCTATTGGTTTTCCATAACGTGAACAGGCCAGTAATCGTCAAGATGGTGAGTATCAATGCCATTACAATAACAGCATTAGAACTTATATTAATGCGTCACCTTATCGCACGGTTCCGGTACTAAAATGAAAGCTTTGAACGAAATATTGAAAAAACAGCCCGGGTGATTGAAATTAAAACGGGGTCTGTTTCTGGAAACATGTGCGGCACATGAACTTGTTATAGATGGCTCTTACTTTTTGGCATTCAGAGCCTAATTGATAATTTCTGTATTACAAGAAGATGGCTTAAAATACTAGGAGACGTCAGGGTACTGCGCAGTGCAGATATAGCTTCCGACCACTATCTCTTGATAGCCGAGCTAAACGCGTTGCAAGCACAAACACCTCCCGGTATCAAATCAATTAAATCGGCGAACCTACAAAATCAAGCAGAAAGCCAAAGACGTTAAGAGAAGATTAGTTTCTTGCATTGCTGCGAAACATCAAAGAATTTCACCAATCTCTCAACTAAGCCCTAACTTAGATGACGAATGGATGAAGATAAAGGCCATTCTCAGTGACTCCGCTAACGAAATTGTAGGGGTTTCCAGAAAAGTAAATGAATGTTATCAGAAAAAGACCCCTCTCGTAAAAATTAGCTGCAATCCAAACTATCAAACCTTATCAAGAAAGTTAAGAGACAAACCAGAAACGATAAAATAAACTTTTTCAACACCAATATCAATATTCAATATCAATGTAACCTAAAAATCGTTTCGACGTGATCAGAAAACTTTCCGGTAAGAAACCCAACACAAATATACATATAAAAAATAAAAATGGAAATATTCTAACTTCTATTGATGAACAACTCATAAGATGGAAGGTATAACTAAATAACTGAGGTGTAGGGTATGTTCAGCAACTTTGTAGAAATTTTTATTGGTCGACATTTTTGTAGAACATTTTATCCCCGCCTTTCCCAATTTTCAGGGTGTTTTTTACGATTTGTTAGAATAAAGCCAAAAATACCGTTACGAGGGGAAGATAGAGGGTTAATATGTTCTACTAAAATATATGCCGTAACATTTTCTACAAAATTGCTTAGGGTATACACCTCAGATGTAAAGAAAACATACTTTAATACACCGATACAATATGCTGCAGGAGCACGCCTAAGCTGGGAAACTTCAACCGCCTTTAAAATAAAATTCCGATGTGATCTTTCAAAACGCAGACACAGATTCTCTAGCAGAATCAATCGTCGGAACCCCGTAACTTTGAAAAAAGTTTGAAATTTTTATACATTGTAATTATGCCTTTCAATTTTGTAGTTTGTACCAAAATATCTAATCCCAAATAGGAAAAAATGCAATACTTTTGACTGAAAAAATAATTTAACTCGTAGAAAATTTTCACAAAACTAAACAAGAAAATAAGTTAAAATACTATGGCGGTAGTTACTGCGAAGTGAACCAATTAAAATACAAACACAAATTGTAATGATAACTTACGGTTACGATTTGATTCATTAATTTTAATATTTAGCTTTAAAGCGCACTGACAAAAAATAGGGGTGTTACAAGCTCAAAAAATACTGATTTTAAGCCTTAAAATCGTTTAATAAATTGGGACGCGATTGCTTCTTTTGTTAAAGCCAAAGAAATAATTGGGCAATTAAGGGTAGTCAACGACACTGCGGAAATGAATAGCAAAAACAATATGTATTGCAAGTTGACCAAGATTATAGATGCAGATATCCCGGATGTATTAAACAAAATTATAATATTTAGTAAAATAAAAATAAATAAGTTGAATAATTAAAAAAATCATTGATATTTTTGTTAGTTAGCTAGTTTTGCTTTTTGGGTGACGATAGGTTTATGCAGTTTATGTCAAAAATCCATTAGCAAACCAAAAATATTTGTTATAAATATTTATTAAAGTATAACTTAATTTTTGAAATTTTAGCTAAAAATTAAAGATTTTCTCAAACTTCGAAGGGCGTGCGACATGCCTTAATCTTGTCTGATGGACCTAATGGCCTGTTTCTACATAACAAGTATGTTCTGAAACAGACAAGCTGTACACAAACAAGTACGTAAACGAATGAGTTTTTATAGCGCACTTCTCTTACTTACGTTTTGTTACGTTGCTCTTTTCGTATTGTCAGATTACATTATTGCCATAGTATATAGTTTGATATTTTGTTTAATTTTTTTCATGCTAAAATACAAATTTTTTACTATAAATGGCAACTCTAGTGCAATTGTAAGCGAACAGCTATTTATAATGTACAAAACAAAGTTAATTTATATTAGAGATGGCATCGTGAGTGACTTTTCACTCACGCTCAAGCATGCTCACGATCAAAAATTTCACTCATGTACGGTCATGTACGTGGCTTACGTGAGTGGAAAGTTGGTCACAATCACGAAAACTCACGCTCAGGAAATACTCACGAAAAAATCACAACCTGTAAGTATTTATACATTAAAATTTCTGAATGCAATTAGAAAATTCTGCAATAAAAGAGAAAAATTATGTTTAACTGAGAAATATATTTTTCTGAAACAATTCCAAAATCGAAAAAATCACGCAAAAAATCTACTCATGCACGTTCACTCACGTTAAGTTTTTTTATACTCACGCTCATGCACGCTCACATGATTGAAACAAAAAACTGCTCACGATCACGCGAGATCACGCATGATTCACGCTAATCACGTGAGCGGTGCCCATCTCTAATTTATATTAATTCAATCTCAATAAAATTTGTTATTAATTAAAAAATTAAAGGAAAAATGTTTCTTCCATCTATTGAAATACACTTTGGTAGTGATTCAAGTGAGAGTGATAATGTGGACATTCGTTATAAAGGTTCTAATTAAGTCAAACAATCAGGTCAAGTGTTAAGTGCAGACTAACTGCTTTATGTATTTAATAAGTCATTGAGAGTGAACATAAGAGCAGATTAGTAATAGATTAAGATATAGTAATAGATTATATTATAACATTAGGAGGTATGTATGATAAGTATTAAGAATAATAGAGATGCACTACACCTCTCTTTTTATATAAAAAAGGAAGAAGTAAACAAGGGGTACCATCCTTGTTTAGTTCTTGCTTTTTTTTCTTAACTTATAAGTAAACTAAATCTAAAGTATTTCAATTATTACAATAGTTTTACAATTTACGAAACTAACTAAAGTTAATTTATTATTTTTATAGAAAAATAATAATATATTTAAAGTATATGAATAAGTTATCAATTGCTATTCTTCATTTCTCCTTTTTTTTTTATTTTTTTTTTTTTAATGATAATTGATTAATTAATAGTAGTATTTTTTCTATGCTTTTCTAATTCTGTTTTTGTGAATTATTTTTTCTTTCTTTGATATTTTATCATATACTGTCACATTACATCCATCAATGCTTTTAACGATATATGGGCCATCGTAAATACTTTTATATTTATCGTATGGTTGTTTTTGAATCAATATTTTATCATTAATTTCTACTGTCAAAGGCTTTGCATATTTGTCGTAAAAGTCCTTATTTTGTAATTTATGTTTTTCAATTAAATTTTTAGCTAAATTATGTGTCTTTTGTAAACGATATTTTACTTCCTTACTGTAGTTTTCTATGTTGTAAATTGGATCAATTTTCCTCTTTAGTAATTCGCTGGGTAGAGTTGCATTTTTGCCAAAAACCAATTCATATGGTGAAAATTTATTATCAAAAACTGTGTTTGGAGTAGTATTGTGGAAAAATGTAAAATATTTTAAATATGTATCCCAATCGGAAATAATTTCATCGATATATGCCCTTAAATATTCATTAAATACCCTGTGGTTGCGTTCAACTGTCCCCAGTGTTTGATGGTGATAAGCTGTTGAAAAATTCATTTCAATTTTTAACAGTTTACATAATTCGGTAAACACTTGGTTTTTGAATTCTGTTCCTAAGTCAGATTTTATTGAATTCATTGAACCGTATATTAAAATAAAGTTTTCAAATATTGCGCGGGCAACGGTATTTGCGCTTTTATCTGGTATTGCAATCGTTACCAAATACTTAGTTAAATCACACATTAGAGTTAAAGCATACTTTTTTCCAGCAATAGACTCTACCAATGGACCAACTGTGTCCAAAACGACTATGTCAAACGCTGTGATTGGTGTTGGGGTTAAAGCAAGTTCTTCCTTGTTTCCAGGTCTTACTTTGTTTACGTTACACTTGTCACAATTTTTTACGAAAATAGCAATATCTTTTGTCATATTCTTCCAAAAATATTTGGTTCTTAGTTTTGCATATAACTTCTTACGTCCACAATGGCCTCCTAAGAGTGGATCATTGTGATAAACGTTCATTAGGTTCTCTTTTCTATTTTTATCAAATACTGTCTCAATTGGATCAGTTAGTATAATTTCTAAATTTTTTAATATTTTTATGCCATGGTCTTTTAAATTCTGTACTGTACAAATTGTAAAAATTTTATCATCTTTTGGCCATTCTATTGTATGAATTTTCTGATTGACGGCTTCATTTTGTAGCCTCAAAAGCATATCGTCTAAATTCAATGTTTCGTTATCAATCAAAATATTCATAGATAGAACAATTTTAAATTTTTTATATATTCTTATGCGCAATGTTGTTAATTTATCATTTGTATATAAAATTTCAGATCTGATTTTTGGTATTTTATTGTTAAACTCATGAGAAAATTTGTCATATATTGGTATTTTGATTATTCTAGCGTCTACTTTCTCTGTTTTTTCCTGAATTTGCTTTGACATTCCGCGGGTTGTCACGGCAAAAATTTCCTTATTTGCGTTTTTCAGTTCGTCAACTGAAATGCGCGAGAGTGCATCTGCTGCAACATTGTTTTTGCCTTTTATGTATTCTATAGTAAAGTTGTATTCTAATAGTTCTAGTCTGATTTTTGTTAATTTAGATGACGGATCTTTTATATTAAATAAGTACACTAAAGGTCTGTGGTCGGACCTAACTACAAATTCGGTACCATAAACGTATGGTCTAAACTGTGTTATTGCAAAATGTATTGCTAAAAGTTCCTGTTCAATTGTAGGTTTCTTTTGTTCTGCTGTGTTAAACGATTTTGATGCAAAATAAATGGGTAAATCATTTCCATTAAAATTTTGGCTCAACACCGCTCCACAACCGATTTTGGAAGCGTCTACTGTTATTAAAAACTTTTTCGTAAAATCGGGGTATTGTAAAAGATTTGGAGACATTAAACTTGATTTTAAACAATCAAAAGCTTTTTGACAATTGTCATCCCAACTAAAATGTACTTTTTTCCGAGTTATGTAATTTAATGGTGCTGCTAAAGAAGCAAAATTTTTAACAAATCTTCTATAATAATTCGCAAAGGCTACAAATCTCTTTACCGCATCTTTATCAGTTGGAATTGGGTAGTTTGGGATTGTTTTTATTTTAGAATCATCTGGTAGGAGCCCTTTTGATGTGCATTTGTGACCGAGAAAAACTATTTCTGATCTGAAAAAGTTGCATTTATATGGATTGATTTTTAAATTAAATTTTCGGAAAATATCGAAAACGTTTACTAAATTTTTTAAATGATGTTGCATACTGCAACCAATGACGATGATGTCGTCAACATACAAAAATGCTTGATTTGGTGAAAGACCTGAAAATGCGATCGACATCATACGAGAAAACGAATTCGGGGCAATATTATATATATTAAACCAAAAGGTAAAACCTTCCATCGAAGTGATCCTTGATCTGCACTAAAAGAAGTTATGTCTCTTGAATCTGGATGAAGAGGTATTTGGTGGAAACCGGAAAATAAATCAAGTATTGAAAAATATTTCGCTCGACCAAGATTGTCTAAAATATCGTCGATGCGAGGAAGAGGAAATTTATCTGCTATCAACTTTTTATTTACCATTCTAAAATCAACACACATTCTATAAGATTTTTCGCCATTTACACTCTTTTTTGATACTAAAATCAAAGGACTATTGTAATTCGAACGACTAGGCTCAATTAAATCATTTTGTAATAAATTTTTGACTTGCTTACTGATTTCTTGTTTTTGTGAATGTGGCAGACGATAGTTTTTTATGTAAACAGGTGAAGCATCATTCAACCTTAGTTGTTGTTCATAAAAATTGTTAACTGTCATTCGATCCTCTTTTAAGGCAAAAATATCCGCGTATTGTTCGCATAACGGTATCAATTTATCTTTTACTTCGTTTGGCATTTGGTTTTTTAATATGTTATTTAGATTTTCGATACGTTTATTTTCTATGTTTACATCATTAATTGAGTAAACGTCGAAATTTGTAAGCTTTTCCCATTTAATATTAAAATTTCTAATACATTTGCATTCATCTGTTACGTTTACAATTTTCAAAACTGGTTCATTCGAATCGACAATGCATTTGCCAATAAAAACCCCATCGCAAACTTCCTGCGAGTCAACAAAAATTGGTTCTTTAACTTTATTTAATTTAAAAATTCTAAAAACTTCACACCTTGGAGGAATAATTCAATTGTTGTTGTTTGTACCATGTAATATCGGAATATAAAGTTTATTATTGTAATACCAAAACGAAATTGACATATTTTCATAATTAATTTTGCATTTATTTGCTTTTAACAAATCTTTGCCTAGTATTCCGTCCGAATGAATATTAAAATCATCGTCGACAACATGAAAAGTTTGTGAAATTGCACAGTTTTGAATGATAAGATTTGTATGAATTGTACCTAAAGTAGAAATAATATTAGTTGTAATGCCTGTTATATTTATTGTTTCATTTTGATTGAGTTTAACGTTTGATTTTATACAAGAAATTTTTATTAACGAAATATCTGCTTGAGAATCAACTAAAAAATTGCATGATTTGTTTGTTTCTGTACAATTTAGATGAATAAAATCTGCGTAACTTAAATTTAATTTAAATTTTGTTTGATTATATTGGTTTTGACTTACTGATTTGTCTCCCCCAACAGTTCTTGCTGAGGGGCATTCGCGTTTAAAGACAGTGCTCTTGCATTTTGATTATTCGAATTATTTCTGTTTTGATTGTTGTGTAACCGATTGTTACCACGACTGAAATTATTGTTATTTCTATTTCGATTATAAGCGTTACCACGATTATTGTTAAAACCTCGTGAGTAACCGTTACCACGATTGTAACTATTTCCACGATAAAAATAATTGCCACGATTGTTATTGAAATGCTAAGACCTGTTTTTCTTTTGATTCGTTTGTTTGTTCTACGACTAATTTAGCTACTACATCTTTCGGGTCGGTAAACGCTGTTGAAGCAAGAATTGATTTTACTAAATCTGATTTAGCATTCAATCGACAAACACTAACAGTCTGTTCGATTGCCATTTCATGTGCCTTGACCTTTGTTATGCCCTCGATGACAAGAGATCTTTCAAGAGCATCAGCAAGCTCTTCTGTTTGTTTTGCAAAGTCCGCATAATTATTATTTTTTACATGTAAAGCTGCGATTTTTCCAGCAACCACTTTCGAATTGTCAGGTTTTATTTTATTTTTTAAAGCTATTTTTATTTCTTCAATTGTTACAACATTTTCTGGTAAAGCTTCGCGAGCTTTTCCTTCTAACTTTGATTTAACAAACGATATAAAAGTTACTGTCAAATTAGCATCTGTTAAATCTTGAATCAAATTAATTTTGTCTAAAAATGATTCTAGTGCTAGTGTATTCCCGTCATAATTTTCTCTTATTATGTTAGCACACATGCTAATAAAAGCTTTCTTTTGATCTAAAGTTGCCATTTCTATTTTATTACTGACTTCCTCTCTTACTTCTTGTTTTGCTTTATTACTGTCTTCTTCTCTTACTTTTTGATATATCGTATTACTGTTTTTTTCTCTTACTTCTTGTTCTATCTTATTACTGTCTTTTTCTCTTATTTTTGATCTATCTTATTACTGTCACTTTCGTTTTCAGAATCCGAGTCTGTCATTACTTCTTTATCAATTTGTTTAAATTTTAAAATGTCATGATACACTTTAATTTTGGTATCTAATTTTCCAAAACATCTAACCAACAGTTCCCTGCAATGTATTATCCTATTGACTGTATTCGTTTTTGTATCAATTGATAGATCTTTAATATGTAGACTTGTGTATGATAAAATAGCATTATAATTATTAATAAGTAATTCTATGTATTCATTTCTTTTATTTTCTTTTGTTGACACCGGTCGATTTTGTAAAATTCATTTTTGTATATTGTGAAATTTTTTGATTAAATCATTAAATATATCTTGATCAAATTCTGACATTTAAATTAAATTTGTTTCATTTGAAATTATTAGTTTTTGAATTAACATTTTATAATCTAAGATTTTATTTCATTTACTTTAAGCTTAAATTTTTTTTTTAATTTAAAATTGGTTAATTAATTAATTTAATTTTGTTTTATTTTCTTCAAAAAAATAATATTAATACAAATTTTTCGAATAAAAATATTCGGGTTTTTTATTTTTATTTTTAATGAGTTATTTCATATTTATATATATGTACCTAAGTAATTCTTTTTTTTAGGAATAAATTTATTTGTCCCACTGTACAGAAGGGACAGGGGAAATAATAAAAAATACAAAAATACAACTAAAATACTTAAAGCTAATACTGCGTAAGGTTGATCATTGCTGATTCTCTTTAAGTCATGGTTGTTGTTGTTTCCACTTGTTGCATTTTTAAATTATTATTTGTTGTTTTATTTGTTGCGCTCTTCGCTTGTTATTCTAATGTAGCGATTTTTGTTGCTGTTTTATTGCTGCTGTTGTTAAAATTTTTTTTCCACGAGGGTTTTAGTTTTTTCCCCTGCTTGCTATTTTTCTTTAAAAATATTTTATAGTTTTTACCGTTACATTAATTTTTTGATATTATAATTTTAATTTGTTTTTGCACAATTGTTAAAATATCAATTTATAATGTATTTTAGTTTTTTTTCAATTTAATAAAATATTTTTTTTTTCTTTACACTTTTAGTTTTATAAAGATTTTCATTTTTAATGCACTTTTTCCATTTTTTTTACACTGTTTATTTTTTTCTCAAAATATATTGTACGAATTTTAATTTTATTATATTTTTGTGAACGATAAATCGGTTTTAGTTATTAAACTTTCACTTTTGTTTTTATATCAGTTCATTTTTTTTGTTTTATATTAGAAATTAATTATTTTAAAAAGCACATGAGTTTTTTGTTTTTGCCATGTCTTTTTCTTTTGCATACACATTTTTTTAAGTCTCGCTCGCCATATAAAGGTTCTAATTAAGTCAAACAATCAGGTCAAGTGTTAAGTGCAGACTAACTGCTTTATGTATTTAATAAGTCATTGAGAGTGAACATAAGAGCAGATTAGTAATAGATTAAGATATAGTAATAGATTATATTATAACATTAGGAGGTATGTATGATAAGTATTAAGAATAATAGAGATGCACTACATCGTTTATGCCGCAGAAATATCAGGGATGCCTTAAATGTATTGGAACTACCGGAAGACAAAACAAATTCTTCTTTTGATAAAAATGCACACAAGTACTTTTTTTTTCTTGTCTGTTTTTAACAGTATTGACGATTGAAATTGCAATGTAGAAACCGCAAAAAGTGTTACTCTTACGTTTTCGCTCAACAACACTTGACGTTTGTATTATAAAACCGACAAATTAATTTTCACACTCAATTGGGCAACATTTTTGAGAAACTTGTAATGTAGAAAAATACCATAAATTTTTTTACTAATAACCACCGAGTTGGCATTTGAGACTTGATAAAATCCAACTTTAAATTTTAAGAACCACCCTAATAAAGGTAGAAAACCATTTTGTTCCAGCCAGGTTGTCCAAGGTGTCATCAATTCTCGGTAGCGGGTAGCTGTCCTTAATGACGTCGTTTAGCTTCCTGTAATCGACACAGAATCTGGTACCGCCGTCTTTCTTCTTTACTAAGACTACAGGCGAGCTCCATGGACTTGAAGATGGTTCGATTACGTCACTCCGCTCCATTTCGTTGACTAGCTCCTTAACCTCGTTTCGTGACCTCGCTTCGCCAGTATATATTTTGTGTTTTACCATAGCCGTTCTCCCTTGGCTTTGACTTTTTAGGGCGAAGACGCAGGCATGCCTTTTTAGGAGCTGTTTGGCTTTATTTCTATCAGAACCTGCTAGTCCTGCTACCCATTTCCCCACATCCTCGTCAAATAGTTCAGGCTCCTTGGAAGATATATTGGCAGGTTGAAGATATTTCTCTGACCTATGCCGGTATTTTTGTTGATGACTCGCTCATATCCCGATTAATTAGCACTTATAGGGACTCTTCCGCCTTTGCAAGTTTTAACGAGGGCTTTTGCTGTTATTACGTTGTCCTTAATTTCTACTGGTTCTACTACCCACAACCGGTTGTCCACACAATCTCCCTCCATTCGTGCTGATATTCAACACCAACAAGTTTCCTTACGTGAACCTGAGCCAATATCCAGAGGTTTTTCAATGTTACGCCAAACCATAACTTGTTGCCCATATAAAGATTGATGCCATTGCTTATCATAAAATCGGCACCAATGATAATCTCGTCAACAATATCGGTAACAATAAATACATGTTTGACTGTGATATTGGCAAATTATTTACCATAGACAGTTGCAGGCTCTTCGGTAGCTGTGCGCAGGAGTACATTGCTCAATGGCTCACACTTGCTCTTCACTATATCGGGTCTCATAATTGACTGCGACGCTCCTGTGTCTATGGTAAAAATGTGTTTTTCACCATTGATGTATCCGCTTGCTATTGCTGTTTTTCTGCTACAGCACAGATATGGAGATTGTGAGGCCCTCGATTGTTTGAGCTAGCTCTTGACCCATAGTGCTAGCTCGTTTTAGTTTAACGGTGACTCCTGTGCTATTTGTAGGTGCACCCGCTTGTTGTTCCCTGGTGGCGAGACATATCTTGTTCGTTTTCTAGGCGGCTTGCAGTTGCGCTGGAAATGACGGCTTTTCCCACAGTTATAGCATTTAACTCTGTCCTTACTTTGTTGCTCGGCTAAAACTTGCTTCACCGCCTTCTTAATGCTTGTCACTAGGTTATTATCGTTGTCTGCAACCACCTCCATACTTCGCACCTTGCATATTTAGGGCTAAGAAACTCTTGCAGTTTCTTGTGCCAGGGTATATGCGACAGTTTCTCCAAAGTATGCTTTTTGTGTGGCACATACTGCCAGATTGACGTGCGGATCACGAATTCCGTTTGCAAACGCCTCCATTTTGAAGTTATCCAAAAATGGATGATTTTCTCCTGTGTGCGTCAGCTGCACAAACCGCTCAATTTCCATTACGAAATCCTGTAGAGATTCATTTGGCTTTTGCGCTCTACCTCGCAATTCCATACGGTACGATTTGACCTTGTGTTCACCGCCGTACTTGCGCTGTAGTGCCGCCATTATGTCGTCATATCTGTTCCTGCAGCTCACTGCTACGGTTTCAAGTACCTCTGCAGCTGTGCCTTTCAACGCTAAAATTAACTATATTGCATTTCCTTCATTGCTCCATGCGTTTTTACTGGCCATTGTGTCGAACTGGAACTTAAAGATTTTAAATGGCGCACTGCCATCAAAGCAGGTGTTTTTATTCTGTTAGAAAATTCTGGAACAACACGCACTGGTCCCCCTCGACAATGCAAATTATTAATTTTTGTTTCCAGATCCTGCCATTTTTCGTCACCAGTTACTTCCAGCTCAGTCATTTTTTCTCCTGTATAGAGAGCTTTTCGTCAAATTCACTCACAATGACATCCATTCTTTTATTTATGACTTCAGAAATTTCTTGAAGTTTCTCATTTGTAGCCTTGAATGTTTCGTGAACTTCGGTTTTATCTTCAGCTATAAGTTTCTCGTTGTTGGCTCTAGGCCTTTCTTTAACTTCGGTTTTGACATTATTAACTTCAGCTAGAAGTTTCTCATTGTTGGCTCTAGAATTTTCTGGAACTTCGGCTAAAAGTTTTTCATTGTTGGCTCTAAAATTTTCTTGAACATTTGTTTCCATCCTGTCCTTTTTTCCATCACAGCAGCCAACAACATGTTTAAATGGAAGCTGCTTGTCTCGCGAGTACATACCTCTATTTCCTCTTTTTCGTCTTTAGCCTCAAAATCGTATGTACTGATGTTGATTTCACGCCGCTTGAACTCTTCTGTCAGCTGCTTCTGCAACTGAGCCTTATTACCTGTTTTCGGTAGGTCCCACTTGCTCAATTCCTTCTTGAATTGTTCCATTTTAAGTTCTTCAAACGTCATGGTCCTTATAATTAATTAATTTATTTTAATTAATTATGCTTTATTTAATTTTTGTAATTTCACTTCTGACACCAATTCTTCGATAACGTTTACTTGTTTGAGTTCTTTTCATTAGCCAAAAATAAAATAAAAACAACGGAAATTGATTTTGAACTTAATGATGTTTTATTTCTTTTAATACCACTGTTTAATAAAATACACGAAGTTTGCTTATCGACTTTGACACTAAAAGCAAAAGCAAATTGGACAAACACACATACACAATTCTTTTATTTTACAACTTGAAGCTGATACATGCATGTGTAATAAGACTGCAGGGGTTAGAACTAACTTTAAACGCTTATAGATCCCAAAATACTAAACCAGTTCAAATAAAATTAAGATTGTGTACATTTATGTTATTCCTATTAAAAACATATAAATCTTTCCAAAATCGGTTTAGTATTACGGACGTAAAAGGGATCTAAAAAAACGTGTTTGCCTATTAATAATTTATATATCTTTAGTTTGCCTAAGAAATATTTAGGTAAGCTTCCCTGATGATCTGCTTTAGCAGCATAGGAAGTAGTTACGTATACCCCTCCATAATCAATTTCAATATATTTGAAAATAATATTTGGGACAATTAGTGCATATAAAGTGCATCTAGAACACTAATTACAGAAATTTAAAAAATTCCCATAAAAGTACCACATTTTAGTAAATATTTCTTCTATATAGCCTTGATTTTCATCTTCTAGAATTAATTTAGCTTCTATGTCTAATTCAATAGAGTTAGTATTCCATTTTTGTCGGACATTCTACATATAGGGATCTTATGTGCATAATAAAATAGTGATCAGGTCTTCATTACTACAACATCTTGAAATTTTTCCCGTGTTGTGCTCGCGAAAGAATCTGTAGTCTTTCTTTTTTCTCTTGCGTTTCTTCAAATGGATCTCCTATTGGTAGTATATTCTGTTGAATTATTTGTTCCCCATGGTACAAAATTTTATGAATTGTGGATGGCATATATCTCCAAGAGTACTTTTCCTTATAAAATATAGCTGTTTTTTGCATTTATCTTTCTGCTTCATGCTAGAACTTGTAATATAATGTTGAATCGCCTTATTAGTTCCAAATCTGTGATAGATGCTGCAGTTTCAGGATCTGAAAAAAAATCTTGCAGTATTTCCACATTTGTGTTCCCTTCTTCTTTCTTTGGCTGATCAATATGCCTAGTTCTAAATATTTTTTTATTTTTTTTTCATTTCTTTTCTTTAGTTTTTCTCACTGTTTCGCCTAAAGGACCAAAATTCAAATCAAAATAACCTCTGAGAGCGCTTGTTACATATCAATGGCTTTTACCATAATTAGTTGAGATCTGTTTCTTATTGTGCGCAATTGTGAATATATATATATTATTCCCAAAGCAAAACAGTTTAACAATTCCGAGAAAAAAACTATTTTACACCTTTATAATCAGGATAAACCAGTTTTAAAATCAAAGTACTTTTATGACCTGAATTATATAAATTTACTTCTTTTTAAGTAGGCAAAATATTTTTGTGACCAACTGTACATGATTTAGAAATTGACTAACAATTATTAATTTCCTTTTTTTAAAAATACGCACATCCATCTAAAAATCGTTTCTCATAAAAGCAATTTGATAAAAAAACTAAAAATACTTCAAAAACGAGTATAACAGAAAAAACATTTTTTAACTCTTTTACTCAAATTTAGGAAAAAATATTTGACTTTGTGTCAGAAAAAAACTTCTGGGGCTCACGGTCGGATCGGGCCGGATATAAAATGGGGTAAAGGGGTGTAGAAGACAGTTTGGACTACAAAAGAGTGCTTTTTTAACTTTTGCGATCTTTAGAAGCCATAATCTAATAACTGGAAAATTTTAGGAAAGCTTGGGCCTTTAAAAAAATTCATTTCTAAAAGTAATAAACACTTCATCTTAGAAAAAAGTGATACATACATATATGTCCATATTATTCAAAAATTTATTTTACCTTTTACAAAACAATTTAAAATGTAACAATTTTTTATCATTAACTCGAAATGATAAAAATTTAACATATGCCGCTTGGTATTCATGAAAACTTTATCGAAAGTATTGCTAAAGTCGGTATAAATTGTATCGGTCTGCATACTGGAACAAAATGATTGTATCACAGTGGTTGTAAATTTTAAAAAAGTTGGTTGACGTTGGTTGCCCTATTCTCAATCTATGCTTCAATAGTGAAAAATATGATGATAGCTGATGTGATACTTAATTTAGCTACACCTATATAATTTTAGATATTAGATATTTTTCCTGATTTAAGGACCGGAATAACAAATTACTTTTTCCAAAATTTGGAAAATAACCATTTGATAAGGATGTGTTAACTAGATAAGTTAAGGGCGTACATAAAAGGACTGAACGTACGTCTAACATTGTAATCTTGAAAATACAATCTGAATCGCTTCTGGAGTAGGATATGGATATAGATTCGAATATACATTTCACACGTTTTAGGGTATGATATAGAAAGGAAATCTGCAAACAAGTCAGAAATCTAAAGGACAATATGAAGTTAAATCAGGTTTTCGACCTTGCAAATTCTTTTGCGTTCCAATGTGGAGTGGAGACCTTTGGGTCGCCTGCTTTCCATTAAAATGGATTTTTAAAACAATAAAATAATCCAGAATAAAGTAGATTTAGAGTAAAATCAATTTGCTCTGAGGATGGCTGCAATTTTCCGTTAGTAAAATGTTATTAAATTTATTTAAGTCTGCATTCCTAAAGTCAAAGACTTGTTCATTGCTTGGACGCTTTGCTGGGTTGAGCTCGGACGAGCATGCTAAATTCGATGGTAGGGTGATAGGAATCTTTAGGTGTTAGTAATGCACTAATGCATTTTATCCAAAAGTGGTGATCAACAAATATAAAATCAAGTAATTTTTCAGAATAACCAATTGCATCGTTAATTGTAGTTTAATTTTATTTTAACGTAACTAAGAACATCTTCCTGGCTTCTAAAATACTCTTCGGCCAGTTCTTTATAACTGAAGCTCTCCATAGTTTTCTGAATATTTTTATTTGCGTCTGTTATGTTTTATCCGTACACTTGAAAGGATTAACTTATTACTGAGTAATCCCTTATCGAATCCGTAGTTTTATACATTTTTGGATACATGTTATTCACAATTTAATCTTTAATTTCATAGTAGGTAGTGCTTAAATTGAGCAAAACTGCACATGGTTTTCAGACCTTAATATCAGGTAAAACTGATTAGTATCTCGCCAATATGGGGTTGTTTTTTATCTTTAGTGGTTTAATGTCGCGATTATTGTTATAAAATTGTTTATGACTTTGGTTGACCCTAACATTTGATAACAGGTAAATTTAGAAAGAGATCATATGTTTACTGTAGAACCTATTGTGATAATTTTATGACTTATTTTTTGCTAATCAAAACAAAGCCATTAAACCCTTTCGCAGGTATTTAATTTTTTTAGTTTTACGTAGTCTAAAGTAAAAAAAACATAAACTTTTAGGCAAAAAAGTGAAAAATTAATACATTATTGTATACGAGTACTTATAGGGCTGTTTAAATTATCGTAATTTGATTTTTTTTAGAGTAATTTCATTAAAACGACCCACGGGTCGTGACGGTTGCAAAGGTATATATAGCGTTAAAGAGGACACTTTCACCTTTCTCCGGGTGGTATACGTTTCTTGTTCCCCTTTGTTCCCTAGAAGTTCTATTCCACTAAAGTTTAAATTTGAGAAAAATAGTAGTTTCATAAATATTTCGTAACACCCCTAATATTAAACGTTAGAGTTGTGACCACTTACAACAACTAAAGACTATAATCCTACCAACATTATAAAAAAGACCGCAGGCCATTATGGATGATAGCTTGCGAGTAGTAACAATTTATTTTTGATAAAAAACAAAAGAAAAACACCTTTTTCTGAAATTAAAAAAAAAATACAGTTGAGTTTGGCAGCATTCCACGCCCACTATTATCAATAGTTTAACCTAATTTTTGGCTACCTTAATCTGGATATATTAGCTACAAAAAGGCGTAAAAATTTTAAAAATTGGTGACAAAAAAATTAGACTTTTGGCCAATAAAAAACGATTTTCAGCCACTGTGCGGCGCCATCTTTGTGCAAGGTCCCACTTGCTCAATTCCTTCTGGAATTGTTCCATTTTAAGTTCTTCAAACGTCATGGTCCTTATAATTAATTAATTTATTTTAATTAATTATGCTTTATTTAATTTTTGTAATTTCACTTCTGACACCAATTCTTCGATAACGTTTACTTGTTTGAGTTCTTTTCATTAGCCAAAAATAAAATAAAAACAACGGAAATTGATTTTGAACTTAATGATGTTTTATTTCTTTTAATACCACTGTTTAATAAAATACACGAAGTTTGCTTATCGACTTTGACACTAAAAGCAAAAGCAAATTGGACAAACACACATACACAATTCTTTTATTTTACAACTTGAAGCTGATACATGCATGTGTAATAAGACTGCAGGGGTTAGAACTAACTTTAAACGCTTATAGATCCCAAAATACTAAACCAGTTCAAATAAAATTAAGATTGTGTACATTTATGTTATTCCTATTAAAAACATATAAATCTTTCCAAAATCGGTTTAGTATTACGGACGTAAAAGGGATCTAAAAAAACGTGTTTGCCTATTAATAATTTATATATCTTTAGTTTGCCTAAGAAATATTTAGGTAAGCTTCCCTGATGATCTGCTTTAGCAGCATAGGAAGTAGTTACGTATACCCCTCCATAATCAATTTCAATATATTTGAAAATAATATTTGGGACAATTAGTGCATATAAAGTGCATCTAGAACACTAATTACAGAAATTTAAAAAATTCCCATAAAAGTACCACATTTTAGTAAATATTTCTTCTATATAGCCTTGATTTTCATCTTCTAGAATTAATTTAGCTTCTATGTCTAATTCAATAGAGTTAGTATTCCATTTTTGTCGGACATTCTACATATAGGGATCTTATGTGCATAATAAAATAGTGATCAGGTCTTCATTACTACAACATCTTGAAATTTTTCCCGTGTTGTGCTCGCGAAAGAATCTGTAGTCTTTCTTTTTTCTCTTGCGTTTCTTCAAATGGATCTCCTATTGGTAGTATATTCTGTTGAATTATTTGTTCCCCATGGTACAAAATTTTATGAATTGTGGATGGCATATATCTCCAAGAGTACTTTTCCTTATAAAATATAGCTGTTTTTTGCATTTATCTTTCTGCTTCATGCTAGAACTTGTAATATAATGTTGAATCGCCTTATTAGTTCCAAATCTGTGATAGATGCTGCAGTTTCAGGATCTGAAAAAAAATCTTGCAGTATTTCCACATTTGTGTTCCCTTCTTCTTTCTTTGGCTGATCAATATGCCTAGTTCTAAATATTTTTTTATTTTTTTTTCATTTCTTTTCTTTAGTTTTTCTCACTGTTTCGCCTAAAGGACCAAAATTCAAATCAAAATAACCTCTGAGAGCGCTTGTTACATATCAATGGCTTTTACCATAATTAGTTGAGATCTGTTTCTTATTGTGCGCAATTGTGAATATATATATATTATTCCCAAAGCAAAACAGTTTAACAATTCCGAGAAAAAAACTATTTTACACCTTTATAATCAGGATAAACCAGTTTTAAAATCAAAGTACTTTTATGACCTGAATTATATAAATTTACTTCTTTTTAAGTAGGCAAAATATTTTTGTGACCAACTGTACATGATTTAGAAATTGACTAACAATTATTAATTTCCTTTTTTTAAAAATACGCACATCCATCTAAAAATCGTTTCTCATAAAAGCAATTTGATAAAAAAACTAAAAATACTTCAAAAACGAGTATAACAGAAAAAACATTTTTTAACTCTTTTACTCAAATTTAGGAAAAAATATTTGACTTTGTGTCAGAAAAAAACTTCTGGGGCTCACGGTCGGATCGGGCCGGATATAAAATGGGGTAAAGGGGTGTAGAAGACAGTTTGGACTACAAAAGAGTGCTTTTTTAACTTTTGCGATCTTTAGAAGCCATAATCTAATAACTGGAAAATTTTAGGAAAGCTTGGGCCTTTAAAAAAATTCATTTCTAAAAGTAATAAACACTTCATCTTAGAAAAAAGTGATACATACATATATGTCCATATTATTCAAAAATTTATTTTACCTTTTACAAAACAATTTAAAATGTAACAATTTTTTATCATTAACTCGAAATGATAAAAATTTAACATATGCCGCTTGGTATTCATGAAAACTTTATCGAAAGTATTGCTAAAGTCGGTATAAATTGTATCGGTCTGCATACTGGAACAAAATGATTGTATCACAGTGGTTGTAAATTTTAAAAAAGTTGGTTGACGTTGGTTGCCCTATTCTCAATCTATGCTTCAATAGTGAAAAATATGATGATAGCTGATGTGATACTTAATTTAGCTACACCTATATAATTTTAGATATTAGATATTTTTCCTGATTTAAGGACCGGAATAACAAATTACTTTTTCCAAAATTTGGAAAATAACCATTTGATAAGGATGTGTTAACTAGATAAGTTAAGGGCGTACATAAAAGGACTGAACGTACGTCTAACATTGTAATCTTGAAAATACAATCTGAATCGCTTCTGGAGTAGGATATGGATATAGATTCGAATATACATTTCACACGTTTTAGGGTATGATATAGAAAGGAAATCTGCAAACAAGTCAGAAATCTAAAGGACAATATGAAGTTAAATCAGGTTTTCGACCTTGCAAATTCTTTTGCGTTCCAATGTGGAGTGGAGACCTTTGGGTCGCCTGCTTTCCATTAAAATGGATTTTTAAAACAATAAAATAATCCAGAATAAAGTAGATTTAGAGTAAAATCAATTTGCTCTGAGGATGGCTGCAATTTTCCGTTAGTAAAATGTTATTAAATTTATTTAAGTCTGCATTCCTAAAGTCAAAGACTTGTTCATTGCTTGGACGCTTTGCTGGGTTGAGCTCGGACGAGCATGCTAAATTCGATGGTAGGGTGATAGGAATCTTTAGGTGTTAGTAATGCACTAATGCATTTTATCCAAAAGTGGTGATCAACAAATATAAAATCAAGTAATTTTTCAGAATAACCAATTGCATCGTTAATTGTAGTTTAATTTTATTTTAACGTAACTAAGAACATCTTCCTGGCTTCTAAAATACTCTTCGGCCAGTTCTTTATAACTGAAGCTCTCCATAGTTTTCTGAATATTTTTATTTGCGTCTGTTATGTTTTATCCGTACACTTGAAAGGATTAACTTATTACTGAGTAATCCCTTATCGAATCCGTAGTTTTATACATTTTTGGATACATGTTATTCACAATTTAATCTTTAATTTCATAGTAGGTAGTGCTTAAATTGAGCAAAACTGCACATGGTTTTCAGACCTTAATATCAGGTAAAACTGATTAGTATCTCGCCAATATGGGGTTGTTTTTTATCTTTAGTGGTTTAATGTCGCGATTATTGTTATAAAATTGTTTATGACTTTGGTTGACCCTAACATTTGATAACAGGTAAATTTAGAAAGAGATCATATGTTTACTGTAGAACCTATTGTGATAATTTTATGACTTATTTTTTGCTAATCAAAACAAAGCCATTAAACCCTTTCGCAGGTATTTAATTTTTTTAGTTTTACGTAGTCTAAAGTAAAAAAAACATAAACTTTTAGGCAAAAAAGTGAAAAATTAATACATTATTGTATACGAGTACTTATAGGGCTGTTTAAATTATCGTAATTTGATTTTTTTTAGAGTAATTTCATTAAAACGACCCACGGGTCGTGACGGTTGCAAAGGTATATATAGCGTTAAAGAGGACACTTTCACCTTTCTCCGGGTGGTATACGTTTCTTGTTCCCCTTTGTTCCCTAGAAGTTCTATTCCACTAAAGTTTAAATTTGAGAAAAATAGTAGTTTCATAAATATTTCGTAACACCCCTAATATTAAACGTTAGAGTTGTGACCACTTACAACAACTAAAGACTATAATCCTACCAACATTATAAAAAAGACCGCAGGCCATTATGGATGATAGCTTGCGAGTAGTAACAATTTATTTTTGATAAAAAACAAAAGAAAAACACCTTTTTCTGAAATTAAAAAAAAAATACAGTTGAGTTTGGCAGCATTCCACGCCCACTATTATCAATAGTTTAACCTAATTTTTGGCTACCTTAATCTGGATATATTAGCTACAAAAAGGCGTAAAAATTTTAAAAATTGGTGACAAAAAAATTAGACTTTTGGCCAATAAAAAACGATTTTCAGCCACTGTGCGGCGCCATCTTTGTGCAAGGTCCCACTTGCTCAATTCCTTCTGGAATTGTTCCATTTTAAGTTCTTCAAACGTCATGGTCCTTATAATTAATTAATTTATTTTAATTAATTATGCTTTATTTAATTTTTGTAATTTCACTTCTGACACCAATTCTTCGATAACGTTTACTTGTTTGAGTTCTTTTCATTAGCCAAAAATAAAATAAAAACAACGGAAATTGATTTTGAACTTAATGATGTTTTATTTCTTTTAATACCACTGTTTAATAAAATACACGAAGTTTGCTTATCGACTTTGACACTAAAAGCAAAAGCAAATTGGACAAACACACATACACAATTCTTTTATTTTACAACTTGAAGCTGATACATGCATGTGTAATAAGACTGCAGGGGTTAGAACTAACTTTAAACGCTTATAGATCCCAAAATACTAAACCAGTTCAAATAAAATTAAGATTGTGTACATTTATGTTATTCCTATTAAAAACATATAAATCTTTCCAAAATCGGTTTAGTATTACGGACGTAAAAGGGATCTAAAAAAACGTGTTTGCCTATTAATAATTTATATATCTTTAGTTTGCCTAAGAAATATTTAGGTAAGCTTCCCTGATGATCTGCTTTAGCAGCATAGGAAGTAGTTACGTATACCCCTCCATAATCAATTTCAATATATTTGAAAATAATATTTGGGACAATTAGTGCATATAAAGTGCATCTAGAACACTAATTACAGAAATTTAAAAAATTCCCATAAAAGTACCACATTTTAGTAAATATTTCTTCTATATAGCCTTGATTTTCATCTTCTAGAATTAATTTAGCTTCTATGTCTAATTCAATAGAGTTAGTATTCCATTTTTGTCGGACATTCTACATATAGGGATCTTATGTGCATAATAAAATAGTGATCAGGTCTTCATTACTACAACATCTTGGAATTTTTCCCGTGTTGTGCTCGCGAAAGAATCTGTAGTCTTTCTTTTTTCTCTTGCGTTTCTTCAAATGGATCTCCTATTGGTAGTATATTCTGTTGAATTATTTGTTCCCCATGGTACAAAATTTTATGAATTGTGGATGGCATATATCTCCAAGAGTACTTTTCCTTATAAAATATAGCTGTTTTTTGCATTTATCTTTCTGCTTCATGCTAGAACTTGTAATATAATGTTGAATCGCCTTATTAGTTCCAAATCTGTGATAGATGCTGCAGTTTCAGGATCTGAAAAAAAATCTTGCAGTATTTCCACATTTGTGTTCCCTTCTTCTTTCTTTGGCTGATCAATATGCCTAGTTCTAAATATTTTTTTATTTTTTTTTTCATTTCTTTTCTTTAGTTTTTCTCACTGTTTCGCCTAAAGGACCAAAATTCAAATCAAAATAACCTCTGAGAGCGCTTGTTACATATCAATGGCTTTTACCATAATTAGTTGAGATCTGTTTCTTATTGTGCGCAATTGTGAATATATATATATTATTCCCAAAGCAAAACAGTTTAACAATTCCGAGAAAAAACTATTTTACACCTTTATAATCAGGATAAACCAGTTTTAAAATCAAAGTACTTTTATGACCTGAATTATATAAATTTACTTCTTTTTAAGTAGGCAAAATATTTTTGTGACCAACTGTACATGATTTAGAAATTGACTAACAATTATTAATTTCCTTTTTTTAAAAATACGCACATCCATCTAAAAATCGTTTCTCATAAAAGCAATTTGATAAAAAAACTAAAAATACTTCAAAAACGAGTATAACAGAAAAAACATTTTTTAACTCTTTTACTCAAATTTAGGAAAAAATATTTGACTTTGTGTCAGAAAAAAACTTCTGGGGCTCACGGTCGGATCGGGCCGGATATAAAATGGGGTAAAGGGGTGTAGAAGACAGTTTGGACTACAAAAGAGTGCTTTTTTAACTTTTGCGATCTTTAGAAGCCATAATCTAATAACTGGAAAATTTTAGGAAAGCTTGGGCCTTTAAAAAAATTCATTTCTAAAAGTAATAAACACTTCATCTTAGAAAAAAGTGATACATACATATATGTCCATATTATTCAAAAATTTATTTTACCTTTTACAAAACAATTTAAAATGTAACAATTTTTTATCATTAACTCGAAATGATAAAAATTTAACATATGCCGCTTGGTATTCATGAAAACTTTATCGAAAGTATTGCTAAAGTCGGTATAAATTGTATCGGTCTGCATACTGGAACAAAATGATTGTATCACAGTGGTTGTAAATTTTAAAAAAGTTGGTTGACGTTGGTTGCCCTATTCTCAATCTATGCTTCAATAGTGAAAAATATGATGATAGCTGATGTGATACTTAATTTAGCTACACCTATATAATTTTAGATATTAGATATTTTTCCTGATTTAAGGACCGGAATAACAAATTACTTTTTCCAAAATTTGGAAAATAACCATTTGATAAGGATGTGTTAACTAGATAAGTTAAGGGCGTACATAAAAGGACTGAACGTACGTCTAACATTGTAATCTTGAAAATACAATCTGAATCGCTTCTGGAGTAGGATATGGATATAGATTCGAATATACATTTCACACGTTTTTGGGTATGATATAGAAAGGAAATCTGCAAACAAGTCAGAAATCTGAAGGACAATATGAAGTTAAATCAGGTTTTCGACCTTGCAAATTCTTTTGCGTTCCAATGTGGAGTGGAGACCTTTGGGTCGCCTGCTTTCCATTAAAATGGATTTTTAAAACAATAAAATAATCCAGAATAAAGTAGATTTAGAGTAAAATCAATTTGCTCTGAGGATGGCTGCAATTTTCCGTTAGTAAAATGTTATTAAATTTATTTAAGTCTGCATTCCTAAAGTCAAAGACTTGTTCATTGCTTGGACGCTTTGCTGGGTTGAGCTCGGACGAGCATGCTAAATTCGATGGTAGGGTGATAGGAATCTTTAGGTGTTAGTAATGCACTAATGCATTTTATCCAAAAGTGGTGATCAACAAATATAAAATCAAGTAATTTTTCAGAATAACCAATTGCATCGTTAATTGTAGTTTAATTTTATTTTAACGTAACTAAGAACATCTTCCTGGCTTCTAAAATACTCTTCGGCCAGTTCTTTATAACTGAAGCTCTCCATAGTTTTCTGAATATTTTTATTTGCGTCTGTTATGTTTTATCCGTACACTTGAAAGGATTAACTTATTACTGAGTAATCCCTTATCGAATCCGTAGTTTTATACATTTTTGGATACATGTTATTCACAATTTAATCTTTAATTTCATAGTAGGTAGTGCTTAAATTGAGCAAAACTGCACATGGTTTTCAGACCTTAATATCAGGTAAAACTGATTAGTATCTCGCCAATATGGGGTTGTTTTTTATCTTTAGTGGTTTAATGTCGCGATTATTGTTATAAAATTGTTTATGACTTTGGTTGACCCTAACATTTGATAACAGGTAAATTTAGAAAGAGATCATATGTTTACTGTAGAACCTATTGTGATAATTTTATGACTTATTTTTTGCTAATCAAAACAAAGCCATTAAACCCTTTCGCAGGTATTTAATTTTTTTAGTTTTACGTAGTCTAAAGTAAAAAAAACATAAACTTTTAGGCAAAAAAGTGAAAATTTAATACATTATTGTATACGAGTACTTATAGGGCTGTTTAAATTATCGTAATTTGATTTTTTTTAGAGTAATTTCATTAAAACGACCCACGGGTCGTGACGGTTGCAAAGGTATATATAGCGTTAAAGAGGACACTTTCACCTTTCTCCGGGTGGTATACGTTTCTTGTTCCCCTTTGTTCCCTAGAAGTTCTATTCCACTAAAGTTTAAATTTGAGAAAAATAGTAGTTTCATAAATATTTCGTAACACCCCTAATATTAAACGTTAGAGTTGTGACCACTTACAACAACTAAAGACTATAATCCTACCAACATTATAAAAAAGACCGCAGGCCATTATCGATGATAGCTTGCGAGTAGTAACAATTTATTTTTGATAAAAAACAAAAGAAAAACACCTTTTTCTGAAATTAAAAAAAAAATACAGTTGAGTTTGGCAGCATTCCACGCCCACTATTATCAATAGTTTAACCTAATTTTTGGCTACCTTAATCTGGATATATTAGCTACAAAAAGGCGTAAAAATTTTAAAAATTGGTGACAAAAAAATTAGACTTTTGGCCAATAAAAAACGATTTTCAGCCACTGTGCGGCGCCATCTTTGTGCAACTATAATCTGCAAATTTACTTTGCAGAGTTATATCATGCCGATCTGTTCTTGCCTCTATGTGTCAGGAAAACATTGGGCAGACTCTGCTAACGTCTCAATTAAATTACGGTATTCATACTGTTTCTGGATGCTAGTGAATGGTAAGTCGATTTCGATTGTAGTCGAAAATCGATTTTCAATGCCAAAAAACAATTTTATTGTAGTCGATATTTCATTACCAACTTTATACTGAAATCGACTTTTGACGCCGACATTTAACATTTAAAAATTGGGTTTAAGGTCTACTGATGATTTGGCTTTAGCACCAATGAAATGCATGTATAAAGACTAGCTAAAAACCCTTAACAAACAAAAGTTGTTTAAATCTTTGAAAAAAGATATCGAGGCAATCTCGATTAATATAAATTTAATAATTACCTAGTTAAGATTTTATTTTCCGTTTTGCCTTATTAAATACTTTTATTGTCACCCAAAGGGCGTCTAATTGTATAAAGGTTGTAAAGAAAATAAAATAGATTCATATCGAATATAATAATTTGTTTGTTGGGATTTTTGAATAAGTTTCAAAGCCTACTGTGCTTATAATATTGTAATTTTTATAACTCTCATTGAGTTTTTAAAAGTTTTTGTATAAGTAAAGAGGTTTGAAACATTTAAAAATTAGGTTTAAGGTCTACTGATGATTTGGCTTTAGCACCAATGAAATGCATGTATATAGAATAGCTAAAAACCCTCAACAAACAAAAGTTTTGTAAATTTAAAATTGATTAACGTACATAAAATTTTAAAACGGTAAAATAACGATACCTCTAGTGTTTTTTATGAGAAGTAACACCCAGGAAATTAGTATGCCTACCAACCCGTAGGTGTGTTACCTTCTTTGGGAAAGGGATAGTGAGAGAGATGGTGAAAGTGAGAGAGCTTAATTTTTACAACTCTGATATTGCGCGTTGTGTTAGTTTTTAGATTAGTTTTGCAGCGCCTCTGATGTCAAGAAGGCGCATGAAGTGTGTTTTAAGCTGTTGTAGCCATTTTATTAATTATTTTACTTCGCCGGCGAAGTAAAATACAATACCGACGAAGGAGGACGCTGTGATGTCCGCTAGCATACACCAATATCAATTGCTGCCAGTACTGTTCAGTGACCAGTGCTGTGCCTTCATCACTTAAACAGTCCGACAACAACAAATACAATGGCATACTAATGCACATCTGAAAAAATGCTGGATGTTATGACTTGCCTGAAGCTGGGTTTGAACCCACGTTCTTAGAAATTATTTGCTTTGTAGTCAACGCGCTAACTACTTCAGCCAACAACAATTTTAGTAAATATTTCTTCTAAATAGCCTTGATTTTCATCTTCTAGAAGTACTTTAGCTTCTACGTCTAATTCAATAGAGTTAGATTTCCATTTTAGTCGGATATTGGACAATAAGGATCTAATGTGCATAATAAAATAGTAATCAGTTCTTGATTAGTACAACATCTGGAAATTTTTCTTCTGTTGTGCTCGCGAAAGAATCTGTAGTCTTTCTTTTTTTTCTTGCGCTTCTTCAGATAGATCTCCTATTCGTAGCATATTGTGACCAACTGTACATGATTTAGAAATTGACTAACAATTATTAATTTTCTATTTAAATATACGCATATCCATCTAAAAACCGTCTCTCATAAAAACTATTTGATAAAAAAAAACTAAAATACTTCAAAAAAGAGCATTACAGAAAAGACTTTTTTAACCTCTTACTCAAATTTTAAAAAAATATTTGATCTTGTGTCAGAAAAAATATCTGGTGCTCAGGGCCGGATCGGGACGGGTATACAATGGGGTATAGGGATGTAGAAGAGATGAACTACAAAAGTGCTAAATTCTTTTTGAACTTTTGCGAACTTTATAAGTTTTGCTCTAATAAGTGGGAGAGTTTAGAAAAATTTTGAGGAACCTTAAACAAAAAAAAAACAATTTCTAAAAGTCATTAACACTTAATTTTTGTAGTACTAATAGCTAACGAATTAGACAATTAAACAAAATTTATTTCGTTTGAAAATCTTTTAAAACAAGAAAGTTATAGATGTTTAAAAATGAAAAGCCTTCTAAGGAATTTTTCGTTTTAGCTAAATACTAAAAATGCCAATTTTAAATCACTGTGATATAGTTGCAATAAAGTTTAAATTTTTTGGCTCTCGATGTACACTAGTATCTACTTTCTACTTTTGAATGAACATTAACATTTTACAATCGGTGACCATAAAAACGAGTTTTGGCTGTCTTCTCGTAAGATGGTCCGCAGTGCCACGACAATTTATTGTTTTTTTAACAAATCAAATAACATCTCTAATATTTCAACTAGCTGAATTATTTTATTTTGATTTTATGCGAGAAAATGTTTTTAGCTTGCGATTTAAATGATGAATCAAGTGGTGAAGAAAATAAAAAAAAATTATATTAGAAAGAAAACTTCTCAGAAAGAATTCCGACATCTAAACTTACCAGATGAAAAGTAAGTCTCGAAACCAAACTTTTACAAAATAACAGTTTGCTACTTCATAAACAGGTTTGAAAGTTACTTTCAACTAAATAAAGCAGCTTTTAAGTATGTATGTATGTGCTGGCTATACAATGCGATTTAAAGAATGGATTTCGATCTACACTTATTAAAAAAATAAAAAATTGGCAGCTACATTAAGGTTTTAATTTGGGTCTGTCGCTGCCCACAGTTTCTTCCAGAGGACTGAGAGTACATAGATTAAATCTTTCACCACCGGTGGAATTGTAGCCAGCTTTGCTGGTTACCTTTTTCTTTTTTACCTTAAATTTTAAGACTCGCTAGACCTATGAATAAATTTCATTAAATTACTCTAATGCAGTACTTATTATCATGGTTATCTTACTTTCAGCCACCTATCCCCCAATCTTCTTGGTGTAGCAAGTGCATTTAACTCCGTTGCAATTTTTTCACAATTTGCTTTGAAATTGCAGGGAATTGTACCTCTTCGAAATCCTACTGCAAGAGAAGGATTTTTTCCATCTCACAAGTTTCTAGAACTGATTTATATTGGTCACTTTATTTTTTAAATTTTTTCATTTTGCTCTGTAACTCTTTTAAATCACTTTCTAGTCGTTAATAAAAATTGTGACGACAAAATCGGAGTCGTTTCAATACCATAACGCCGTCTAAATTTTTTATAGAATACCATATATTAGCAAACACTTCTCGATAAATAACGACAACTGGAATAATAATTGAGAGCCGTAGACGAAAAACGCCGTCGTTATGAAAGGATTACTACAATTAGAATAAGGATGTATGTTTATAATACAAAGTCGCATTATTAAATACTAGAACGATCGACCAATTTTTCGTAGCGAATATTCGTCGTAGAAAATAAAATAGACATTTGTGAATTAAAATCAGTACGTCAATGGAAATTCGTCGTGCGAACGAACTCCGCGACAGATTTATGTATATTTCTTTCGTCTATGAACTACAAATAAATTCGTACAGTCGCCGGTTTTCTTTTTTAGTTTTTTTTAGATATTTTCGTAAAGTTAATTTTTTATTAAAATCGATTAAAGTCACAAATATTGATTAAAATTAACTAAATTTGTAGAAAGGGCAAAACCTTGAAAAAATCACGTAAATTCCGAAAATTCGCGGAAAAATTACAAAATTGGAAACAAACCATAAAATTGATTAGAAGTCGCTAATCCTGACATGATAAAAATAGCAAAAGCATATAAAAAGAAAACCATTACTTCGTATATAAAATTAAAAAGTTATCGATTTTGCAGTTTTTTCGCAAATATTTTCGCAATAGAAATGCTTTTTTATATCAACGAAATTAGTATCAAGGAACAAAATTGCAGTTTGCATAACATTGCACTGTAGCGATTTCCGCCAAATAAATGCTAATTAATCGGGAACTCTAAACACAAACGGACCTACAGTGGGCCAAAGATTGCAACGTCGGAGTTTTTGGCTTATTACTTTTTTATTTACAGTTTGATTTTAATTTAAAAAAAACACTGCCCGATCTTTGATAAAATTCTAACTCAAAATCCATAAATAAGTTGTTTATTATCAGCGGTATTTAAGTTTGAAAACGTCTAAAAAATAATTTAGAAATTACCCAGAAAAAAACATAAATAAGAACACTAATAAAAGATGACGAAGTGACATTAGCATATAGATCAAACAAAACATTAGGCGATTTATTTACCAAAATTAAAACGAAAGTTGACAAAAAAGAGCAAAACAATGATGTGTACCAAAGACAATGCTTGGGAAATGCATCTGAAAGCTGTGGTAAATTCTATTTCGGGACAACAAAAAGAAGCTTAAACACAAGAACGAGCGAACATGAAGCATACATAAAAAACAAAAACATGCAACCGCTTTAGCACAACACTGCACTGAAAACAATCGTACTGCTGACTTGACAAACATTAAAATATTGGATAAAGAGAGACGAGAGAACAAATGATATACACTGGAGGGAACAGTGCAATAAACAAAAAAGAGGACAAAGACAATACAAACGCAAATTATTCTCTACTTTTACTTCAGTTTTCCGTGAGAATAATTGTAATAAAGTTTGGTTTTAAAATAATTTTTAATTTGACTTTGTTTTTGTTTGTTTTTTTTGTATTTTATTTTTATAGTGTGGAAAAGAAAGTAAATTTAATCATAAATTAAAATGAAGATTAAATGTAAGTAAAAAATTTTTGTTTGTTTGTGTAAAGCTTTTTTAAAAGTATTTTTTTATTTTTATTAAAACGTTACCAGATTGAATAAAAAACATCCCTAAGGAAGTTGGTAATTTTCAACGAAACGTAGGATGAAAAATAAATAATCTTTTATTTTTACATATCATGACCTTAAAATCCCAACAAATTAAACAAAGAAAGGTCAACAATATTAAAAAACAAATATCATAAATTTCTTACATTTTGAAAAAAATTTAGCTGACCACAATTATTATTCTTTTGTCAGATGTCGCAAAAGGCAATCCCTTAACGATGTTTCTGGCGCCAATTATTTTGTATTGTGAACATGTCTATTTGGGCCGAAAAACGTAAATTTTCAACAAAAAATTTGTGTTTAAAGGCTTTTAAAATAATGTGGTTACGGATTTTTCGAAATCCTCCAATTCAGTTTTATAAAGTAGATAGTCGCAGTCCCAGAAAATTTATTAGTAGTAAGTGCGCAAATGAAGAACAGATTGTATAATTACAATGAATAGTAAAAGGATTAATATAGAGGTAAAAATTTCTATTTAAGAAAATATAATTATTGCAAGTAGTATGTTTGTGTATGACCTGGACCATTTTTTCCATACAGGAAGCTGCACATGCCGCCACCCTACATTAAAGAGATGGTAGTTTTTGTTCATGCAAAGGTATGCTCATGCAAAAATCAAACAAACCATAAAACCATATAATATGTTTTCTATAAAGTTCGATATCGAAATGCTGGATACATGAGTGTAATTAAAATTTACCCTTGTCAATGAAATAAACACATTTAAATTTTAGTAAAAAAATATAATGTACATTTGTATATCTTTTATTCAAAATTTTATTGTACAATATTTTATTATATGATCAAAAATTATTTTTTAGTAATATTTAACTTTAATTTTCTTTTTTGCTGAAGTTACTTTGCTTGAGATATCCTTTTTTCAATTATTGAATTAAAAGCAAGATTCTCTAATCCATATGTTTTTTCTTGCAATTCCTAGATTTGTAAAAATATTTGTTCTCGCAATTCTGTTATATGTTCATCGAAATACATTTTTAATTACATTTCTCTACGAGATATCATATCTCAAAGTGTCTTATTAATAATCTCAATTTTTTCATCTCAATTTTTTTGAGCTGCTGTTTTGATAAAGTTATTAAATTTTGTTGTAATTGACTGATTACCGTTCCTAAGTAATGTTTATTAATAGCGTATTTTTCTTGTGTAGGAAACAAAATATTAGTAAAATATTTGCACGTCGATATTGTTATTCTTATCCAAGAGAATTCCAACGACTTGACAAATTTTTCTTTTTTCCTTTTTCGGTTTTAATAATATCGCTTGAGCTATTACCAAATTTATTAATATACATATTGTTGTTCTGACCCTTCTAATACCATTAATAATCTGATCATAACAACAAACATATAAACATTCGTTTATAAATTTTATAACCTTTTTTATTAAAAAACTAATTCTTGTTGTTGTTTTATGGTTTTTATCTTTTCTTATATAACTTTAATTTTACAATACTTTCTTATTATCTAAACATATTAAAACTAATTAAACATCTATATTTATATTAAGGAAAATATCGTCATCTTCATCCATAAATTCTTTATATACATTTAAATTAAATGATCGTAAATAATTTATTCCGTAATGTTCCCATGAGTAAGTGTCAATATTATTTGTACATATAAATCTCTTATCATCTAAATAACTTAATGTTAGTTTACTTATATGTTGTGTATATATTTGATGAACCTCGGATCTAAATACATAGAAGGGCTTTCCAACATTCTTTTGTTTTATTTGTAATTGGGATTCGTGGAGACCAAGAGGGAGTGTGGAGGAACAAATGAAACAACATAGACAACATCTACAACTTTGGTTTAGAGGGTAAATCAAAATTCCGAACGATTTGCAAGATATGAGCCTGAGAAAATGTTCAGTATTTTGCAAAAATGACACCGATGCTCCAAATCTTTGGGGGCCCATAAAAAAAGTGCATGACTTTGGGCACAACTGGGAGACACGGGTCTTCTTTTTTTGGTCTTTTATCGCGTAGAGGTGTCCGTATATGGTTATTTTTTTCGTGTTGCACTGTGTAATTGTACAAGCTGACAAAGGCAATAAAACTGTGGCGATGTAAAAGTGTGAGTACGAACAAAAATGGAGACAATTTTAGAGGATAAAACAACATACAGATTTATTAGTACTGACCCACCTTTGAAATTACAAAAAATCAACAACAGCATCGTAGCGGAACTTTCAAAAAACGGTAATATAGACAATTGGCAAAAAAGACATTATTATGCTCCGCAGTAACTGCTCCGGGCATTTACGGCTTACCAAAAATACATAAAACTGGAATACCACTTAGACCTATTATATCTTCGGCACAAGTCCCGTGTTACAATTTGTCAAAATACATTGGGAGAATTTTGAAACATATAATTTCCTAAGATTACGATGTTAAAAATTCAACTGATCTTAAAACTAAGCTAGAAAATATAAAAATAGGGGAGAAAAAATGGAACACAACAAAAACGCTCACAACCATCAACAAACCTAAGTTCTTAGAAATTTTAATAATAATTATTTCGTGTACAAATTTTTGGCAAGCCAATGGGTAATAAATCCTCCTTCACCAACCATAGCTGATAAAGTTCTTGACAGCCTACTTGACGATGCCATAATTTAACTTAAAAGGAAATATATATAGGAATTAGGATGAAATTCTCAAAACATTGAACAGCCACCACCCAAAATTAAAATTCACTATGGAGGTCGAAAAGAACGAAACAATTACGTATTTAGATGCTAGACTATAACGTTTTTCAGGTAAAATCGTTTTTGATTGGTACTCCAAAGAAACAGCATCTGGCAGGGTAATGAACTACAACACGACTCAATCTAAAAACCAAATTTTAAACACGGCAGTAGTATGTTTATGGCATTTCTCGGCACCTTTTCCATACAAACCGGTCGTTCATGCATGTATGTAAAGAATGCATTCTTCATTTAAAAATTTTTTTAACTAAGAATTTTTTCATACAAACCGGCTGCTCATGCATAGTTGTAAAAGACTGTATGTAATCTTCACTTTTCTTATGAATATATAAATTTCTGTCTTTCCGGGCGTCTCCTATCCGGACGACCCCACCCGAGCACTAACCTTCCTAATACCACCACCCTAACACCCCTTAACCGAGCACCTCTACCCCGAACACCCCTATCCAGATAACGCTATCCGAACATACCTGCCCGGACCCACCACTTCTGTATGTGTTTTACATCTCTGGTTGGTTGTATGAAAGAGTTTGTGTATGTGTGTGTGAGAATTTCTGTTCGTCCAGTCAAACTTTACCCTGAAATTTCATTAAAGGAATTTTATTTATAGAATATAACATATGAAAATGTGTTTTACATCTCTGGTTGATTGTATGAAAGAGATTTTGTGTCTGGGTGAGAGTTTGTGTGTGTACGCGTGGCTGTGTGCGTTGCTGTCTATAAAACAGCAGCGCACACATATGTGTGGTGAGAATCTGTTGTGTGTGTGTATGTGTGTGTTGTGATCGCTTTGGTATTAATTTGTTTTTGAGATTTTATTTTTGTTCTTTGTTTACACATTAGCTTGGAACTAGCTATAATTCAGTTAGCTGTCATATTTGTTTTCGAAAATAAAATAAATAATTTACTCTAAATTTTAATATTTTAAAGAAAACGAAAATTTATTTAAAAAAAAATGTTTTTTCGGGTACACTGCGAATGAATATAGCGCTTTTTATTATTTTCAGCGCGTCTCGTAGGTTCTTTTCTACATCTTGAAAGCCAAGTGACCACCAGGAATCTGTACATATTTTTGGTTTAATGGTTACATATGTACATATATTTTCAAGTTAGGACTTACCTGTTAAGGCGTCATAAAAACTAGTCTTTTAAACGCTTTTTACCATGGACTCCATCCAAATTTGTCGACATAATATCTGTTAAAGTTTTTGACAAGCGGACCTTCAATATCGACTTCATAGTATTTATTTGTATTTATTTTGTTGTTAACCAAAAGCAAACGAAAAACACTGTACATATAATATACGCTTTGGTTAATGTAAATTTTGCATTGATTAGTAGTTAGTTTTAAGTTATTTTATAAAAGTTAACTTAAAGTTGGCTTTTTTTGTAGTCTACTACCTAATTTCCGGCAGGGGTTATATTGATTTTATGTGTGGGTTGTTGTTATTTAATGTAAGCATGTGAGATTGCTTTTATGTATTTCTTTTTTGATTTTTCTTTATTATGTTTTCCTAATTCTATCACTTGGGCATTTTTCTATTCATAATGTGAACTGCAACTGTTAAATACGGCATAGTATAGATTTTATTAGATAGTGGTTGTCAGGGAACATATATTATGTCTCAGACCGCCATCTACCCTGATGAAAACAATATTACTACAGTTTTTTGTGTGTATGTAAGCATGTGCGTGTATGTGTGAATATTACGTCATCAGTAGAGTGTATGTATGAGTGTTATTTTGATTAAGTATCGTTGTTGTTGTTCTACATATTTTTGAGACTCTTTAATATATATATATGATACAATGATACAAATTTTTAAAATCATGGCTTCTTGTGCGTACTTGTACGTATATTAGCGCTTGTTGTATAGTTGTTATTTGTGCCTTCTTATATGAATTGAGTGCGTTGAAGTAAAGAGAAAAAGAGAGTAACACATTTGTGTTATACATTTTCAGCAAAGAAAACAAAATATATATGGACGCCATACAATAAGAAACTCATTGTATGCTGTTTGTTAAAGACGCAGTTCATACATTCTTTCATTTGGGAAGTGTGTGTGTACATTTGTGCGCATTCTTTTAATTAAGGAAAAGTAGCAATAAGCACACGTACACATACACATGTAAATGCAAGGGGTTTACAATAAAAGACGTCATACAGTAGTTTTGATTTAGCTGCTTTTTGTTTAAGAGCACTTTTGACTTAACTGCACAAAATTAATAATTTCAGTCACTATTTAAAATTCCAAAAAATTCCTTATTTACGTGCCTGCACATTTAAGATAACTGGCCAAAATTTTTGGCATTTTAAAATTATATTCATACAAACTGCCCAAAAATATATACATACGAGTATGTATGTATGTATATTTTCTGTAATTGTTCTTCCTAAACCTTGTTTAAGTGCGTTTTGTGTACCTGCATATATACCATATTTTTTGGCAGTTTTAAAATATTTTCATATAAAAAATCTAAGTTAGCTGCACACATTAAAAAAATATGGCAGCCACTTTTTTATATAAACCTCCAACTTATGCCATTTATAATTAAAAAATATCGCATACAAGTCACACAAAATTGTTTGTATTTATTAGATAAAGGGCCAATATTACAACTTGCCTTTAGTTAAAGGTTATTATTATTAATAATAAAACATTTAATGGATAAAAAATAATACATAGAGGTTTTATAATAGAAAGCCATTTATCGGTTCGACAAATGGTTTTAAAATTTATGCACTTTCCCACATCAACTTTATAACATTACTTATTGTAACATAAGTTTCCCGCTTATACTTGTTGTACAAATAGTATTTTCTCAAATACAAACAGTGGAATGTTGTCTTGAACGCAATAGAACAAGTAAAATTTGTTGGTTTGTTGAATAGAGTGAGTTAGTGAGAGCGAAGTATTACAATAACATTAGCACTCATTTTCTCATTTATACTTATAGTATGTTGTAACATGTTAGTACTGTTTTCACAATACTTGTTGTTACACAAATGCACGTCTTTAGTGTGTATGTGTATGTTATGCTCGATTTAGGATCATGGTATTAATTTTGTTTATAAGATTTTGTTGTTCTGTATATTAGAGAATTTTCTATATGTTTTTGATACTCCTTTATGTTTTTTTTAATTCTGCTTACTTAGCCATTTATGAACTTTACGGCAGAGTCTTGACTTTATTTGTTTATTCATTTATAAATATTATTTCCCATATTTATTGGCGGTCTATAGAATAGAATTGCGAAAAAAAAATTTTGTTTGTTTATATAGGAGAAATTTTAATTTCAAAAGTATACATTTGAATTAAAAATATTCCTGATGATTTTAAATCATGCATCAGTCTTGATTTCGAAAATCTAAAAAAATCGAAATAGGTTAAAAGATTAACAATCAAATAGTTGACAATTAATAATTACAAAAGTTATCTATTTAAATCTAAAACACATCACAACTATGCTCAAAAATTATATAAAGTAGTACTCGTATTTAGTTATTCTGATAGAAAAAATATTATGAACAATAATATAAAACCGAGTGCTTGGGAAACATTATGTAGAGCAAAATAATGAATCAATGGATATTGATTATATTGACTTATTTCAAAAATGACTTACGGGATGACAATTGAGATTTAATTTTATACTGTTTGTATTAGTTTGTAAATATATATTTATTTATTACTTATTTTTTTTAATCGAATGAAAATAGGTATAGTTAGAACGGAAGTATTAAATCTTCATTCAATTCATTTCTACATTGTATGTCTAGTAAGTATATTGTGTAAAAAATTTGTATTGCGTGATGTTATATTGATATGTTATTCTATTAGTTTAGACATTTTTATACATATACATACATATATTTACTCAAAAGATGTACAGATGAGCATTGTCGTTACGCGAAGTCGAGGATATTGTAAATGATCCTTCATTTTTGACATCTGAAGATCTCGCTATAGTCATTCTTCCACCAGAACCAGATGAACTAACTGATGCAGATGACGTTGATGATAACAATTTAGGAAATGTTGAAGTCAGTGATGTACCAGGAGAACTTGTACTGCAATATAAATTAACTCTTAGTTCTGAGGCTCCAGAAACATATGAGCAAGAAGAAGTAAGTTTATCTGGTTGTTCATGTGCTGAAAATACTCATGTCAACACAAAGCAAACACGTTGCCTTACTCAACAAACATTTTCCTGGCAAAAGATGAAACCCGTTTACACAAAATTGCCAGATACACTCCAAACAGTCACTACAAAGAGAGATGATAGCGGGAAATCGCTAATATTTTACTGACACCGTTTTTGATTACATTGTTAACGAAACACTCACTGTTACGAATCAGCTGTTTTGTTTCTGTTCAATTGAAAAACTGTAGCTGTGGTTTGTTGGTCCTTTTCGTTCTGTTTTGTTGCGGACAATTCTGTAGAAAATAGAATACAACGTTAAGTGCCAGCCAAGAGTTTGTATGTATTAGTTTTTGTGGAATAAAGTAGAAATTTTGTTTTAAAAGTCAGAATTTTTTATTTTGATTCAAATTATTAAAGATTTATATATTATTGTCAAGTAAAAAACATTTTGCAAACATTTACAAAATTCATTCCAATAATTATATCGTCCACATGCGAAAGTTCAGACACAGAACAAGTAAGTAAGAAATATCTTCTACAGAAAAGAACGGCACAAAACGGCAACGAAAAGTAAAAACTAATGAGGCCTTTAAGTTTTTTTCAAAATATATTTAAGGAAATGTACCTATATTCATATGTACATACATATCTATGTTCGTGCATTCATATGAATGTATGTACATATGTAATAAGATCAATGAAAATACAGTAAAATGCATTTATTGCCTTTTTCAAGTGAAACAAAGTCATAAAAAATTTGCAAATAGTATTAACAATGCTTGAAGAATGTCCACTCAACCAAATTTTTGGAAGTCAATTAAACATTTTAAGAAACATTACAGTATGTATGCATGTTCCTATGTATATGAATTTATTACCCTTTCCTATAAAATAGCTATTTTGATTGGAGATTTTTGCTACCTGCTATTTGCTTGTGGAACGATCCACAAACAATTAAAATTTGTCCAATTCTGGTGCGAGGACATACCTAGTTGGATTACAGTGAAAATTTTATATTGAAGTTATTAAGTAATCGTTTGATTAGCAATACATAAAAGAAAATTTAATATAGTAAAATTTGTATCGTACGACGATACAATCGATAGAATCGTGTAAAAAGGAGTTATGCGGAAAATTAACAGCAAGTATAAAAAGACATTATAAACTCGTTCACAAGCAAGACATTGACATCAACATGGCATCAGTTGTGAAAATGAATTTTAGTTTTTAACTTAAGCAAATATAAATGCCTAGTATTCTTTCGAAATCCTTTTTCTTGTAAACAAAAATTCTCTTGGTTTCGTGTTTTACTTATATTTTGCATTGATGAAACGCTGTTTTATTGGCTATGAATAAAATAATTGTTTTTAAATTATCAAAGTAAATCGTACTAAAATGACAGAAATTCAAAATACTTAGTTGCTTTGAATTTTATTCAATCAATAATCATATGTACGAGTATGTATAAGTCAAGGTTCAGAAAATACGCACATCATACATACATGTACTGTTCAAAAGCAACCAACACATATTTTTATTTACACAACATTTATGTGTGTGTCCAAATTTTGTACGGTGGCGAACACGCACATAAATGTGTTTTATTTTAAAATTTGGCTGCGCACACGAACACGAGTCGCACACGTACTGTTCAATCCGAACACACTTGAACTGCACATGGTCGCGTGTTTTTTATTTTAAGTTCGTGTACGGCAAAAAAGGAACATATATGTGCGAACACACGAAGTTCGTGTGCGTGTTCTCAAAAAAGAACATATATGTGCGAACACACGAAGTTCGTGTGCGTGTCTCAAAAAAAACATATATGTGCGAACACACGAAGTTCGTGTGCGTGTTCTCAAAAAAGAACATATATGTGCGAACACACGGGATAGAGTGTTACATATTTATTGCTTATGTATGGATGTGTGTTAATGCATATTTTATTATTGTACGAATGGAACTGCTTCAATTGTGATCGAATCTATGCACCTTTCTTAATTAAATTTTTTATCTACATTTAAGTTTTAACCTTAGCGAAGGAAACTACTTCGTCATCTAACGGGGACTCATGCGCAAGGCGTAATCTCTTTTCTATCATTCGTGGTAGGAAGCTGTGGTCTATGAGTTTAGAGTATTATTTCTTTAAAGTGTGAAAAGCAATGGAAAGCAATAAACGAAAAAAATTTTGTTTTAAAAAATTCGCAACTTTTAATGACGAAACAAAAAAATTTACATGTCTCATTGAAACCTGCAAAAAAGAACTGAGTGCAGGAAGTAATTCAAATCTTAAACGGCATTATAAACTTGTGCATAACATTGTTATTGATGGAGTGGAGACACTTCCGAAGGGTATTGAAAAAAAAACTACACTAACTAAATTAAACACAACATTGAACAGAGAAGAATTTTTAAAATGTTGCATTGGGCAAGTGTCCAAAAAAAATATACCGCTACGTATTTTTGACGACAAAGATTTTTTAAAAAAAATTATACAGCCCTACGAAGAAAAATTTGAAATTACTTTAAACTCCAAAAATATTTCAAATATTCTTGGAGACACCAGTCAAGAAATAAAAAGAGTCATAGCGAAGATGGTAGAAAAGAAAATGATTAGTTTAAAAATTGATGTCGTCAGTCGCCAAGACAAGCATATTTTGGGAGTAAACATACAATATATACGTGATTTTAAAATTTGTATAAACACCATAGGTAAATTTCATCTCATAAAGTCTCATCTTGTTAGTTTTGTTTTAACCATATATAAATTTTGCACACAGGTATGATTCAACTAAATAAAAAACACACGGCCCAATATTTAAAAGAGGAAATAATGAAATGCCTTGAAGAATACAATATCGACATAAAACAAATTTATTCTAACACTACCGATAATGGCGCCAACGTAGTCAAAGTTTCAAAGCTACTACAAGAATTGCAGGATGATAATTTAACACAGACAGAAGATGGAGAACATGACAATACAAAAACATATGACACAATTGAGAACCAACTTTCCTCGGTATTTTCATTGGTCCGTTGTGCAGCCCACACGATACAACTAGCGGCATATGATGTCATTAGAACATTGGAAACAGAAATTAAGGATGTGCGAGATATTGCAAAAAAGATTCGTACTATATTAAGGACAGGAAATCAGGATATAAGCCTACCATGTCTAGATAATGCGACTAGATGGAATTCTACATACGACATGATTATTTCCGTATTAGGTCTCAAAGAGTATATTAATGAACTCGATGACTCTACAAATATATCCGTCAATTGGATATTTGTGGAAAATTTTGCTGCTGCATTTAAACCATTGGCTGAATGCACAATAAATATGCAAAAAGAGCAATATATTATTGGAGATTTTTTTCGCGACTTGTTGGAATGTGAGTTAGATTTACAAGATATGATCCAAACAAACTCAAATGCGGATGCTTTACATAAAGCAATGGCAATAAGAAAACGTAAGCTTCTGGAACACGATGCCTTTGTCGCGGCATTGTATTTAGATCCCCGCTTTAATTTTCAGGGAACTCCGCTACTTACCAACGACCAAAAACAAACTGCAATAGTAGGTTTACATTTTCAAGTTGCAAACAAATTTTAAATATAATTACTTTTTTCAGGATCATTTAATGAAAACATATGAAATTATTAATCATATATCGCATGCAACATCTTCGCAAGACGAAAATTACATTATTTTATTTTCCGAAACTTCTAGCTCATTGGATATTACGCCAAGTACGTCAAATGCCGCTCACTCTAAGCTAGCGCAACATATAAAGCTACTCGTAAATACATCTCAGTTAACAACATATCATCAAAAATATAACATAAAAACAGAAATTCTTGCTTTATGTGAAAAACCAATGCAACCTTTAGATATTAACGTGTTGGAATATTGGAAAAAAGTTTCTCAACACAATTTACAATTAAGTCAGCTTGCCGAAGTAGTACTAGCTGTACCTGCAACACAAGTTTCTGTAGAACGTGCATTTAGTGCACTTGCTACAATCTTGACCAAGTTAAGATCTAAGCTCTCAAAGAAGTCTCTTTCTAATATTTTAATTACAAAATTAAACTTTGACTTGCTCTACTGCTCAGCCCTTAAAATAGAAAGCAGTGAATAAAAACAGTTTAATTTTGAGTACACAGAGGCATTTTTTTGTTTTTATTTATTCCCTGCAGCTGCTAATGAATTATTTTAATTTTATTTTTAAATAAATTTGGTTGAAACAATTGTCGTTTTCATTTACATGTATCAGATTTTTTCAATAAGTAATGTTTTAATTTTTAGCCATACTCGAAGTTAAAGTACAGTCACACCAAAGAATATAAATTGTATAGAAGGTGCATCATGTACAAGCGAAATTTCCTGTGGCGGGTTGTATCGTTATAACTTAGTTCACGATGTTTTCATTGGCTCAATTCCACGAAATTCTTATAGGGATATCGCTATTTTTCGGACATTATACGACGAAACAACAATAAAATTGTCTGTCTTAAATTGTTTACAGTTCCTTAAAAATTCTTTCAAGCTTAATATTAATATTGTCCTGTGTTTTTTTAATAAGCAGCCGCCCGGCCTTTACAAAATAAGTCATATAATACAACATCAATACAAATTGATTCTACCTGACTTAAATGGGCTAAACATTTTTTTACAAAGTCAAACAAGTTCCGTTACTTTTTTACACATTTATTGCAGTGGGATTTTTTTAACAAATGGTTAAATAGTTCTTGTACAGGCCACAGGTACTTAAGTATTTTTTTATTAACTGCCAGGCCCACGATGTCACACGTATTCGTTCTTTCGTACAATTAAATTTAAAACAAAATTTTAGAATTAGTTTTTGTTTTAAATGTAAGTTGTACGAAAGAACGAATACGTTTGCCATCGATGGCCTGCCAGTAAGTCTTCTTTCTTTTTCTTCTATAGTATAACAAATAAAAGTTAGAGGTACGCATATCGGTAAATATATAAAAATCTAAGTGTCGTTCTAATAAACTGTTTGCTAAAGAATGAAATAAATGAAGGCCAAAGTGTCCTTTCCTTTTATCACAAAATTAATACTTGTTCCCGACAGTTGCAATGACGTACAGGACAATAATATACCTGGCGAGGCCAACAAATTGTTGGCAAAATATCGATAGCTATTTGAATAAAAAAAATTAATTTTAAACAAGAAAGGGGCTCACATCAATTATTAATTAAACTTTACAATAAAAAATCACGTCAGAGCTACATATCGATGTTTTAATATAAAAAAGGCGTAACTCAATTTTTTTTAGAAATAGCATTTTCTATTTATTCTCGTTAACAAATGTCGTGCACCTTATCTGAAATAACAATTTTGATGAGAAATAAAATGTGTTGCCTCTTTTTATTGAAAATTGCATTAAAATTTGTTTGTATCTAAAATTTTGCGGATTTTATTAAGTTTTTTCCTTCTCCTGTAAAGTAACAAAAAATCGAGTTATGCGTTTTTTTATGTTAAGCCATCGATATGTAGATAAAAATTTTAACATATGTACCTCCAATGAAGTTCAAATTCTTAAAAAGTGTTTTCGCCTTTATTAGTTTTATTGTATCGAAATTATATCAATTCATTAAAACTTAAATGTAGATAAAAAATTTAATTAAGAAAGGTGCATAGATTCGATCACAATTGAAGCAGTTCCATTCGTACAATAATAAAATATGCATTAACACACATCCATACATAAGCAATAAATATGTAACACTCTATCCCGTGTGTTCGCACATATATGTTCTTTTTTGAGAACACGCACACGAACTTCGTGTGTTCGCACATATATGTTCCTTTTTTGCCGTACACGAACTTAAAATAAAAAACACACGACCATGTGCAGTTCAAGTGTGTTCGGATTGAACAGTACGTGTGCGACTCGTGTTCGTGTGCGCAGCCAAATTTTAAAATAAAACACATTTATGTGCGTGTTCGCCAACGTACAAAATTTAGACACACACATAAATGTTGTGTAAATAAAAATATGTGTTTGTTGGTTTGAGATGTGCTTTTTACATTTATGTACGAGATTTTTATTCAGTGTGTGTATTTTTCTGAACTCTGGTATAAGTTAACACAACTCTAAATTCCCAACAGGGTATTTAAATTATTATGTTGTACAATCAGCAATATTGCACACATTGCTAAAGTAAACAATTATAAAGAAATAGAACACCAGACGCAAACTCAGCAGTACTTGGGTATGGGGCTGCTTTATAATATTTTGTAAGTTAAGTTTAAGTTTAGTTTTTTAAGTTTTACTCTAAGAAAGAAGAATGATAAAATAAACTGATCGCTTAACGATAAGAAAGTTATATTTGTTATTACTTACATATATACATTTTTATATTTTTTTTATATCGAATAAAAAATTTCCTTAACGTTAGCTATATGAGGAAGTTAATGTAAAAAGTTTAGACGTTCGTTATATTTGATTTTCATTAAGGGTAGGGTTAAGGGTAGTTATACCGTGCTTGGCACATGAAAAATATCAACAAGTACAAAATTAAATTTTTACTCGGACACTTGTAAAATATTAATTTGGGGAATTTATAGGCAGCTGTCAATCTTTTAGTCAACCACAGGTACCAAAAATGTCTACCCAAGTTCTTATAGAAAAATGCATAACGCAACTTGTGTTGATTCTTGGGCTAGAAATTTTAATTTTCATACACATACTTTAATGTCAAAGTGGTTTTTATTAAAAAAATCATAAAATTTTTAATTGATTTGCAAAAATTTGGTTGAGTGGACATTCTTCAAGCAATGTAATACTATTTGCAAATTTTTTATGACTTTGTTTCACTTGAAAAAGGCATAAATTCAATTGACTTTATTGTCATTGATCTTATTACATATGTACATACATTCATACTTTATTACATACATATGTATGTCTATACGTCCATATGAATGCACGATCATATGATATGTATGGACATATGTAGGTACATACATAAATATATTTTGAAGAAAAACATTTCAATATACCAACCACAGTGCACAATATTCCATAAAAAATACACAATAACAAAAAAGATACAATCTATACACATATATAAACATACTTACGTACTTATAAACACACACAAGGCACCACTATGTACACACATGTTTCTTAAGCTGCCTATATTCAACATGCATAATGAATATGCGCAGCTTAAAAAAACACATACACTCATGCACATGAACATTCAGATTAAAATAAATTGTTTGCTGTTCGTTTTCGAATATGTGGATTATTTTTTATTTCTAACTATTCGCATACATGTATGTATTTAAAAAGAAAAAAACAAATTATTCAAACATGAGTGCTTAAAATAAAATAAAAAAAATAACTATTCATTTTCGAATGCGAGCATAAAAAAAGTTTTACAAGTTCATACATGACAATTTAACATGAATATTTATATTTAAGTATTTATACATGAATTTTTCTGAATCCTGATAAACACTGTAACTAGGGTTGCCATATTTGAAAAGCAAAAGAAAAGTTTCATTGATGAAAAAACAGTATATTTTTTTTACTTTTACTTCAATACGTCAAATTTTTATTTCAAATAATTCAATAAGAAACATAAAAACATTTTAAGACTAGCAAAACGGTGACATAACTTTTAATTCAACATATCACATATTTTTTAAAAATAGGGTAATAAAAACGGAAAACATATTAAAAACTCTGAAAATGTAAACAAAAAATTTGCATTTCTTTCAAAAGGCAATACATATACATACATACATATATAGATCTTCTCGGACTATAAATAGTTAAGTTGCTAACCTGATCAGAAGCACAAATTAAACGTAGTTTTTCGAATAATATTAATGTTGTTTTGAATAAACGAATTACCAATGCTGCACAATTTTTGACTGTATTTCATAACTACCCACTATATTTTCAAATTGTATTGTGAAAATGATCTAATACATTTCAAAATTTATTAATTAAATTTAAAAAATTGGAAATAGAATTTCAAAACTGGCAATTGAATTTAAAAAACTACGAATTGAATTTTAAAATTATCTTTAATATGTATGTATTTTAAAAATTCAATTGTTTTTTTAATTTTTTTCTTAAAATTAATAATATTCAATTAATAGTCTTGAAAACTATTTATAACTTAAAAAACATTAATAGCATTTTAAAAATTATTTAAAAATTTACTTAATTATCCTAGAAATTATTATTCTACTTAAAACCAAAATTTAAAAAAATTAAATTATAGTTTAAGAAAAAAATATTTAGGCTCAACAGTAAGAAAACATTTTTTTAAAGTCGACTATAATTTTTTTTAAGACAATGTCAATATCTATGGGCTATTTTTAACTTTTTTAGGCGATTGGTAGTTAATTTCTTCGAGATCGGTAGAATTGTTTGAGGGTATATACTCACTAGAATCTCTTACCCTTTTTAACTAATCAAGAAAAAAATACAATGAAAAAACATAAAAATATATATTTTATAATAGAGGTCTTAACGTTTAGTTAAGGAATATGCCAGTGTAGTTAATATTTTTAATGAATATTAATTTAATTACACATCAAGAGCACATAAGCAAAAACACAAACTGAAATCGCAGCAAGGGTACGGGTACCCCCGTATTCTTGCTGTAGACTTCGTCTACATGGCTTATACGCCATTTTGTTATCCCACTTGCGTATTTTCATCGTGCCGTATTAAAAAAAATTATGTGTTCAAGATATTTACAGCCAGGCCCACGATGATTTTCGTTTTCGAGTTGTCGCATACCTAACGAAAAACAGCTGATTTGCGGCCCACTAACAACATTTATCTCGACAAGTCGACAAGAAAACGATAACGTAAAACTCTACATACAAATAACACACACACATACACGTAAGGCTAAGCGAACGATAAGTAGATAGATAGTGGGCCTCACAGACGAAAAAAAGTGAGTGACTGAGACGACTACTCGAACGAGTCGAAAGCAGTTAGTGGGCCTGGCTATTAGTTTTTTAAATTTTTTCAAACGTTGGCAACCCTAAGTATTTCAACTATTACAAAAATCTAAAACCCCAGCTGTGCGTGTTCATAAAAAAATTTTGAATTCCAAATTTCAGCCATATCGGTAAAAATTTTGGGTTAAATTAATTTTGACCTAAGAAAGTAGTTCAAGTTACCCAGTGTGCACTGTATCTCCTCAAACTGGTAAAAATAATTATTGTAAAAGTGGCTGTAAAGAAATTAAAAAAATAGTTGTATATATGTAAACCAAATATTCACGTTCTAAATGCAGTGGGATAAGGCTTCGAAAAACTTAAAAAAATATATAAATCTATTTCTAGCAAAAATGTAGTAAGTTTCCCTTTTTGTAATTAAGTAGAGGAACTGAAATTTCAAAAGAATTTGAAACTTTAAATAAAATTAATATAAATTTTTTGATAAATTGGCGTAAACTTTGGAAATATTCATGAACCTAATGGAAAATTAACATTTTCTCAAAGCCTGAAACAGAAAAAATTTATTAAATCAGCATGTAAAGTTTTATCACTAGTTAGATATATTCTTCTTTATTAAAATTGCCAAAAAATTTTATGAAAATGTGTTAAACTAAAAACTTTGCAACTATTTACAAAAAGCGTTAAATTTTTCAGTTTGAAAACTGTGTTTTTACCCCTAAAGAAGATATATCACAAAAGGCATGTTATTGTAAAAAAGGGTGACTTTCTTCTTTGATTCTTAATACGAGTGCCCTCGACTACATTCACATAAAAAATTTTTTTGGGTTAATATTGTAACTAAATGGAATGATCGCTGCGATTATACTACTTAATAGTACAACCTTGTTTTTCCTTTTTATTCTTTAATTATATTCGTATATACATACTAAGAATCACGCTTCTTTTTATATTGTAATAATGTAATTTTTATATGAAATAAAACAACTGAATTGAATAGACATAAAAGTATCGTTCTTGGTAATTCTTTGACTTCGAAATAGAATAGTTAATATATTTTTTCTGCATTCCATTAAAATCTTAGACATTTTTGGTGGACTAAATATCTTTTTTAAAAGAATTTTAGAAATATATTTTAGGTATAAATAAAAAATATAATACATTGGTATTATAGCGCATATACTTACTTATCAAAAGGATAATTGAATTTTCAGCAATTATTTTATCTGAGCGAAAAAACACGTATTTTACAAAGTAACATTATGTAAATTTTTTTAAGTTAAGCGACATTTAGTGACGTCAAAACGAGTAAATTAAAAAAGCGGTTTACGTATGAGAGTTAATTAAGTAAGCATCCAATGCCATTTATTTTCTAAAGATCGGAAATGATTTTTTCCCTTGATTTTTGTCTATGAATCAAAGCACTGTGCGTCTTTTGCTGATGTGTCCAAACCATTAACAATCCTTTCGAAGAACTATGCTGTATGGCGCTGGGACCGAGAACAACGAAACGATTCTACAACAAATTACAACACCAAAAAACACACGCATTTTGTTGGTAGAATCGTACAAGGTTTATGTGAAAATCTATTGTCTGTGTCTCGCACATATTCATAATCAAAATACAGAAATACGTTCATGGTTTCATTCCTGTTTGCAGTGTGTGTATCAAAATATGAAACATGTTGATAAACGTGTTGCATAAAGACGTTGCAATGTCTGTAGCCAGCTTAAGAGACAAGCTTTGATAGAGAAATCTAAATAAAACAATATGTGCAGTTTTATTCTAATTAAAAAATTTTCATCGAGACAATATTTATGTTAATACTTTTGTTTAATTGTTACCCTTATTCGTACATATGTAATACTTTTGTCGCTCTTCTTTACAAATGTCAAAAATACTGATATTATAAAGCTCACTTTCATCTTCGTATACTTAGCAACTGAACTATTGAACTAACTGAACTAAAAGAGTGTCTTAGTTCAGTCAAGTGAGCTGAGCAGAAAAGAGCGCTCCCTGAAAAGAGCTGAAAAGCACAACTCTAAGCTCAACTGTTGAGCCCAACAGTTACGTCTTAGAAACGGCTTGATGAATAATTGGATAATGAACAACTGATTAATGTAAACAATTGAAAAGAAATAAAAGTGATGTAACAGAAATAATTTAACCCTCCCTCATGCACATGTATCTGGCCAGATATTTTACGAATTTAACTGTGATTTAAATTTAAATTTCTACAAATATTGTTAGGTATCGTTTATGAAAAAACACATTAAAAAAAACAACAAACAAAATTTATGTGGATTTTTTCATCTGTACATCGTATACGTAGCGCATGTATCTGGCCAGATACACACACATTTTGTATGAAGAGTACTGTACTTTATTGGTATTTTGTATTTTTCTCTGCGTTTGTTTACTCAAATCACTCTCACAGCAATGGAGGCAAACACAAACAAGTTTTTTTTGGTTTTTATATTTTTTCGCTTCAGTTGCATAGTGAATACGTTTTTTTATAATACGCGATTTAGTAGTGGTAATGTGAATTTCCATACACGACTAGCAGAAGCATTGGCCAATGAGTTAGAGCGTGAAAGAGCCGCTAAAGAAGAGGTTGCAAATGATGAGATTGATGACTTCCCAGGAGTTGACGACGGTATGGATCTAAATTATGTGCCAGACGATGGCGATGCCTCAGATGTCGAAAATGATTGGGTTGTCGAAGCAGATGAAGTGTTTGATAGTGACGACGATGAATAAATTGAAGAACAGAATGCTACCGAAAATTCTTTTCTTGGTAAGGACGGTACTATATGGTGTAAAAATTAACCAAATATTGGAGTTCGTTTACGTCAACACAATATAATGCGTTTTCGACCTGGTCCGAAGGAACAAAACAGTGTTCCAATTGAGGTGTTCAAAAAAAATTTCACACCAAATATAAAATTTATTATCATTTCTGAAACGAATCGCCATGGAAAAGCTGTAGTCGAGAAGTAGAATGCAGCTAATCCCAGTAAAAAACAAAAAGTTTGGACAGATTTGACCGCAACTGAATAATATGCAAATCACAAAAGCTTTGTGGCAGTCAAATAATCTACCCATATTCAGAGCAGCCATGTCTTTTAATCGATTCTCTGAACTGGCACGATACATTCGTTTTGATGATGGTAGAACACGCGCTCAACGATTGCGCGATGACAAAGCTGCACTCATTCGTGACGTTTGGAATTTTTTAAATGAAAATCTTGGCAATAACTATAGGCCGCATGGCAGCATAACAATTGATGAACAACTGTTCATATATCGTGGAAAAACTAAATTTACTCAGTACATACCATCAAAATCAGCGAAATATGGCATCAACATTTGGTGGGCTTGCGATTCCAAATCTAAATATCCACTGCAAGGAAAGCTAAATAGTAAAAAGTATGGACAACATAGAATTTACAATGGAGTGTTTCTTGTTAGGAATTTTCCACTTTTAATTTAAAATCTGCACCGCAAATTTAATATTCACAACATAAAAATGCACAGCAAAATACTTCAATAATATGATATACCTGCGCCGGTAGTATTTATATTTCAACGCTAAGCCGGCACTGTGTTCAAAAAGTCTTTAAACCTTATATTGAACTAAATGTATAATTAAAATAAAGAATAAACGTAATAAACGTATATATAATAAAATTAGTGTTTTAATATTATTTCTTTATTTTCGTTACTTTATCGCATTTGTAATGCAAAATTTAACAAATTATTTTGCAATCGCCACCTAACGTAACGGCGTAATATAAAAGCGCATAACTCTCTTGATCATCTGCGTAATGTTGAGTAATGTAGCAAAAAAAAATTATGATGGAAAAAATGGCAGCATATACTCAATTGTTGTGTGCAGCAGACCTACTCAACGGTTGCGCAACAGTTACGTCTTATGAACGCGACCATTGAATTCCTACTTTTGTTTATATAACTTTTAACGACAATTTTGAAATAAACGAATATAATTTACTTACAACACTTATCAGATTTGGACAATACTTTTATTTTCAATTTATAACACTATCAGTGTATGAATAAATTCAATTTGATTTTTACCTTCAACTGATGAACATCTTTGTCTAGTATTTATTTACCGGACGGATTGGAATTTATTTGAATCGTTTTAAAACAGAGTAGTATAAAAGAAACAGTTTGTTTTAATTATCGAATGGAAATAATATATAATCTTAGAAACAAGATTACAAATGTTATTAATGTCGAAAGCACACAATCGAAAAAAAACTAGTCGTACGGCCAACATTTATGTTATTTTATACAAATAATACAATAAGAACATCTTCCAGACATATATACGCCTAGCATTTCAAATATTATTACACTTGATAACTCCCCTGCTGGTAATATTGGACTACGTGGTCCATTATAGTAGAAACGGACTAATTACAAAATGGTCATATGTAATGCAGTCATGCAATGCAATACGTCATTTTCAAACAAGAGCTTATTGCTGTACGACAATTGTTCGTGCTTTTACAATAAATAGTACTCGTGCTATGCTAACAAACTACTTGTGCATGGTCCATTTTTAATGACATTGAATAGTTTTTGGGTTAATCCGTAATGCAAACCTGGACCATATTTCTAGCCCTTGGACATCGTAATGTTACATTTGGACTAGTCCTAGTCCTTTATGCAGTATACTTTACATGCGTGTTGGGACTAGTCGCGTTATCTGCAGGGTCACCACCAAAAACAGTACCACATAGATATCAAACACCAAAACAAATCGTTCCATCATGAACCCAAAAAAAAAAGAAAGCATAACATAAAACATAACTGAAAAATCAAACACACTGAAAGCAACACCGACAAACAGAAACTGTTACAGCAACAGACAGACATTCAACAAAGCACACTGGACATTATGCCCAAGCAACTGGAAGTATCCATAAAAAATGCAGAGACGGCAAAAATACAGTCACAAGCTGCAAAAATTCGGGCAGAAGCCTCGAATATACAAGTCGATGCATCAAAAGAACAAGCTGCAGCTATGAGAGAAATAGCGATCTCGTCAAAAGTTATGGCTCAATCCTTGGTCGACATTATAAAGCATCTTAAAAATTAAGATTAATGTAGGGTGATTTTTATTTCGGCTTAAGGCCATGTAAAATATTTAATAAATTATCTTATTGTCATATCACACTTGATTTTAAACAAAACTACTCTTTGGTTTGTCCTCTACTAATGATGATGATTAATGTCAAGCACTGTTATGAGTCCTTCTTCATAAAAATGTTTGCAACCTTTAGATTAAATTAATACAAATTTTGTTAATGTTTTTTTAATAGATTTTGTTTAAATAGTAACTATAAGCTTTAAAATACAATTTTGTTTTTGTGCCTATGTGTATTCGAGACCTGTTTCGAATAATAAATTTAATAATTACTTAAAATATTAACGTTTATTATTAAGGTTAAAAATGCAAATAACAAACTAAAATACAATGCTAATTTGAAATACTAGTAGTGTTCGTAATATGTTCAGAAAACGAATTTAAAGTTTTTAAATTACACACAATTTAATGTAAAAACAAATTTTTTTGGCGAATGGTATAACAAAAAAATATTCATTGATGTACGAGTAAATATCGATTCGTAAATGCAGTGAATTTGTGCTACTTGTCTGCAAACTATGCAACAGTGTCCAAATGTTTCTGAGTTGCAGAAATTTGTAGTAGTGCGTGCACTTTACTACATAAAGAAACTTTTGACTAAAAGATTTGCTGCCAAGTGGTGATTTTTAAACTAGAAACTTTTATTTTTACAATTTTATTGAACACTCGAATGTGCCTAGATCCTTCTCTCAAAACGTTGGAAAGGAACTATTTAAAAATATGTTCTTTTGTGAAACCCTTGTGTTTTTTTAATTTTGTTGAAGAATCTGTATTAATTTTCCATGTATTTAAAATAAGTTGTTTTGTTTTGGTAACAATTATAAAACCAAAATAAGTTGAGGTTTGCTATGATATTTCGGGAGCTCCATACATACATATACACTCATGTATGTATGTACATATATGTATGTATATTCTAAAAACATAACGATAAGATACAATAATTGGAAAATTTTCTAAGTTGACTTAAGTTCTTTAATAAAAAATTCACAGATATGGGTATTCTCACTCGATATTTGTACACACATACATATGTACACATATCGAGGTCCATCGACATTTTCTATATACATATTGCCGATTCCAATTTTGGATTCAATTAAATAATGTTTTCATATTATTTTTTTATGTTTTTTCAGGCTGAAGCATCGGTTGTGGCGCATAAAAAATCAACCAAAAATTTATTAGATTATTTCAAGAAACTCGATTTACTCCATGAGATAACTTCCGATGATAACAAGTTGGAAACAATCCATCATCTTCAAACCAATGAAAAGGAACAATCACAAGCCCACACCGTCTCAACATCGTCATCGACAAATAGCACAACAAACCAAAGGGTTTTCAAGACATATAGTCAAAGATAAAATGAACTTATTTTAAAATCAGAACAAGATAATTAAGAAATTCAAAATATTAATATTGTTTTTGTTATATTTTGTTTAATTTATGTAATGCAAGAGAAACGAAATAAGTGTAATATTTGTTTTTAAGCTCTCTAGTTTAATATTAAAATGTCTTAATGTATAAAAATACCGATACCGATACAAATTCTAAACCTAAAGTTGCTTTTATAAGTTCTATTTATAATTTACTTTTAACACACTATTACAACCGAACACATCATCATCATCACTACCATCCATTAAATTAATATTTGATCAAAAATAGAAAAACATTAAAAAATAATAATGAAACTTTGTAAACAACTTATCTGTAATGTTAAATATATGTATATACATATTTGTTTAATTATAGATGAATACATATTTCAATTTTACAATTATCAGTCAAAAATCTAAAATATAAAAAATATATTTAAATAAATCAAAGCAGTTTTATTTTTTTGTCAGACCCATGGTACAATTATTACCGGTTAGGTGCAGTTAAAAAATGTACATTGTTGGGAGTTTAGTTATACTGTCAAAAAAGAACACTTTATATTTGTGCAGTTAAAAAAATATGTAAATTGTTTTTTGAGAGTTTAGTTATACTGTCAAAAAAGAACAATTTTCATAGTTGTTATTTTGATAGTCTTTAAGTAAACAATATATGTACATATTTTTTTAACTGCACTTACCTGGTAATAATTGACCTTAACCCTTCATAACTCATGATCATAAAAATCCAAAATTTTGCAAAATAACGTTGACTTATGTAAAAAAAACTAACATATATTTTTCAGAATTTAAAAAAAAGTTATTTTTAAATTTTTATTTACGTTTTTAAGGATTGTGCCATTTCTGTAACATTGAGTTAAAAGTTCAAAAAAAGTTGTAAATAGTATGAAATAATTTGAAACAATTATTTTTTTGTTGTAACACAAAGCGACGCCACATTTTTCGCAAATTGTTTGCGATACGCCTGTGCACTGGGGAAATTTGCATCGTACTCTCTTTTCAGCCCAAACCGGCCAGTGCGCTATTTGATCCTGCCGTACTGCCATTGGCGGGATTGGATTTGTCTACTATAGGTCTTATCTTGTAAAGCCTATCAGCATTTATGGCATTACGTGGTGGTAAATTAGAATTATCATTAAAATGGATGAACTGCCTAATTTTCTCAAATTTTTGTCTTGGCATTATTTCTTGTATCATGGGTGTTCCAATTGATGAGGTCCAATGGCTGATTACACTCGGTAGTTTTATCAGCGACATAATGTATATTATTCCAATAAATTGCTGGATATCAATATCTGTTACTTGCAATGGTTGATTCGGATTTTTTTGAACAGCGTATAGATTTGTTTGCTCTGCTATAAACCCTATCAGTTCTTTGGGGGAAAAATAAAAAAAAAGTCAATTGGTGACTCAAGGTCTAATAAGTTTGTTGGTAATGAAGTATCTCCCGTAAACTGTAATTGTTGCTGGCTTAGTACGAAACTCTTTTGTTTCCATCTTAATTGCGGCTTTTGTTGCTTTGGCATTGTCGAAGCTAATTGAGTTACTTCTGCTGTATGATCTGAAGATGAAGGACCTAAAATAGAATCATTGCTTTCAATAAAATCCTCGACGATTTCTTCTTCGTCATCTGGTGTTGGTTGAAAGTCGGGGTCAATAATCGTCATCGTCTTCTAGCGCATCTTTACTATCATATTGACAAAGGATGTCATATATTTCCTTTCCTCCCAATCCTTGAGACGACATTCTGGAAAAAAATAATCACACACGCCTGCATATATTTACATTACTCGCCACGATTAATTTTTTCCGTTTCAACTCAATGTAACAGAAATGTTACAAACACAAATATTTGCTTTGCGTTATCGTAATTTACAAATTGGTACTGCAAATAATTGAATGCTGAAAATAATCCACTTACCTTTAGGTTTTTTAGCACAACAGGAAATTTTATTCACTTTTTATATAATATTTTAAAATTTTAAATTCGTAAAACGGGGACTTTTCAGTCTATATGTTTAACAAACTACAATGCCATGTAATTCAATAACGCCGTCACCTAAAGAGCTAATATTGTACGACGATCTTAAAAAGTGTGTTGCCATAATGCTATAAAGATTTAAATCCCAACAGCATATTTTTTTACAACTTAGGGCGTTTTTTTTTTGGTTTGTTACAGTTATGTCACACCGAGTTATAACGGGTTAAAACACAATTTTAAATTTTTAAACAAACACACTGCTTTCTCCATCTGTACTTTTGTGTTTGACAATAAGAATAATTTGTGGTACTTTTATGGGAATCTTTAATTAGTGTTCTAGATGCACTTTATGTGCTCTAATTGTCGCAAATATGTTTAAAAATACATTGAAATTGACTATGGAGGGGTAAACGTAGCTAGTTCCTATGCGCATTTCACTGTTGCTAAAACCCAAATATTTCTTAGATAAACTAAAGATATACTTACTAGACACTCATTTAAGTAAATGTGAGTTTTTTCAATATCAAAGTTTGAACAAGACTTCGTAATCATTAATTTCTTTTATTTACCTACCTTACCATTACTCATGATAATAAGCAAGGTAAACCGTCAGTAAAGCTGCAAAACGTTTTTTGTTTTGTACATTTTTGTCAAAATAAAGTTGAAAATTACGTATTAATTATTCATTTCATACATAATTAATAAATAATTGCGTGCTTGGAAGTTCAAAGTCACTTTAATTAAAACAAAAAAAAATGCAAGAGTGAAAAAATGCATTATTGTGCTTTGTATACAGTGTTGTAATAATTTTTTGTAAATCTTGAAATTTTGGAGAAAAAAACTTTTTTCGGCCAAAAAATCTTTTTTATTACAAATCATTGTTACATATTCAAGAAAACTTTGGTTAAGTGGCAAAATAAGATTTTCGACTAGCTCGTCAATATGGTATATACGGTTCTCAACCTATTTACTTTAACGCATAACATATAATATACTCTTTGCCTTGTAAATACGGCAGAGTATTAAATTACTAGTAGTTGCAACTAATAATAATGAAAACCCTAATATTAGCAAGATTTTGTGCCAATTTGGTACCATTTCGTTCCCGCTGTCAGACGCCTTGACAGAGTGTGTAGTAAAACTAAAATTGCATTTTTTCTGATTAAATTTTACAAAAACAATTCATTCTTTTATAATTTATTATAAAGAATAAGAATTATAAAAAAACAAGAACAAAAAAGTATATGAAGTTTAAATTATTGTATGGAATTATGTAGATACAATGCATGTAAAATTAGCCAAACAATTTAATAGGGAAGCCAATATTAATAAATATAAACATACTAGCTTAACCCGATGTGCTTTGCTACCACCATCATTACAAAAAAAGTGTTTATGTAGTTTAAAAAAACTATTTTATTATATTTAAATTAACTGTTGTAACACTCTAGGATATACAACATTTGTTTTTTGTCCATGCTGAGCATAAACAAACAAATTGTTTGGTTTTCCTACACTGTAGCATGAAACGTAAAGCTGTCCGTAGGAGAAACATGGACCTGATAAATTTAAGCCGTAAACTTACAGGGATTGACCGTGAGCTTTATTAATTGTCATCGCTAGCGCTAACTGAGCAGGAAAATGCAATCTTTTGAAGTCAAATTGCAAATCTGTTGGTATCGTGGGAATGTGAGGCAGCAGCACAATAGTTCCATTATATTTGCCCGATATAATGGTCTCTTCGTCGGAGGCCTTTGAGGTTGAAGTTCGAAATCACTGAGTTGCTAATCATGCATCGTGTTGCTCGAGATCATTCAATTCTAATGCGTATTTGGTGTTCTCCAGATGTTTAATTTTCTTCTCTAATTATGTTTCTATTTGTCTATAATTTTTTTGATATAAATAGCGGCGTAGTTAATGAAATTCATTATTCTTATTATGAAATTCAATAAATATATATCTATTCTTTTAAAATAAAACAAATATAAAATGCAGAATACTTTGGAAATACTTAATGATTTGGGAGAAAACAAATATCGAAAATCTATTTTATCTTTAAAAGATTTTCCTCTTAACGAATCAATGAGAATAGTAAGGTGTGAAAGAAAAATAACGCTATATGGAGTAAGAACTCTGTTGGAGATGAAAAAGCATATTATGTTTTTACCGGAAATATACCACTATGTATCACATGACATCATCAATGATATGTCATCGCGAGTATATTGTATAAGAAAAGTTTAAGATGGGTGTTTATTATAAGCTTGTTTTCGAAATGAATCAAAAAAAATTTAATAAAATAATATAAAAGATATGTAATATTTATTAAAATTATTAGTTGTATTATAACAATGAATCAAAAGAGGTTTATAGTAATAGATGTGCAAGGATTTTACATTGATAATAAATTATTTGGAAAAGAAATTAGCGTTTCTGGGGTTGATTCAAAAATCAAGACGTTTCTCATCCAACCTCCTTTTAAATATTCAGAGCTATCATGTAAGGAAAAGATTACAAATAAATGGTTATGTAATCATTTACATGAAATCTGCTGGAATGATGGAAACTCTATATTGAATTTAGAGAGTATATAACAATAACACTTAAAGATGAAGGGAATATCAATATTTACGCTAAAGGAATTGAAAAAGCTAGATGGATAAAACAACAGATTGCGAAAGAAGAAATATGTATATTTAATTTAGATGAATATAATTGTCCAAATATAAGAACTTTATATAAAAATAATGAAAATATTAATATCTGTAATTATCATCATAAAACTAATTCATATCAAATGTGTGCTGAGAAAACGTAATTATACTGAAAAGTTTTATTAATTTGAATATGAATAAAGAAAGAAAACATTAAAAATATTTAAGTTTTAAATTATTTTTTTATTTGAGAATTTTTTTTATAATAATAGTCTTAGAATTATACTATTTTATTTATTTTATAATTCATTCTGCCATCATCATGATTACATCAGCTAAATTGGAGAATCTATTAAATATGCATAACAAGGAAATTAATCAAATTCATAAAGAAATTTGTTTAAAAATGATGAATGAAATACGTATATACGATAATATCGATAAACCGTTTATATATATATATATATATATAATGAAATTCATAAATGTGATTGTGAAAACATTTTAACGAATAATATAAATGAAGGTGGATGTATATTTTTTTATACTAGATATAAGTTTATAGAAAAACTTATTAAATTTTATAAGTGGAATCTGAAAAAATAATATATAAATAAAAACACAATGTTAAAATTTTTTTTTAAATAAATATTGTTTTTTATTATTAAAAAAATTTCTTTTTTAGTATAAGTGGAATCTGAAAAAATAATATATTAAATAAAAACACAATGTTAAAGTATTTTTTTACTAGTAATTTTTTTAGGATAAGTTTTAAACTGTATAACTGTAAGATGAAAAAAATAAATGCCCAATTTTGCTTTTATTGATGGAATGGATTTGGATATGTTCTCAATCCAAATCGACTTCCATTAGCTACTGGTACCTGGATGTAGTTCATCCGTTGTCTGCACGTGGTGCAAAATAGGCTTTTCCATCTAAAAAGGCACAGCACACAAAATTTCAATTTACAACACTATCAGTGTATGAATAAATTCACTTTGATTTTTACCTTCAACTGATGAACATCTTTGTTTACCGGACGGGTAAACATAACAGAAAAATCAAACACACTGAAAGCAACATCGACAAACAGAAACTGTTACAGCAACAAACAGACATTCAACAAAGCACACTGGACATTATGCCCAAGCAACTGGAAGTATCCATAAAAAATGCAGAGGCGGCAAAAATACAGTCACAAGCTGCAAAAATTCGGGCAGAAGCCTCGAATATACAAGTCGATGCATCAAAAGAACAAGCTGCAGCTATGAGAGAAATAGCGATCTCGTCAAAAGTTATGGCTCAATCCTTGGTCGACATTATAAAGCATCTTAAAAATTAAGATTAATGTAGGGTGATTTTTATTTCGGCTTAAGGCCATGTAAAATATTTAATAAATTATCTTATTGTCATATCACACTTGATTTTAAACAAAACTACTCGTTGGTTTGTCCTCTACTAATGATGATGATTAATGTTATGAGTCCTTCTTCATAAAAATGTTTACAACCTTTAGATTAAATTAATACAAATTTTGTTAATGTTTTTTAAATAGATTTTGTTTAAATAGTAACTATAAGCTTTAAAATACAATTTTGTTTTTGTGCCTATGTGTGTATTCGAGACCTGTTTCGAATAATAAATTTAATAATTACTTAAAATATTAACGTTTATTATTAAGGTTAAAAATGCAAATAACAAACTAAAATACAATGCTAATTTGAAATACTAGTAGTGTTCGTAATATGTTCAGAAAACGAATTTAAAGTTTTTAAATTACACACAATTTAATATAAAAACAAATTTTTTTGGCGAATGGTATAACAAAAAAATATTCATTGATGTACGAGTAAATATCGATTCGTAAATGCAGTGAATTTGTGCTACTTGTCTGAAAACTATGCAACAGTGTCCAAATGTATCTGAGTTGCAGAAATTTGTAGTAGTGCGTGCACTTTACTACATAAAGAAACTTTTGACTAAAAGATTTGCTGCCAAGTGGTGATTTTTAAACTAGAAACTTTTATTTTGACAATTGTATTGAATACTCGAATGGGCCTAGATCCTTATCTCAAAACGTTGGAACGGAACTATTTAAAAATATGTTCTTTTGTGAAACCCTTGTGTTTTTATACCCTTCACCAAAAAATTGGAAAGAGGTTTGTCATTCCGTATGTAATTTCTTCATTATTCATTTAAGACCCCATAAAGTATATATATTCTGGATCCTTATAGATAGAGAAGTCGAATGAGCGATGTCCGTTTGTCCGTCTGTCCGTCTGCTACATTTTGGTGTATTTAGAATTAAGGCCAAAACACAACATAGAGACATAAATTTTATACCATTCTCTTGGAATTTTTCATAAAATTATATATATATATATATATAGCCAAAAGACTTTTTTTGTTATATTACCTATTCTGTTGTTTTTTTGTGGCCCCGACTGTCCTACGGTCAATTTTATGAAGCAGATCACTTGTATGAAGCTCTACGAAGGTTTAGACTGAAAATAGTTGAAGTCGGTCCATTAACGACTATAATATGAGGAAAAAAAGTGGTATTCGAAATAATTATACTTTTAAAAATTTGTTGAAAAAGTTGCGTTAGGATTATCCAACAACCTACTGATTGTTAGTCACAAGCGCTTCTTGTACACCACAGAGCAGTTGTAATTTTCATGGTAGTTTACGCGTTTAAGAACATAATATATCTTATTTATTATAAAATACTAAAACTGCAAATTCTTGATGGAAATTGGTGTGGTTGTTGTAAATTGGCTCTTTCTGTCACATTCTTCATTACATACATACTGAAATGCGTTCATGGGCACATGTACACATTGGCGATATTCAGTGTTTGGTGCAAATGCTCTTGCGAAAAAGCAAATGCAAAATATCGTAGCTTTTTCGTAAAATCCAACAACAAAATACACAGAGTTGCCGTTAAATTTCACAAAAAAAATATGATATTTTGCATTTGCTTTTTCGCAAGAGCATTTGCACCAAACACTGAATACCGCCATTGTGTGTATACATGTGGATATTTAAACAGTCATAAAGTAAATATTTGTTGTTTTGGTTTTGTTTGTTTCTTTAAACTTATTTTTGTACGTTTATTAGTATAATATTATGCATGCGTATTACAGTATTTTTTATCGCTTACATTTTCTTTTCGTATATAAATAACCATAATTATTTTTATATTATTTATATTAAAGAAATGTAATGGATCGTCAAGACACTATGTACGAGTAGATATGTATACTAAATCAATGAAATTGAATTTTCGTTTTGTTTTGAAAATGTATTAATATTTCATTTCTTATGAATATTTGTGATTTCAGAAGAAAGGCAAACAAAATTGATGCTTATATCCTGTTTTATACTTGTGTAATTTTAATTATTTTCTAAGTACATATATTCAGGTGCAGAGCATACCTGCTCAGAATCCGGTATTATTATGTTTGTACAATGTGATAAAAAATCTTTTGACAATTAAATGTTTGTACTTAGTAACACATAACAAAGCAGAAAAACGTCTTCCCGGCTAGAATTTGATAAGAAATGTTTCTTTCATTCTGTAACATCAGTGAGTTAATCTTCAAAAGCACTTCAATTAATTGCCATTTTTCTATAAAATTAAAACAAAGTTTGATGTAAGAATTTAATTTGATATCAAGCTGCAAAATGTAATTAGCAAAGAAACCAAAAAAGTGAAAACCCCGCGAAAATAGCGCATATTCTAAAAATTGCAAAATTTATTTTAAAAAAATCCTATAGTTGGCAATCGGCAGCCAAAAATCTTGAAAAAAATCTCTAAAATGCCAAAAATTCTTAAAAATATGCGAACATCAAAGAAAATTGTATGATTCAATATTGATTAAAAAACAGCAAAATTATAGAGTAAAAAAACTTAAAAAATATCATTTCCATTGTGAAAATTAAACTTTTATTAAAAACTATTTTGTATTTGGAATAAAAATTACAAATGCATTTGTATTTTGAATAAAAGTATTGCAAATACCTACTTTCCACAAATTTTTATTTTGATTATTGCATTATCCAATTGAATAATTTAATGTGGGCTTAATTAAAATGTATTCTAAGAATAGTTCGCAATTCATAAAATATTTTTTAAACAATCAGTTCCTATCGAATACATACATATGAACTTTGGATTTTTAGATCGGAATGTTTGGGGAAAACTTCCAAAAATAGTATATGCATACATATTTGTATTTTATATTTTTTTTCATATTTTCTTATTTTCCCCAATTCAGCATATACACAATGACAAGTTAAGATCTTAGGTGATAAAAAAATTGATTTCTTCATAATCATATAAAATAAACTGGTCTTACATTCATTTAAAACACCTAAAAAATCATAGTTTTGCGGAATATCGCATTGTCGAAAGCACGCACTACGGAATTGGAAGCGGATTAATGGTAAAATATTACGAAAATAAGCCGAATTATGGGTTGAATTTGAGAGCAAAAAGCTTTCTGTTTGGATTTTATCGTAATTTTTCATATTTAGATCTCTGTCTTACTTAGTAAACGCAGAAGAGGATTTAAAGAAAATTTATTTAAATTAAATTCATTTGTTTTCTTAGCAGGCTGAATATGAATTACCGAATTCGTATTTTTTCAATCAATTGTGGTTGAAATTCCATTGTGTTTCTATATCAGAAATATGCAGGTTATATTGAACCAAAACCTTTATCATCTGGTCCAACCGCAATACAGATAAGTAAATGGAAAAGTTAACAAAATTTTAAAAAGACAACTATCAGAATACCACTAGTTTACATACATACGTACATCATACGAGTTTCAAAGAGAAAAATAAATTAAAATAATGAATTAAAATATGTTGTTATATTTTATAATTTAATATTTTTTTTTATACCGTCAAGTTATTTTCATTTTTGTTATTAATGTTATATTATATCAACTAAAAACGTCGACAACTTACTAAATTCATTATATAATTATTTTATCACTGTACAAAATCCTATCTGATAACATATTGGATATTTTTGAAAAATAAACCTTTTATCGTTCATAAAATTGGAAAAAAAACGCAAAAATTAAAAAAAAAATATTATAAATGAGATTATGCCTGTTTTTTTTTTAAATAAATTGTGCAACAAACTTTTTCAAATAAAAAGTAAAAGTAATAAAAACAACTCAAATGTATCGAAAACCAAAAAAAAAATTGCATTGTGTTGAGTGGCATTTTATGCTTTAATGTAATTTTTTCCATATAAGTTCTTTTTTTTAATTTTTTTCGTATTTCGTAGGCGTGAATTTTCGTGATTCTGACTTCTTTCGTCACTCCATACTATGGTGAAGGGTATATAAGATTCGGCACAGCCGAATATATCTCTCTCACTTGTTTTAATTTTGTTGAAGAATCTGTATTAATTTTCCATGTATTTAAAATAAGTTGTTTTGTCCAACAGTAACAATTGTAAAACCAAGAAATAACTTGAGGTTTGCTATGATACTTCGGGAGCTGCATACATATGTACTCATGTATGTACATATATGTATGTATATTCTAAAAACATGACGATAAGATACAATAATTGGAAAATTTTCTAAGTTGACTTAAGTTCTTTACTAAAAAATTCACAGATATGGGTATTTTCACTCGATATTTGTACACATATACATATGTACACATATCGAGGTCGATCGACATTTTCTAAATACATACATCGCATCAATATATGTATATCTATATACATTATACTTGCCGATTCCAACTTTGGAATAAAAAAGTGACTATATTTAGATTCAATTAAATAATGTTTTCATATTATTTTTTATGTTTTTTCAGGCTGAAGCATCGGTTGTGGCGCATAAAAAATCAACCAAAAATTTATTAGATTATTTCAAGAAACTCGATTTACTCCATGAGATAAATTCCGATGATAACAAGTTGGAAACAATCCATCATCTTCAAACCAATGAAAAGGAACAATCACAAGCCCACACCGCCTCAACATCGTCATCGACAAATAGCATAACAAACCAAAGGGGTTTCAAGACATATAGTCAAAGCCAAAATGAACTTATTTTAAAACCATAACAAGATAATTAAGAAATTCAAAATATTAATATTGTTTTTTAGTTATATTTTGTTTAATTTATCTAATGCAAGAGAAACGAAATAAGTGTAATATTTGTTTTTATGCTCTCTAGTTTAATATTAAAATATCTTAATGTATAGAAATCTCTTTTATTTTTACTAAATAAACTTAATTAATTACAAAATTATTTATATATGTATGTGGGTTAGCAGCGGTTTCAACTGCCGTAGTTGCTTCATCTAAAATGGTATCGTCTGAATTTTCAAACAACGCCAGAAATATGGGAACATCAATTGGTGGAAGGATTTGAACGTCAATTATTTCAATGGGTGGTTTGATTGATGACTGCATTATTCCTTGGGTATTAATACTTAGAAATTTATCATCACCACTTTCGAAAAGGCTTGCATATGATGGTTGTTCCGCTCCATCTGTTGTTATTTCTGCTTCAGATGTTGGTTGGGAATCTATACTTAGGAGTTGTTCGTATTGCTCCAGTATGTAGGCTTTAGCACGCACTTTCCGGTAGTGGCGCATGAGTCTCCTATATAATGGTGTTCTCTTCGCGAAACTCATTTTTGAAATAAAAATATTCTGATATTAGAATTTAGGAATTCCATTTTTTTAACATTTATTTTGCTTCAAAATTTTTGCAACCACAAAATCATATACGACGTAGAAATTTCTTGGGCTACAAAATTTTGCAACGTAGGGATTTTTTATGCATGCTTCTACTTGACCTCAATATTTGTTTGCAATAAAATTTTTTGTAACGGAAAAATTCTTTTGCGGCTAAATTTTTGCAACGTAGGGATTTTTTATGCATGCTTTAGCATGCTTCTACTTGACCTCAATATTTGCTAGCAATCAAATTTTTGTAACGTACGAATTCTATCCCAACTAAATTTTGCAACGTAGGGATTTTTTATGCATGCTTTAGCTTTAGCTTTTTGTCGTTGATACACATGCAAAAATGTTTGTTTACATTAATTTTTTGTATGTAGCTTAGAGATTTGTTTTGCTACAATTTTTTTTATTTTTTTTCAAGCTATGGGTTTCTATTACCACATATAGTAGCTTTGGCACTGGAAACTACTTCATTGAAGTAACACAAAAGATGATCTTCTATTTGGAGATTTTATTGTGGAAGATAAACCAATTTTCAAGGAATTACTTGAAAATATTTTAGCTAAGCACAATATTTTAAAATTCAATATAACTCTTATTGGAGAGTATATAAAAATTGTGGGTGAAGAAATGGAATTGCGTCAGATTTCACACAGAGCAAAAATGGTGCTAATTTCAAAACAATTACAAGACATCCATAATCATATGTCAGAGTTCCAGGAAAGAGATTCTGGGTGGACGTTAATTAGAATTATTCGTGTTGAAATGAATATAAACAAAACTTCACTTGTAAAAGGATTTCAATGGATAAGCTCACCATACAAACTAGCTAAAAGGAGAGCCTGCATCAACATTGAAAACAGTGATGATTACTGCATTAAATGGGCTTTAGTCGCTGCATTGGATACTTCAATAATAAGAAATAAGACACGTTGTATCTCATATAACATCGAAGACATTAGTGCCGATGTTATAACCTTACAAAATGGGGTTAAAAGAGATTTCATAAATCTAAAATGTCCACTATGTCTTAAAAATATTCAAGAATTTGAGGACAGGAATGATGATGTTAGTGTGAATGTGTTTGGGTATGATAGTGAGACTGATGAAATAATTGGACCATTTTATATTACGCAAAAAGAAAAAACAAAGCATGTTAATTTATTGCTGTTGGAAGATGGAGACAATCACCATTATATATTTATAGAAAGCATAAGAAGGTTAGTAAATATATATGAATAACCATATATTTACATATATATTAATTTATTAATTTTTCAGACTTCTGAAAGCACAGACAACGAAGCACTGTAGCGAACTTTTATTTTGTAATAGCTGCCTACAATATACGCACATTGAAAGGACTATGGAGCAACACAAAGCAGAATGCGGAAAAATTGTCGCAACGTTGGCTTCTGCTGAAAATGGTCTCTTGAAATTTAAGGATAATCAGCGGCAGATGGATGTGCCATTCGTGGCTTATGTTGACTTCGAATGCATACTTGAGGATATGCAAAGAAATGTAAGTCACAAAACTAAAATTATTAAGAGGCACATTCCCTGTGCCTTTAGTTATTACATCAAGTGTATAGGTAATGATAGGTTAGATAAATTTAAGATATACAGAGGTAAGGACGCGTCAGAGAAATTTTTTGATTGCATAATTGAAGATTGTGAGGATATTTACAATGAGTTTCTTACAAGTAAGGAAGGAATGGATAGTTTATCCCCCTCGGAAGTATATAGTTTTCAAGACGCAATAAATTGTCACATATGTGGCAAATTTCTCGGTAATGACTGCGTAAGAGATCACTGCCATATAAGTGGTAAATATCAAGGTGTAGCTCACAATGTTTTCAATTTAAAGTTCCAAATTCATCCCAATATATTTTCATAACTATTCATCTTATGACTCACAGCTTTTTTGTGAAAGAATTGGGTAAAAGGTCTGACAATATAAAAGTCCTTCCGCTGAACAAAGAACTGTACATTTCTCTATCTAGATTTACAAAAATGACTGACAATTTTAATCTTGAGCTCAGATTCTTAGACACTATACGCTTTATGGCCGATAGCTTAGAATCCTTAGCAAATAACCTTACGAACAATGACTTCTATACGGTAAGGGCGCACTTTAAAACAAAGACAGAGTTTGACCTTGTAAGAAGAAAGGTTGTGTTCCCTTATGACTATCTTGATTCTTTCCAAAAATTGGATGATAGACAGCTTCCGCCAAGGGAAGATTTCTTTAGCACACTGAATAACAAGGAAGACTACGAACATGCAACCAAGGTCTGGCATACCTTTAATTGCAAAACCCTGCGAGATTATACGGAATTGTATCTAAAAACGGATGTTCTTCTGCTAACAGATATATTTGAAAAGTTTGCAAGGGAATTTATAATTTAGATCCGTGTCAGTACTACACTGCTCCAGGACTATCATGGGATGCCATGTTAAAGCATACAAGTATAGAAATAGAGTTACTGACAGACATAGACATTAGGGTGATTAAAAAAAAAATTTTTTCAAGCTTAAAAGTTTCAACTCAATGTAAAAAGATGCCAGTTAAAAGTTGAGCCCTTAATATTAACATTAAGATTGTCCGCATCGCGGTTTTCTATTTTCCGTAAGAATAATATGGAAAAATTATTCTCCGCACTTTTTGAATTTTATTGCTAGTCTGTCATGTATTATAAAAAAGAGACTTTTACTTATTTTTGTAGGGAATCGAACGCTCTACAAAAAAGGTCTCATATAATTTTTTGAGAAACAGAAAAACAATTTAACATGAGAGAGCGATGAGCATATATGTACATTATTTCACGAGTTTTCAGTTAGGCTTCTTGCAATCATCATCGCTGCTTTCAAGATCACTTTTCATAAAAGATTCACTGTGAAACGATCTCTAAAAATGGACTCGGCAAAAAAAATTAACAAAAAAATTTAATTCCATGAACATCAAAAGCTTAACTCACATAAAAGATCTAGATACAGCAATTAAATATCCTATTCTAAATATGACACAGGTAACAACAAAATATGGACCAACACTAGAAGTTGAGATGGAAAACAAGATAATGTTTCTACCTAGAAGATATAACGCTTTAACAGATGAAGAACTCAAGGATCTCTCGAGTGTATCATTTCGACTGTGCAGAGAAGGAGAACAAAACTTAATCCTTGAGAGTGAGATGGATGAATTTTTAATTCCAAATGTTCAATATCCTATTTGGCAGTAAAATAAATTAATTCTGTATACTAAATTATAAATAAATAAAAAAAGGCGTTATAGAGTTTTATAAAATATATGTGGTTGTGTTTTTATTTAATCTTTTCAGTTATATCATAAAGAAATTTAAGACATAAGTGGCCACAGTTAAATGTATTAAAATTCTGATATTGATTATAGTTGTATTTTATATTTGTGCCCAGATATTTGAGTACTTCCGAAGGAGGTTGTAAGTTTCCAAAACTGTCGAAATATTCTTTCTCATTAATGTTTTTATAATATGCTACCCAATGTGTACCAGGTCCTGTTGATGTATCTAAATTGATTATTCCATATTCTATTTTCTTTGGTCGTTTTGGTAGTGAGTCTAACATGAAAACTCCTCTAAAATATGGAATTTTGAAATTCTTCAGGTTGACTTCTGATAGTGGTCTATTAGGTAGCATTTCTAAGAGTTTTTTGTCTGCTCTTTATAAACTAAAACATAACCCTTTTTATATGGTTTTAGATAAAGTCCTTTCCCAACAGCTATCGATTACATTGCTTTATTATGTCTGGCTGCTTCATCAAGTTGTTTTTTTGCATTCTTTGTTTCATTTACGGCCTTAGCTACAGCAGCACCTCCAGTGGCTAGACTTCCAATTGCACCCAGAGCAGTTAAAATCGGTATTAGGGGTAAAAAAACACCAATTTTCGGAACATTTATTATGCGTGGTATTATAGCTTGGGATTTTCTTCCTTTTAATGATTTGTTAATAGTTTTGCGAGCGATTCTAATGGCAGAGTTAATGTCAAGAGGTTTATCCTTTTTTAATATTTTTGTTGCAGCTCTAATTGATGTACTGAACAGTTTTTTTCTCATCTAATTTGGGTTTTTTAACATTTTTCTTCTTCTTTACACCCATACCAAATTTTGTTTTAGCTTTCATTGCGTTAGTAATCATGTATGCAAATGATTTTTCTGCAAGACTGCTATCGTTTCACAAAACTTGTTTCCAAGCTTTATTTTCAAGAATTTTATCAGCTTGATGTCTAATATTTAAATCCTTATTTTTCGAATAAGCTATGTCGTGACATTGACATGCAGAGTCCAATAAATTAATTCCTTGATCACCTCGATCTAACGTTTTTGTAGTTTTGTTCCAGGCCCACAGTACTGATATCAAGGAAGATGAAGTTCAACAGGTAGAGAGTTTATTAAGCTATTCAATAAACCTGCTCCAACGAAGGTTTTTTATGACTAAAGGGCTTGCTATAATGTACAACCATCTTATTTTTAATTTATTTTCTATAATAAAAGGTAACAACGATGTATTGCATTTAGTTATAAAAATGCAGTTAGTAAAACAACATAAAAATATTTTGATTCGTAATACTGATGATTCTTCGAACATCAGATCAAAAATAAAACATAGTTCCCTCTTACCAAACTCTATTCGTTCTCTATTAGTTGGACCATCGAATTGTGGAAAGACTAATGTTATGATTAGCTTGCTAGAGAGTCCTAATGGACTCAAGTTTGAAAACATATATTTATACTCAAAATCCCTATATCAATGAAATATGATTACTTGAAGAGATTAATTTCGCCAATTAAAGGAATAGGTTATCATACATTTTCCGATAATGAAGCGGTTATTCCCCCTAAGGAAGCTAAAACTAATTCAATTATGATATTTGACGATGTTGCATTTGAGAAGCAAAATAATATACGGGCTTATTTTTGTATGGGACGACATAGAGATGTTGATTCATTCTACTTGTGTCAAACTTATACCAGAATTCCCAAGCATTTAATAAGAGACAATGCAAATGTAATTATAATGTTTAAACAAGATGAGACGAATATGAAGCACGTTTATAGGGATCATGTTGCCAGAGACATGAATTTTTAAAAGTTTCAGCAAATTTGTAGAGAGTGTTGGAAAGAAAAATATGGATTTTTGATGATAAGCAAAGATAATGAATTAAACAATGGTCGCTATAGAAAATTATTTGACTATTTCATAACGATATAAATTAGTCTACATAAAAGAAAAAACTTTAGTATATATTCTGACTTTAAACATAATACATCTACATTTATCTTTAAATATTTAACATACTTAATCTGAACTGATATACCGACCTGAACCTAATAATCTGATCTGATACCTGATAAGCTGATCTGATACCTAATAATCTGATCTGAGAACATAATCTGATAAGCTGATTTGATAACCTGATCTGATAGCTGGTAAGCTGATCTGATACCTAATAATCTGAGCTAATCTTATGCCTGAAAATGGAATCAAAAATTTTAAGAGTTGGTGGCGACAAGAAATGTCTTGAAGAAAAAGCTCCGTAGTATAAAAACCGATGAAATAGACACACATGAACAACTAAGAGATACATTTAAACCTATAACAGACCCTTTAAAAGAATTTATATATAAGACTAAGAATACCAATAGAATTATCAAAAACGAAAAGAATGAGATGAAAACAGAAATTGAACATAATAACAGTTCTCATCTTAAGAAACCATCAATTAAGATGGATACAAGCACACCAAACAAACTTGTAGAAGATACAACATTTGACACCAGCAACTCACTTAATGATCCTAATGGTGATAATAATAGTGATAATGATGATGATGATGAAAATTTTTACTCCCAAAATTCAAATATTGAAGAGAGTTATACTGACTTATCAATCTTGGAAGGAAGAAATGAATTAGATACTAACTATGGTCCACATAAAGATTTATTTAATGAATGGAAATTCGGTAATAGTAGTCTCAAACTAAATGAAGACAAAATACATGTTGGGGGTCAAATATGGCATCTAACACCAGGTCTATTTCCTTGATGTTTCATAAAATACCAAAAAACTACGATAAGTTTGAACTCGAAATCTATAAAAAAAAATTTTAATTAGTACCAATGCGTATAGAAGACTATAAGCCTGATGGTCAAATAAAGGGAACGAAAGCATATAAATATAAAAATATTATTAAGAAATTGTTTACGGAGAAAAATGGGAATAATTTATCTCAATCAACGGGAGCTAAACCTAAAGCTGGTTATTTAGGTGATGGATTGATGCAGTTTAACCTCCATAAGCCAAACTATATATACTGGGATGATGTATCAATTATTGAAGAATTACGCGAAGATAATATAATAGAATAAATTAGATGAATGAAGTATGTCTGTTGATAACTCTAAGAACTCAAATCGAAGTGCTACAACAGGCAATAATATTACAGTTGGAAGAGAATAAGAAAATTGAGGAAAACATTTCCAAAATCAAAACATTTTTGGATGATGATTATCTACAAAGATTTGTTGAGAGTCTACAAAAGAAAAGTCAATAAGTAAAATTTCATCAAGCAGATTACAACGTATCCGAAATAATTCTTAAAACTATAAACATGTCTTCAAAAAGAAATCTAGTTAACGAACTCCATAAACAAGCTCGAAAATCTTTTGCACGTCGTAGAGTTGTGATGAAAGGAATAGATGATCTCTGGCAAGCTGATTTAGTTGAAATGGGAAATTACTCTATAGACAATAGATTTTTATAGATTTTTGTTAACCGTAATTGATACATTCTCAAAATATGCATGGGCAGTACCGCTGAAAACAAAAACTGCACTTGAAACAACACAAGCAATGGTCGATATTTTTCAATTGGGACGAGTACCAAAAAACCTACAAACAGACAATGGTAAAGAATTTTTTAATAAAAACTGCGAAATTGTAGAACGATTTAATAGAACATTAAAAGGGATGATGTGGAAAGAATTTAGTTTTAATGGTTCGTATAACTGGTTGGATATCTACAAAGATCTGTTAAAATCATACAACAGTAAAGTTCATCGTACCATCAAAATGCCTCCAATTAAAGTCAACTCAACAAATGATAAAAAATTATTAAATACAGTATGTAGGAAGGAGGAATTAATCTTCCTTTCTATTTAGTTATTTATAATATAATTTAAGTGATTAGTAAACCCAAAACCAGACGATGAACGTCCTAGTTGGATATTACTTTTTATTGCGTTATTAAAATAAGGGACAATTCGGACTATAAAAGTCTTAAAGAGTCCTCTTACCGTATTTTAATTATTAGTTTTAATAAAAGTCCGCTGATTATTATTTCTGACTTTACTCGTCAGATGATCATATGCGAATGTCTTTTTATTTTTAAAGTCTTTCTTGTCTAAGTTTAAGTTTGAAAATCGAATGTATAAAATAATACAGTTAATCCTTTTAAGTGAGAATTGAGTGATATGCTTTTGAGTGCATTTTGTATTACATTGCATTGAAATGACAAAGACAAAATATAAAAATAAACAAAAGAACAATGATATTAATTTCGAATTAACAAAATATTAAACATACATATTTGTTGTACTGAGATTTCAATATGCATTGAGCACAGTTTATGAACATATAAATTACTCACAGTTATTTTATATATAACAGTCGATCAAAATCATATAAATGCACTCATTTATTTATTCAGTATCAAATAAATTTAAACGAATTGTAACGTGTATACAAAATTAAATAAAATAAAATGAAATAAATGTTGTTCCGCTACACTCTCCCCCTCTGGCTCAGAAATTGTCCCAATAATGAGGCAGCTAATTTCCAAATCTGTCGGGTTGTTTCTTCTCACGCTGGGATCTTCTATTTGCTGAATACGTTTCATTGGTTTTGGTAGTGTTTATACATCTTGTAGTAATAGAACCTTTAGTTTTGCTTGTGTTGCTTGTATAATTTGTTGAATTGTTTGTTGTTGTATTATTTGCTAAGTTGGTGTTTGTTGTATCATTTATTATATTTTTGTTGGTTGTACTGTTGTTTTTTATATTATTTGTTGTGTTGTTGGTTGCTGTGTTGTTGGTTGTTGCGTTGTTGGATGTAGCATTGTTGTCTCTAGTGTTTTTCGGACGTCCTCTGCGTTTTACTGCATAAACAGGTTGTTCGATATTTCCTTCATACAAAGTTAAATCTGAGGCGTGGTAGGTTGATAAAGGTACACTAGGGCTATGCACTTCTGCAATTGTATAACATGATGATCCCTTTTTGTTAATAATTACGTATGGGCCATCTCTTCGTGGTACAAATTTCGCAGTTAAATTATTATCTTTTTTACTTAAAATGTGCGTTGAAATCAAAACTTTATCTCCAACTTTTAAATTTTGTTGCGGCTTTCGTTTCAAATCTGCATATAGCTTGTTTTTATCCTGCATTTGCTCTTCCGTTTCTCTTGCCAATTTAAGCGTTTCTGCAAGTCGTATTAGATGTGGTGTTATTTGTGGTACAAAGTTTTCAGCGTTCACAATTGCTTTTAGATCATTTTGAACTTCAAAGGCGGATCTAAGCTCACGTCCAAAGGTTAAATAGGCAGCAGTGAAACCGGTTGTTGCACATTTAGCTGTATTCATGGCATATCTTATAGAAGGTAATTTTAGGTCCCAGGTAGTGTGACTTTTGCCAACGCAAATAGATAGTTGTACTTTTAAATCTCTATTTTTTCGTTCCACTGGATTAGCTTCCGGGTGATAGATGGGTGTAAATGATTGTTGAATGCCAAGACAGTATGTCAGTTTCTGCATTACTGCTGAAATAAATTGACTTCCATTATCTGAATGTAATCGTCTAGGAATCCCAAATCTTAAAAAAATTTCATTTAATAATATTTCTGCACAATTTTCGGCTGAGGCGACATTTAGTGGAAACAATTCTGTCCAACGGCTACATAAATCCTCAACAATCAGTATCCATTGGTTACCTTGCGGTGTTTTTGGTAAAGGACCAAATAAATCGACCGCAATGATTTCAAATCTGCGATTACTACATACAGTTTGAAGAAGACCAACAGGTTTCATGTTTGTGGGCTTATAGCGCTTGCATTCGATACATGATTTGCAATATTCTGTTATTTCAGCTCTCATTTTCGGCCAATAAAAGTGTGGCGTTATTCTATTTATTGTTCTGTCGATTCCATAGTGACCGGCTCTAGGGCTGTCATGGTAATTAAACAGAACCATACTACGCATAGATTTTGGTATTACCAGTTGTCCATTCTCTGAATCTTCTGACGAACAAAACCTATATAACACACCATCTAGCATTATATAGCCTCTACTGGTATATCTCAAAACATTTTCATCATTATTTTCAAAAGAATTGATTATTGTTTTTAAATCAGGATCTTCCATTTGTGCTTTTCTGAAATCATTAGCTCCATTTCTTGGAAAATCAACGTGTATTGCCATGCACTCATTGTGTGATTCTATTGAGCACGGTGGCCTTGATAGGGTGTCTGCTACAGCATTTTGACGACCAGGTGTGTATTCAAACTTTATATTATACATTTGTAATTGTAAAGCCCATCTTGCAAGGCGGCCTGTAGGAGTTTTTAGGCTAAACAACCATTTAAGGGGTTGATGATCAGTAAGAACTAAAACTTCTGATCCTTCTATATACCCTCTGAATTTTTGAATTGCCCAAACAACTGCTAATGCTTCGCGTTCTGTAGTGGAGTAGTTTCTCTCTGCTGGAAGAAGAAGACGACTTGCATATTCAATTATATGTTCAGATTGTTTCTCCCCCTGGAGTAAAACAGCTCCAATCGCATAATTACTAGCGTCTGCTTTTATTACAAACGGCATATCTTCATTAACTTGTGTTAGAATTGGAGGAGATGTTAAGTGTTTTTTTAATGTGTCAAATGCTCTTTGTTCTTTCTCAGACCAATGCCAAACTGCGTTCTTTTTTGTTAGATCTGATAAAGGTTTTGCTATATTTGAAAAGGAAGGTATAAATCGTCTATACCAAGAACAGGTTTGTAAAAAGGATAGCACTTCTTTTGGGTTTCGAGGACTTTGCCTCACCAATATGGCTTTCGTCTTTTCAGGATCAACTTTTAATCCATCTGTTGTAAGTATGTGTCCCAGATATTTTACTTCAGGCTTGCAAAAGAAGCATTTTTCCCGATTGAGATGTAAATTGAACTCTTTTAGTCTTTTAAATGTTTGTTTGAGATCGGAGATATGGGTTTTTATATCTTTTGAGCATATAATAATATCATCTAGATAAGCCAAAATTAATATATTTGGTAAACCAGTTCGAAATTTATCGATTAATCTCTGAAAGGTGGCCGGGGCATTCTTTAACCCAAATGGCATTCGATTAAAGACAAAAATTCCGAATGGTGTTGTAAAGGCTGTTTTCATTTTATCCTTTTCAGCTACTTTGATTTGCCAATAGCTAGAACGTAAATCTAAAGTAGACATAAATGGCGTTGTTTTTGCTGAGTGTAAGAGATCGTCAATTCTAGGCAGTGGGTAAGTATCTGTAGTTGTAATTGCGTTCAACCTGCGATAATCTACGCATAATCTTAACGAACCATCTTTCTTGGGTACTAATACAATTGGAAAAGCCCATGGAGATTCTATTTCTTCAATAATGCCTTTTTCTAGCATATTGTCCAGTTCCTGTTTCAATAGTGTTTTCATTTTATGCGAAATTCTGTAAGGGGGTTTGATATTGGGTCATGTGAGCCTGTTTTAATGTAGTGCTCTACATGAGGAATAGGTTTATTTATATCCTTGAATATTTCTTCTTCAGAATTTAACAAATCATCTAGATGTTGCCTATCATTTGCTAATAAATGTGGACCCTCATATGGCCGTAATTTTACATCTATCGAGCTTAATTGTATCGGCTTAAAAATTTCGTCACAGTATTCATTGTATTTTAGCTTTTTGAGAGGTGGAAATAAGTTCGATTGTTTTGGTGACTCATAGTTTTCCGGAATAGAATTTTCAAAAATTTTTTTTATTCCATTTGGTGAGTATTCATTGTTACCTTTTTCGAACCATGATAAAAAGTCTTTAACTTCATTTGGCATAATGTTTTCTGTAACCGATATGCTGTTAATAATTTGTGGTTGACTTATTTTAAAGTCAAAATTTTTTGATTGGTCATCTTTAAAGTGCCACGTTCGTTGGGCTATATCTAGTACAATGCCATTTTCTTCTAGAAAATCAATACCAATTAGAGTTCTGTTGCATGTAGCTTTTGGCAAACATATGAACTTTATTTTCTTGACACGATTACCTATTATAATATCAACAGTTGTAGAATGGACAACTTCATATTGTTGGCTACCATCTGCTAGGATAATCTCTGCACATACTTTTTGAAATATTACACCTTTTTGAATCAATTTCTGGTATAAAATAAAGCCTGCTACGCTGGTTCTAGCAGCAGTGTCAAAGTATGCCTCACCATTTAATCCTGAAACCTGAATTTCTACAACAGGGACATTTCTGTGTTTACAATATCTTTGTTGCAATATGGGCAATTAGAACGATAATATCCAGCTGCTCCACATCCATAACAATTAAGTTTTGTTTCTGGCTCCTTCACGTGCTTGTGTCTTTCCGCTTCAATCTTTTTGAAACAATTTTCAGCCAAATGGTTTTTCTTTCTGCAAAACGTGCATTTTAAAACTGAGCTATTCTGGTTTTCAATAGGGTTTCTTTTCTCTGCTCTATCTTGAGAGTTTTCTGAAACGATTTGTTCTATTTCTCTTGCTTTATACAACAAGTCCTGGAAGTTTGAAATACTATCTCGAGGCAATTTTTCTCTGATTTGTATACTTAGTTGACCAAATACCATATTTAACATAGCATTTTCGGATAGTTTCTCAGACAATTGAGCAAATAGCCTTCTCTTTCTACATACAAAACTGTCAGTAGACTCAAACATTTTCTGTTTTTCTTGAGAGATTTCATTAAAAATGCGCCAGTCTGGCTTTGGAGGGGCAAAAGCTTTTCTCAAAAGCTCAACGGCATCACCAAATGTCTTTGCTTCACTTTGTACGCCTTGCCACAAAGAAGAGGCGTAACCTTCTAACAACAGGGGCAGACTAGCAAGGGCATATTTATCGGAGATATTCTCAGCTTCTTTGTAAACGAGTATTGTTGCTAAGAAATCTTCGATCTTTGTGGAATTGCGACCACCGCTAAAACGTGCTGTGCAATTACTAAACGTTGACTTTATGTCCTGTCTCGCTGCTAAACCACCTAAAAGTTCTCTAAACTGAATATCTGTAAATACCAAATTAACTGGGGACTGGTTTGCGCTTGATGCAGACATATTACTTGGGGTTGGTAGAACTCTAACGCTATCTTGAGCAAGATTTTCAGCACCATGTTGTGTTCGAGTAGCAGCAGTGTTACGTGGACTGCGTTTCATTTTTTTATTTATAAATTTTTATTCAAAAGTTAGGGGACCTCTGATTTTAGAAGCAAAAGAATTTTTAAAACAACAACAAGATGATTAATTGTAGACCAATACCGTTGGATACAACAACAACAACAACAATGATGATTGCAACTACGATGAAATTATATCAACTTAAAGATTCTACAATTCCTTTAAAGTTTCTTTGCCAATTCCTGGTTCACTTTTCCAGTCCAGAAGAAAATTTTAGTTGGGCGCCAAATGTAGGAAGGAGGAATTAATCTTCCTTTCTATTTAGTTATTTATAATATAATTTAAGTGATTAGTAAACCCAAAACCAGACGATGAACGTCCTAGTTGGATATTACTTTTTATTGCGTTATTAAAATAAGGGACAATTCGGACTATAAAAGTCTTAAAGAGTCCCTCTTACCGTATTTTAATTATTAGTTTTAATAAAAGTCCGCTGATTATTATTTCTGACTTTACTCGTCAGATGATCATATGCGAATGTCTTTTTATTTTTAAAGTCTTTCTTGTCTAAGTTTAAGTTTGAAAATCGAATGTATAAAATAATACAGTTAATCCTTTTAAGTGAGAATTGAGTGATATGCTTTTGAGTGCATTTTGTATTACATTGCATTGAAATGACAAAGACAAAATATAAAAATAAATAAAAGAACAATATTAATTTCGAATTAACAAAATATTAAACATACATATTTGTTGTACTGAGATTTCAATATGCATTGAGCACAGTTTATGAACATATAAATTACTCACAGTTATTTTATATATAACAGTCGATCAAAATCATATAAATGCACTCATTTATTTATTCATTATCAAATAAATTTAAACGAATTGTAACGTGTATACAAAATTAAATAAAATAAAATGAAATAAATGTTGTTCCGCTACAAGTATACAGTCATTTGAAGATGTATAAAATCTAGAAATTTAATGTTGGAGATCATGTGCGCATAAGCAAATACAAACATACATTTGAAAAAGTTTATACTCCAAATTGGACAACAGAAATTTTCACTATTAAATCAATTCAAAATACATATCCTGCAACATACATATTAGAGGATTATCGTGGTAATCTCATTCAAGGTGGATTTTACGATGAAGAACTCTCAAAACTAGACTTCCAAATACATATCTAGTTGAAAAGATTATTAAAACTAAAGGAGATAAAGCGTATGTTAAGTGGTTAGAATTTACTAATGAACACAATTCTTGGATAAGTAAAGATGAAATATTATAGTTGAAACAAAATATTTAGAATTATTGTATTAAGAATTATTGCATTTAGTATTAAAAATTATAATTTAAATTCAAAACAAAAAAGAGTAAATTAAAATAAAATTGCTTTTTATAAACCATATTGTGTGTTAAGCTTTATTCATTTACAATCAAGCAGGCTCCAACTCATCAGAGTTATCTGCTAATTACTTCCCTCCTATTGAGTTAAATGAGACATATGAATGTGCTCTAACTGATTTTCATTCGTATAATAGCATTCCAAATGTCGATGTCTATAACACTTAGTTTCATATAGGTGAAAATGAGATTGAAATACCAATTGGATCTTATGAATTGAATAACATAGTTGATTATATAGAGGAACAATACAAACGATATAGTAGAGAAAATAAAATTTATATAGAAGCCAATAATAACACAATGCAGGTTAAAGTTAATAGCTCTACGGATCCAATATATTTTAATAAGGATAACCGATAGATAGAACGATAACCGAAGATCATTATTCAGATCTTCCAGTTAATATTTTCAAGGTGAACCTATTACGAATTGAAAGTAGTATCACTATTAATACATATATGAACCATTCCAAATCGCATACACTAGACGAGTTTCCGATTAATGTGCCTCCAGGCTATAAAATAGCTAAAATTCCTAGAAACCTCATTTATTTACCTGTGAACTCCAGAGAGGTAGGTTCACTAACAGTACGAGTAGTTGATCAGTACGGCGATTTAATTAATTTTCGAGGAGAGGAAATAACAATAAGAATTCATTTAAGACCAACTAAATAATGTTGATATACAACTCAAGTATATCGAAAAATATAACAACAGCAACAACATACAACCCTAAAACATTATCACAGCCTAAACCACAATTAAAAAGATCAGTTCATCAAAAAACGTTGACAACAACAAATAAAAATTTTCTAGTCTTTTAATTTTAAACTCAAGACAAAATGAGTTCAATAATAAATGTATTGGATAAGCCATTATCTGATGAAAATATAATCAAAAAGGACTATCATACATATGTGCCATACCTACAATCTTACAACAATAATGATGAAATACGCATTTCAATACAAAATCAAGATTTGTATGTTTTACCTAGTGAAGGATCTGTTGTAGATGAAAAAACCTCCAAATCTACAGAAAATTTTAAATTAAAAAACAACTTTGTCGCATATCTCTTTGATGACATTCGTTATGAACTTAACGGTATTGACGGAAAGCAATGGGATGCAGAATGCTGCATGGAATAAAATTGACGATGTGAAACTTGTAAATGGATATTTCAATTTCTATGTACCATTACAAATGTTTTTAGGATACGCTGAAGACTACAATAAAATTATCCTAAATAGTAAACATGAATTGATACTCTTACGTAATAAGAACGATGAAGATCTAGTACACTCGAGTGTTTCTACTGAAAAAGCAAAACTTACAATTTCACTAATTTCATGGAGAATTCCACATGTACAATTATCTGATCTTAGCAAATTGAATATGATTAAAGTTATTAATAGTAGTGCTGCTATACCGATGGCATTTCGTAGTTAAGATTGTCATATTAATCCTCAACTAAATACAGGAACTAGCCATATATGGAACGTTAAACTGGCTGCAAATAGAGAACGACCTCGTTTTGTATTGGTTGCTTTTCGACGCGATAATAAATTTGTTCATTGTGACCTCAGTAATTTAAAAGTACATTTAAATTCAATATCATACCCATATGATGATCTAAATATAAAATTTAAGAATGAGCGCTATGCAATTCTATACGATATGTATCTACAGAGCTACTACATGAGAGAACCTCAAGCGCTTCTAACTGCTCAAAAAAATGCACCGATTATTGTAGTAGATGTAACCCATCAAAACAAATCACTCAACAGCGGACCAATTGATATAAAATTTGAATTTGAAACAGCAACAAATATTCCATCAAAGACATCAGCTTACTGTATTCTTATTCATGGTCGCATAATTGAATATATTCCAATAAAAGGACAAGTTCGAAAAGTCTTATAAATTTAATAATATGGATGACAATATTGTTTTCATAGACTTGCAAGGTTTCAAAAGTAATTCGAATGATTTCATCCCAAAAGAAGCAGCAGTTGTTTTCAACAATACTGATTACATTAATTTCATCATAAAACCTCCATACGATTTCCAATGTTTGTCAGAAAAAAAGCAGAGAGAATCAAATTGTTTAACAAAAAACAATCATCACCTATACTGGGATGATGGATCAGTTTCATTTAAAAGTGTTTACACATTTTGAAAAGCTAATGTACGCTATTCTAAAATATATGTTAAAGGAGAAGAAAAGAGACAATGGCTAGAAAAAATACTCCGAAAAAGAGTTTTTAACATAGAGGACTTTGGCTGCATCAACTTTAAGCAAATGGAAATTAAATATCCCGAGTGTTTCTATTGTAATTATCACACATTTGGTGTTTGCGCATTAAGAAATGCTCTTTTACTAACTAAAGAAAAATCTTGCTTAAAATGAACTATCCCTTTTTACAATATTTTCATTTAAAAATACATGAATTATTATAAAATTCTATCATATATTAAACAATAAATAAATGCAAGCATAAAAAATTATACAAGTGTTTTTTATTTCCAATACAAACCACATCTTTTGTACTTAGCAACACAACCAGAAATTCAAACGATTATGCGAATATTTGCCACAAAAGTTTCTAGTTGACAAAAAATTTATGTAAGTATATCAAGCAAAACTTTAAGAAAAAATTGTGATGTCAAGCAGAAGCATACACAAAACAAATATGTACATATGTATATAATTTCTAAAATTATATATCCACACAATTTTTTTGTTTAGTATCCTGTACTTGACAAAAAACTAATGTAAACAAAACAGCTAACAAAATATGAATACGATTGCGCACGCAAATATCTAAAGGAATTTAACATCTCCCTACGCATACTCAAATATTCATATTCCGAATGTATGTATGTATGTATACACACTGTCCACCAAACGACGGATGCTTAAAAAGACGTACAGTTGAAAAAAGACAACCAGTTGGAAGAACTGACGGTCGAAAAGACAAATATGCTTAAAAATAAAATGTATGTATAAAAAACAACACACACACACATACACTAAATAAATGCAAACAAAAAACTTATCCTCCCCCCTATCAACAAAATTATGTCCATATGATCGGATGGAATCAACACACCCACACAAAAGGACGGACGGAATGGACAGACAAAAACTCATTATTACCCCATTAAACATAGTGTTAATTACTAAAATTTTTAAATTTTAATTACCCATAAATTCAACGGATAGACAGACAGAAATTCCCACGGTCAGACACAAACAACTAAACAACATACCAGTTGAAATCAATTCTCACGGACAGACAAACAAGCAAACCACACACCAGCTCAAATCAATTCTAACGGACAGACACAACAAATTCACAACAACTGAAATCAATATCCCTTAAATAAACACACACAAAATATAAACAAAAAATATCTCCCCCGCACTAATCAAAGCATGCCGCCAAACCCATTAACACACAATTTGCAATAATAATTTTAAATTTTAATTGCTGAAATTTGAGAATTTTAATGGTTGCCAGACATACAATTCCCTACTACTACTGCACTATCACAACACATCACACATACAAAACACAAACCAGACTTTGACAATATAAAAATACTGGACAAAGTAAACAACATGAGAAAGCGATTTATAACAGAAAGTCTAAGAATCCAACAAAAAATAAGCAAAACTATGAACATTAAAGAAGATACCGACAATAAAAAAATTTTGTGCCTTAAAAATAAAATTTAGTAATTCAATTAAATTAATATAAACAATTTTATATAAAAATTTTTTTAAATAATATGTGACGTTTATTCATATTGTAAGTCATTAATTGTAAATATATTATTGCAACTGTTGATGTTTTTCTCTTTTTAATAAATTAGACAAGAATCCCTTAAAAAAGTGAACATACATACAAGTCACGAAACGTCGGGACAATATGGAATAAAAACTTGCATTTTTATTTACATAAAACGCGGTAGGCCAATAGCTGAATCAAAAATAAAAAAAATATTAAGTTTGTAAAAAAATTATTTAAAAAAGAAAAATTTATCCTTTATCGATCTCATTTTGGTAAACGATTTTATTAATAATTTATAGCATAGGTATACTTTTCAATATTTTTAAAATTGTGTTGAGATGGAGGCTATTATTCTTACATAATTTTCCCCTACTTTTAAGTTTAATATAAAGCTAAGTCTAGACGATATGTTTAATCAGCATATGTATGCTAAAACTCATATGCTTGAAAATAATAACAAATGCCTCTATCAGCATATTCAATATGTTTGGCGCCTACATATGTTGAAAGTAGGAAATTTTTTGGTGTCAGCTTATGTAAGCAAATGAAATGTCAACATAAGAGTTAGCATACGATTTTTGTGTTTATACGATATGTTGAATTTTATGTGGTGATACATATGCTGAGTCGTATAAACATTTGTTTGTGAAATTAGTGAGTTTGACAACACTTTTTAATTATTATTCAACTTATGTACTTATACGTATATAATTTTATCAATAAAATTAATATAAAAATAAAATAAATAAATAAAAAATAAACCATAAATGATGTCGCCGGAGGGACAAGCTATTGCTTGTACAGTGCTGATCTTGGATGACAGTGATATAGAAGTACAAGCAAAAAGACGTAGAGTTTGGCAAACAAAATGGGTAGAACGACGACAAGAAGAAGGTTTTTGTGTAAAAATATACAAGGAATTGGAAGAGGAAGAACAATCTTTATACAAAAATTTCTTACGTATTGATATCCATCAGTTCAACAATTTGCTTTTTTTGGTGTCGCCAATAATTACCAAACAGGACACAGTGATGCGCAAAAGCATTACAGCTAAGAATCGGCTTATTTTGACTCTACGTTTCCTAAGTAGTGGTGATTCATTTTCTTCATTACAATATTTATTTCGTGTTCCAAAATGCACTATTAGTACAATTATTCCAAAAGTGCTGGATGCGATTTATACAGTGCTTGTAGATAAATATATGAAGGTAAGAGAACAGAAGCATTATTTTTCTGTTTATAATTTAAAACTTCTTATCGTTTCTGTAGATGCCAACAACCCCAGAAAAGTGGAAAGCTGTAGCGGATACATTTAATGAGCGTTGGCAATTTCCAAATTGTATTGGTGCTGTTGATGGCAAGCATGTGGTATTGATAGCACCACCTAATTCAGGAAGCATTTATTATAATTATAAAAGCACGCACAGCATTGTACTAATGGGAGTTGCAGATGCTGAATATAAGTTCATATATATATATTAATTTTAAAAATTTAATCTTTTTCATTCTGGTACCAAAAATATTCCCATCAAATTTTAAGAACAATAAAATCAACATATTCTGTGTCTCAGTTCAGCATACAACAAGTACGTGTACCGATTTTTACCGCAATACCTTCAGCGGTTCTATGACGTAATAAACATACAAACTTTCACATTTATATATGTATTAGTGGTAAAAAAATTTAATTCATTTAAAAAACATTAAAGGCATGAGGCGCATATGCATACGAATTTGGTATATGCTGAAAAGCTTGCATACGCCTTTCAACAAATAACATATACATATGTAAACATACGCAGAAAATTTGTTAAGCAGTAATAATATGCTGTTTACACGATATGCTGAAATTACCAACATACGTTTGTTGACATTGTTACCAAACTGTTAGACAATGTTGTTAAACATACGTATGCTGAAAAAAATTTGCGTTTACACGATATGCAAGCACTTGTAACAAATTTTTCAGCATAAATATGCTGATTCGACATATCGTTTAGACTAAGCTTAATACAAAACATTTTGAAATAAGATATCGAGACCCGTCTATAATAATAAATTTAACATATAATTAAAAAACAAATAATTAAAAAATGCTGTCTTACCTCATGTTTGCCCACCATATTGAATTAAAAAAATAATAATACAAGAATTTGTGCTGCCACACGTTTCACTAAAATGTTCAACACATGCCACCTTATTCTAAGAGAATTTTAAAGCACACCATTATCGAAATGTTACCGACATTACAAACAGTTTACTTTTTCCGACTTAAAAAGTTTGATGGCCTATAGCTACTGAATTCAAGTGTTTCAGAATGTGACATCGGGCACAAACATATTATATTTTTTAGCTCTATCCATTGGTAATACCCGCTATAGTGCACAACGAAGCGTTACCATTTTATGAGCGTAACACTTTTTGCGACTTGAAAAAGTTTGATGGGCTGTGACTTCTGAATTCAAGTATTCAAGAAAGTGTCATCTGTCACCAACAAATTGTATTTTTGAGCTCTATCGATTGGTACTAACCGCTATAGTGCACAACGAAGCGTTACCATTTTATGAGCGTAACACTTTTTTAAAAATTTTTTTGAATTTGTTTGTTTACATTTTTATGCTTTCTATTACCAATATACTACCTTGACTATTACCGGCATTTTCTAACCTAACACTTTTTTATACTTGAAAGAGTTTGATGGCCTATAACTTCTGAATTCAAGTATTTCAGAATGTGACATCCGGCACCAGCTAATTGTATTTTTGGGCTCTATCCATTGGTACTACCCGCTATAGCGCACAACGAAGCGTTACCATTTTATGAGCGTAACACCTTTTGCTACGTGAAAACTTGCATTTTGCTTTTGTTTAACTCTTTTGGTGTTAACGAATTTACGAATGTAAACAAAAACATACTTTTTGTGCAACTCTGTAAAAAAAGGAATATATCAACCAAAGTATGTCCGTGAAGAAATCAAACTTTTTATCAATTTTTTATATCCATTTATCAAACTTTTTTCATAGTTGCAAAATAGGTAGTATATTTTTGGTTTTTGTTTACGCTGCTAAATTCGTAAACACAATATTTCTGCAGAGACGCATTTAAGATGTCGGTAGCAGTGCGTTACTTATTATTGACAAAAATTAAGGTGGCAGCCACGATTTGTGAATAATTTTAAATTTATGTGGCAGCTTAAATTATATATATATGAAAATGTGGCAAATCAAACAAACAAGGTCTCAAAGTAATACCAGAGGTGACACGAACGGCATGCTATTGCTGTGTCTGTCGCACAGGAACTCGTAAACAAAGAATTTTTCATGTTTTGTTGTGGTTTTGTATTCTTATTAATTTCTGACTCACTAAAAAGAGTTACAGAAAAATATTAATTTAAGCAATATAAATGCAAAAAGTATTATAACGTTAAAAATAATATAAAATAAGAATTATAAATGATATATAGAAGAAGTAAATTGTAACACAATTCATCATTTCTTTCTTCCAAAAAGCTTAATTTTGTTTTCTTTATTTTCCCTCATCCTTACTTTATATTGCTATCTCTTTTTAACAGCATCTAGTGGCACAAAAAAGCTGATTTGCTCCAAACATAACCTCAAAGTTACATCTCTGATTACCCTGTGGCAAGGTTTTGTTTACATTCAAGTTAAAAATTTTCAAAAAATAGATTATTAAAAATTATAAAAGGAAGAGAAATTAAATAAAAAGATTAAAGCATATCAAACTAAATTTATATAAAAAATTTTTTAAATAATATGTGACGTTTATTCATATTGTAAGTCATTAATTGTAAATATATTATTGCAACTGTTGATGTTTTTCTCTTTTTAATAAAATAGACAAGAATTCCTTGAAAAAGTGAACATACATACAAGTCACGAAACGTCGGGACAATATGGAATAAAAACTTGCATTTTTATTTACATAAAACGCGGTAGGCCAATAGCTGAATCAAAAATAAAAAAAATATTAAGTTTGTAAAAAAATTATTTAAAAAAGAAAAATTTATCCTTTATCGATCTCATTATGGTAAACGATTTTATTAATAATTTATAGCATAGGTATACTTTTCAATATTTTTAAAATTGTGTTGAGATGGAGGATATTATTCTTACATAATTTTCCCCTACTTTTAAGTTTAATATAAAGCTAAGTCTAGACGATATGTTGAATCAGCATATGTATGCTAAAACTCATATGCTTGAAAATAATAACAAATGCCTCTATCAGCATATTCAATATGTTTGGCGCCTACATATGTTGAAAGTAGGAAATTTTTTGGTGTCAGCTTATGTAAGCAAATGAAATGTCAACATAAGAGTTAGCATACGATTTTTGTGTTTATACGATATGTTGAATTTTATGTGGTGATACATATGCTGAGTCGTATAAACATTTGTTTGTGAAATTAGTGAGTTTGACAACACTTTTTAATTATTATTCAACTTATGTACTTATACGTATATAATTTTATCAATAAAATTAATATAAAAATAAAATAAATAAATAAATAAATAAAAAATAAACCATAAATGATGTCGCCGGAGGGACAAGCTATTGCTTGTACAGTGCTGATCTTGGATGACAGTGATATAGAAGTACAAGCAAAAAGACGTAGAGTTTGGCAAAAAAAATGGGTAGAACGACGACAAGAAGAAGTTTTTTGTGTAAAAATATACAAGGAATTGGAAGAGGAAGAACAATCTTTATACAAAAATTTCTTACGTATGGATATCCATCAGTTCAACAATTTGCTTTTTTTGGTGTCGCCAATAATTACCAAACAGGACACAGTGATGCGCAAAAGCATTACAGCTAAGGATCGGCTTATTTTGACTCTACGTTTCCTAAGTAGTGGTGATTCATTTTCTTCATTACAATATTTATTTCGTGTTCCAAAATGCACTATTAGTACAATTATTCCAAAAGTGCTGGATGCGATTTATACAGTGCTTGTAGATAAATATATGAAGGTAAGAGAACAGAAGCATTATTTTTCTGTTTATAATTTAAAACTTCTTATCGTTTCTGTAGATGCCAATAACCCCAGAAAAGTGGAAAGCTGTAGCGGATATATTTAATGAGCGTTGGCAATTTCCAAATTGTATTGGTGCTGTTGATGGCAAGCATGTGGTAATGATAGCACCACCTAATTCAGGAAGCATTTATTATAATTATAAAAGCACGCACAGCATTGTACTAATGGGAGTTGCAGATGCTGAATATAAGTTCATATATATATATATTAATTTTAAAAATTTAATCTTTTTCATTCTGGTACCAAAAATATTCCCATCAAATTTTAAGAACAATAAAATCAACATATTCTGTGTCTCAGTTCAGCATACAACAAGTACGTGTACCGATTTTTACCGCAATACCTTCAGCGGTTCTATGACGTAATAAACATACAAACTTTCACATTTATATATGTATTAGTGGTATAAAAATTTAATTCATTTAAAAAACATTAAAGGCATGAGGCGCATATGCATACGAATTTGGTATATGCTGAAAAGCTTGCATACGCCTTTCAACAAATAACATATACATATGTAAACATACGCAGAAAATTTGTTAAGCAGTAATAATATGCTGTTTACACGATATGCTGAAATTACCAACATACGTTTGTTGACATTGTTACCAAACTGTTAGACAATGTTGTTAAACATACGTATGCTGAAAAAAATTTGCGTTTACACGATATGCAAGCACTTGTAACAAATTTTTCAGCATAAATATGCTGATTCGACATATCGTTTAGACTAAGCTTAATACAAAACATTTTGAAATAAGATATCGAGACCCGTCTATAATAATAAATTTAACATATAATTAAAAAACAAATAATTAAAAAATGCTGTCTTACCTCATGTTTGCCCACCATATTGAATTAAAAAAATAATAATACAAGAATTTGTGCTGCCACACGTTTCACTAAAATGTTCAACACATGCCACCTTATTCTAAGAGAATTTTAAAGCACACCATTATCGAAATGTTACCGACATTACAAACAGTTTACTTTTTCCGACTTAAAAAGTTTGATGGCCTATAGCTACTGAATTCAAGTGTTTCAGAATGTGACATCGGGCACAAACATATTATATTTTTTAGCTCTATCCATTGGTAATACCCGCTATAGTGCACAACGAAGCGTTACCATTTTATGAGCGTAACACTTTTTGCGACTTGAAAAAGTTTGATGGGCTGTGACTTCTGAATTCAAGTATTCAAGAAAGTGTCATCTGTCACCAACAAATTGTATTTTTGAGCTCTATCGATTGGTACTAACCGCTATAGTGCACAACGAAGCGTTACCATTTTATGAGCGTAACACTTTTTTAAAAATTTTTTTGAATTTGTTTGTTTACATTTTTATGCTTTCTATTACCAATATACTACCTTGACTATTACCGGCATTTTCTAACCTAACACTTTTTTATACTTGAAAGAGTTTGATGGCCTATAACTTCTGAATTCAAGTATTTCAGAATGTGACATCCGGCACCAGCTAATTGTATTTTTGGGCTCTATCCATTGGTACTACCCGCTATAGCGCACAACGAAGCGTTACCATTTTATGAGCGTAACACCTTTTGCTACGTGAAAAATTGCATTTTGCTTTTGTTTAACTCTTTTGGTGTTAACGAATTTACGAATGTAAACAAAAACATACTTTTTGTGCAACTCTGTAAAAAAAGGAATATATCAACCAAAGTATGTCCGTGAAGAAATCAAACTTTTTATCAATTTTTTTTATCCATTTATCAAACTTTTTTCATAGTTGCAAAATAGGTAGTATATTTTTGGTTTTTGTTTACGCTGCTAAATTCGTAAACACAATATTTCTTCAGAGACGCATTTAAGATGTCGGTAGCAGTGCGTTACTTATTATTGACAAAAATTAAGGTGGCAGCCACGATTTGTGAATAATTTTAAATTTATGTGGCATCTTAAATTATATATATATGAAAATGTGGCAAATCAAACAAACAAGGTCACAAAGTAATACCAGAGGTGACACGAACGGCATGCTATTGCTGTGTCTGTCGCACAGGAACTCGTAAACAAAGAATTTTTCATGTTTTGTTGTGGTTTTGTATTCTTATTAATTTCTGACTCACTAAAAAGAGTTACAGAAAAATATTAATTTAAGCAATATAAATGCAAAAAGTATTATAACGTTAAAAATAATATAAAATAAGAATTATAAATGATATATAGAAGAAGTAAATTGTAACACAATTCATCATTTCTTTCTTCCAAAAAGCTTAATTTTGTTTTCTTTATTTTCCCTCATCCTTACTTTATATTGCTATCTCTTTTTAACAGCATCTAGTGGCACAAAAAAGCTGATTTGCTCCAAACATAACCTCAAAGTTACATCTCTGATTACCCTGTGGCAAGGTTTTGTTTACATTCAAGTTAAAAATTTTCAAAAAATAGATTATTAAAAATTATAAAAGGAAGAGAAATTAAATAAAAAGATTAAAGCATATCAAACTAAATTTATATAAATTTTTTTTTAAATAATATGTCACGTTTATTCATATTGTAAGTCATTAATTGTAAATATATTATTGCAACTGTTGATGTTTTTCTCTTTTTAATAAAATAGACAAGAATCCCTTGAAAAAGTGAACATACATACAAGTCACGAAACGTCGGGACAATATGGAATAAAAACTTGCATTTTTATTTACATAAAACGCGGTAGGCCAATAGCTGAATCAAAAATAAAAAAAATATTAAGTTTGTAAAAAAATTATTTAAAAAAGAAAAATTTATCCTTTATCGATCTCATTTTGGTAAACGATTTTATTAATAATTTATAGCATAGGTATACTTTTCAATATTTTTAAAATTGTGTTGAGATGGAGGCTATTATTCTTACATAATTTTCCCCTACTTTTAAGTTTAATATAAAGCTAAGTCTAGACGATATGTTGAATCAGCATATGTATGCTAAAACTCATATGCTTGAAAATAATAACAAATGCCTCTATCAGCATATTCAATATGTTTGGCGCCTACATATGTTGAAAGTAGGAAATTTTTTGGTGTCAGCTTATGTAAGCAAATGAAATGTCAACATAAGAGTTAGCATACGATTTTTGTGTTTATACGATATGTTGAATTTTATGTGGTGATACATATGCTGAGTCGTATAAACATTTGTTTGTGAAATTAGTGAGTTTGACAACACTTTTTAATTATTATTCAACTTATGTACTTATACGTATATAATTTTATCAATAAAATTAATATAAAAATAAAATAAATAAATAAATAAAAAATAAACCATAAATGATGTCGCCGGAGGGACAAGCTATTGCTTGTACAGTGCTGATCTTGGATGACAGTGATATAGAAGTACAAGCAAAAAGACGTAGAGTTTGGCAAAAAAAATGGGTAGAACGACGACAAGAAGAAGTTTTTTGTGTAAAAATATACAAGGAATTGGAAGAGGAAGAACAATCTTTATACAAAAATTTCTTACGTATGGATATCCATCAGTTCAACAATTTGCTTTTTTTGGTGTCGCCAATAATTACCAAACAGGACACAGTGATGCGCAAAAGCATTACAGCTAAGGATCGGCTTATTTTGACTCTACGTTTCCAAGTAGTGGTGATTCATTTTCTTCATTACAATATTTATTTCGTGTTCCAAAATGCACTATTAGTACAATTATTCCAAAAGTGCTGGATGCGATTTATACAGTGCTTGTAGATAAATATATGAAGGTAAGAGAACAGAAGCATTATTTTTCTGTTTATAATTTAAAACTTCTTATCGTTTCTGTAGATGCCAATAACCCCAGAAAAGTGGAAAGCTGTAGCGGATATATTTAATGAGCGTTGGCAATTTCCAAATTGTATTGGTGCTGTTGATGGCAAGCATGTGGTAATGATAGCACCACCTAATTCAGGAAGCATTTATTATAATTATAAAAGCACGCACAGCATTGTACTAATGGGAGTTGCAGATGCTGAATATAAGTTCATATATATATATTAATTTTAAAAATTTAATCTTTTTCATTCTGGTACCAAAAATATTCCCATCAAATTTTAAGAACAATAAAATCAACATATTCTGTGTCTCAGTTCAGCATACAACAAGTACGTGTACCGATTTTTACCGCAATACCTTCAGCGGTTCTATGACGTAATAAACATACAAACTTTCACATTTATATATGTATTAGTGGTATAAAAATTTAATTCATTTAAAAAACATTAAACGCATGAGGCGCATATGCATACGAATTTGGTATATGCTGAAAAGCTTGCATACGCCTTTCAACAAATAACATATATGTAAACATACGCAGAAAATTTGTTAAGCAGTAATAATATGCTGTTTACACGATATGCTGAAATTACCAACATACGTTTGTTGACATTGTTACCAAACTGTTAGACAATGTTGTTAAACATACGTATGCTGAAAAAATTTTGCGTTTACACGATATGCAAGCACTTGTAACAAATTTTTCAGCATAAATATGCTGATTCGACATATCGTTTAGACTAAGCTTAATACAAAACATTTTGAAATAAGATATCGAGACCCGTCTATAATAATAAATTTAACATATAATTAAAAAACAAATAATTAAAAAATGCTGTCTTACCTCATGTTTGCCCACCATATTGAATTAAAAAAATAATAATACAAGAATTTGTGCTGCCACACGTTTCACTAAAATGTTCAACACATGCCACCTTATTCTAAGAGAATTTTAAAGCACACCATTATCGAAATGTTACCGACATTACAAACAGTTTACTTTTTCCGACTTAAAAAGTTTGATGGCCTATAGCTACTGAATTCAAGTGTTTCAGAATGTGACATCGGGCACAAACATATTATATTTTTTAGCTCTATCCATTGGTAATACCCGCTATAGTGCACAACGAAGCGTTACCATTTTATGAGCGTAACACTTTTTGCGACTTGAAAAAGTTTGATGGGCTGTGACTTCTGAATTCAAGTATTCAAGAAAGTGTCATCTGTCACCAACAAATTGTATTTTTGAGCTCTATCGATTGGTACTAACCGCTATAGTGCACAACGAAGCGTTACCATTTTATGAGCGTAACACTTTTTTAAAAATTTTTTTGAATTTGTTTGTTTACATTTTTATGCTTTCTATTACCAATATACTACCTTGACTATTACCGGCATTTTCTAACCTAACACTTTTTTATACTTGAAAGAGTTTGATGGCCTATAACTTCTGAATTCAAGTATTTCAGAATGTGACATCCGGAACAAGCTAATTGTATTTTTGGGCTCTATCCATTGGTACTACCCGCTATAGCGCACAACGAAGCGTTACCATTTTATGAGCGTAACACTTTTTGCTACGTGAAAAATTGCATTTTGCTTGTGTTTAACTCTTTTGGTGTTAACGAATTTACGAATGTAAACAAAAACATACTTATTGTGCAACTCTGTAAAAAAAGGAATATATTAACCAAAGTATGTTCGTGAAGAAATCAAACTTTTTATCAATTTTTTTTATCCATTTATCAAACTTTTTTCATAGTTGCAAAATAGGTAGTATATTTTTGGTTTTTGTTTACGCTGCTAAATTCGTAAACACAATATTTCTTCAGAGACGCATTTAAGATGTCGGTAGCAGTGCGTTACTTATTATTGACAAAAATTAAGGTGGCAGCCACGATTTGTGAATAATTTTAAATTTATGTGGCAGCTTAAATTATACATATATGAAAATGTGGCAAATCAACCAAACAAGGTCACAAAGTAATACCAGAGGTGACACGAACGGCATGCTATAGCTGTGTCTGTCGCACAGGAACTCGTAAACAAAGAATTTTTCATGTTTTGTTGTGGTTTTGTATTCTTATTAATTTCTGACTCACTAAAAAGAGTTGCAGAAAAATATTAATTTAAGCAATATAAATGCAAAAAGTATTATAACGTTAAAAATAATATAAAATAAGAATTATAAATGATATATAGAAGAAGTAAATTGCAACACAATTCATCATTTCTTTCTTCAAAAATGCTTAATTTTATTTCTTTATTTTCCCTCATCCTTACTTTATATTGCTATCTCTTTTTAACAGCATCTAGTGGCACAAAAAAGCTGATTTGCTCCAAACATAACCTCAAAGTTACATCTCTGATTACCCTGTGGCAAGGTTTTGTTTACATTCAAGTTAAAAATTTTCAAAAAATAGATTATTAAAAATTATAAAAGAAAGAGAAATTAAATAAAAAGATTAAAGCATATAAAACTAAATTTATATCACAGCTCGAGTTGAACCAAATTCTGAAGAAGCAACGTGCTTTGGCCATGTCTACAGCAGGTATTATACATATCAATATGTTATAAAGCTAGTTTTTATTATTATTTTTGCAGACTGCTGATAATTTGCAAGATTTCGCTAATATGATTGAACAAGGGCATATCGTTTTCGCTACACAAATTTCAATGCAGGATGCTTCTAGCCAAAAAACCACATACTACACTTTCAGTTCAAAAACAACTTTTTAATGCAAGCATATTTTCTGCAGAAAATGCATGTTTCAATACATATCTACATATCGTCATGAATTCATGAAAGCCTAAGTTACACCAAAAACATTTTACAAAATTGCCAGAAACTAATATAAAAAGTTGGCCAAAATTTTTTAAATTTTTTTCAGCTTATTTCTTATTAAGGAATAAGTAAAATTTTAATATGTACAATTTTCCAGCGACATGTATTTTGATATGGTACATCGCAATCAGCCAAGAAGTTGATTTTAAATTTTTTGAAATCATATGACGATATGCATTTATGCCCATGTGAATGAATGTATACGAACATGCAGAAATATGTTTGCAGATAAAAAGACGTTAGCATAAATTATAATAAAATTTTTCAAAATTTTACATTTCATTTTTAATTGTATAATACTTGTACAAAACAAACGGAGCCGCAGTAACTACAATAATAAAAATAGCAATTTGCGAAAGAAATTGTTTATGTGAAGTTGTAAGTGATTTTATTTTAAATAGAAACTACTTTCTTATAGCAGTATAAGATAAAGGTCAAGAAATAAGGGTTCCATAAAAAACGTGCAAGTATTTCGCATTTTAAATACATATAATAAATAGAAGTAGTTTGTATTTTCAATACATAAAAAATGGCAGTATTTTGTATTTTAAAAACATAGTTTACAAACGACGATGATTTTGTCGTTTTCGTAGATAGGGATGATGGTGAATCTAGGACATGAAATTTGGAGTTGGAATTTGTCAGTTTCCTCTGTGACAAGGGCAAAGACGTTATCACTCTTGACAGATATCCAAATACATAGAACATTCATAGAGTTTAATACAAGTTTGTGCTCATAGGGAACTGTAGAAAGATTATTTTCTTCAGCAGGATTTATTTATTCTATCTATCTAACGAATTTTTTGGTTTGTACTTACATCCGTGGAAATTTTTTTGGTAGGTGGTGAGGCAATCATAGAATTGACAAGGACGTTGAACGGCATTACGGGTGACTATAAATATTCGCAAGGAATATGTTCCAAGAGGAAAGGTTTTTCTTGAGAAAAAATTCTATAGTTAATTCAAACTCCCTTCTGTTTTATGCAGGAACTTTTTTAGAGAAAACCTAAACTTAAATATATTTAGAATAACTACTTTTTAGCTTTTTATTTATTTCTCCCTTTTACACGGCTTACGGACTAGAAAGTAAAATTTTAATTCATAATAGGAGAAAAAGAAAACAATTTCATGACTAATTTCTATTTGTAATTGGGCTGATAATAAATATTGCACCGAGTACCAATAAGAAAAAAAAAAGAGTTAAATAGTCAAAAGTGTATATAAATAAATGCCAAGTCGCACAACCTTTGGAGGGATCTCTCATTCTGAGTTGGAAGAGAATATTGGAAAGCAGACTATACACCATACGAATAATACACTTCTTGATACCAGCCGCAGGAGATTTCTTCTATCTAGAATCATAAAATTAACATATAATTGAAAACGAAATAATTAAAAAATGTTGTCATACCTTGTGTTTGCCCGCCATAAGTGTAAATATATAAATGACAAGTTGCACAACCTTTGGAACGAATAATACACCTGTTGATACCAGCCGCAGGAGATTTCTTCTACCTAGAATCATAAATCTAACAAATAATTGAAAACGAAATAATTAAAAAATGTCTTACCTTGTGTGCGCCCGCCATAACTGTAAATATATAAATGACAAGTTGCACAACCTTTGAAACGTATAATACACCTGTTGATACTAGCCGCAGGAGATTTCTTCTACCTAGAATCATAAATCTGACAAATAATTGAAAACAAAATAATTAAAAAATTTTGTCTTACATTGTGTGCGCCCGCCATATTGAATTAAAAAAATAATAATACAAGAATTTGTTTGCCACACGTTTCTCTAAAATGTTTCACAATTGCCACCTTATTCTTAGAGAATTTTAAAGCACACTATTATCGATAAGTTACCGGCATTTTTTAACCTAACACTTTTTTCGACCTAAAAAACTTTGATGGGCTATAACTTCTGAATTCAAGTATTTCAGAAAGTGACATCTGCACAAACAAATTGTATTTTAAATCTCTATCGATTGGTACTAACCGCTATAATGAATTCAAGTACTTCAGGAAGTGATATCCGGCACCAACAAATTGTATCTTCGAGCTCTTTCGATTAGTACTAACACCTATAGTGCACAACGAAGCGTTACAATTTTATGAGCGTAACACTTTTTTAGACCAAAAAAAGTTTGATGGGCTATAACTTCTGAATTCAAGTATTTCAGAAAGTGACATCCGGCACCAACAAATTGTATTTTCGAGCTCTTCCGATTGGTACTAACAGCTATAGTGCACAACGAAGCGTTAGCATTTTATGAGAGTAACACTTTTTTCGACTTTAAAAATTGCAATTTTCTTTCCTTTAATTCTTTTGGTGTTTACGAATTTACGAATGTAAACAAAAATCACACTTTTTGTGCAACTCTGTCATTAAAGATTGATTTCTCCCAAAGTTTGATTTCTTCTTGTCCGTTGTATTGTTGCATTGTTTTACTAATACTGCCATCTAGTTATATACACCCATGATCCAATAATACTATGGTCTATGCAACTCTACAAGAAACACAGCAATAAAAAACCCACCATCATGAGCTTGTCAAAATCATCACGCACAAAACTGATTACGTACAAAACCAATGCTTGTTTAAAAGGTAAACAAATAAAAAACAACAATGGCGCCATAACAATGTAAGCAAATTTTGAAAATTTCAATATGAAAATGGTATGAAAGGTAAATGCGCAAAAAATAATCAGCTGACCATGTATAGACCTTATTATTGGATCATTAATACACCTTGTACGTAACATGATAATTAAACAGGTGGCATTATTAGGGCTACAACTACAGCAATACAACAATAAAATGAATTTTTGTTTGATTAAAGTCTAAGTCGTTGTCAAAAATTATTGAAAACAAAAATTGATTAAAATAAGTTAACAGAAACCATTGAACTTTTCGGACGCTACAAATGAGCAAGACGAGGAAGTGTGAATTACTATGAAAGTATTTTGAAAATATGAACTAGAGATAGGATCATGAGTGATTTCTCACCCACGCTCACGATAAAAATTTTACTCATACACGTATTTGTATATTTGGCTCCCGTTCATGCATGCTCACGTGAGTAGGCAAAACAGTTACGAACAATCACGAAAACTCACACTCACAATTTAATCACGAAAATTTTTTTTATATAATTAAAAAAATATTATTATTATCACTGATCCATTCTGCTACTCTAATGAATAAAGAGGCTGTTCCAATAATACTTTCTTTAAAAAAAATAATTTTTTTAATGCATTTGTGTCCAATTATTAAGTAATATTTAGTTTGTCAAGATTTTTATATTTCCATATACATATAGATATATCTTCGAGCTATTTTTATCCAAAAAATTTCTAAAATTAGTAAAGAAATGAGTAAAGTAAGATTTAAACTTGAGCCAAACAATTCCTTTCAACATAAACTTAAAACAATTTCAGTAATTACGTAGAAATATTAATTGCAAAAGTATACGAAAAAATAATAATATAACAAAAAAATCACGTCAAAAAACTTACTTATGCACGCTTAATTTCTTTGCACGCTCACGTAATTGAAACAAAAAATTAATTACCATGACTCACGCTAATCACGTGAGCGGGCAAAAGTGACATAATATTGGAAAAACAATGCTAGAGCAAAAAATTATCGTATGGCGTAGTAATGCCACCTGTTTAATTCACAATGGTCGTAACATGCAACAAAGTATAGCCACAGGGTAGCAGACATAATATCACCAATTTTATTGAAAACATAAATAAAAAGTATTGTTTGATAAGAGAAATTAGTTGAAAATTAAATGATCAATCAAAACTAGAAAAAGAGCAAAGTAAAAATTTTGTCGGCGTAGCTAAGTGTAGGTTTCTCGGAAAAAGGTGTTGTGTGTAAAAGAGTAGATTTAAAATAAGCTAATAATCAAGAAAAGTGCAATTATTCATGGTGAAATTTCTAGATACATCTACAGATACATACGTTAAAAAGCTTGACTGATGCCGAAATGTAAAATTCATTTTTTCCAACACGTCCAGTTCAACAGTGATTCAAATGGCAAACAAGGGATTCGTACTGTATATTTTTATATTTTACTTTCTGCACACTCAACATCTTTAAGGGCGAAAAAGCATGTAAAAACAATCGTGTAATAAAATAAATATAAATATCTAGTTTTAATCCAACAAAAAACCCAGAAACTTGGATGCTCAGATTTTTCTTTAAATAAAATGGAAAAAAATTGTTTACATTTTAGTTGTTCTAAGAAACGGATAAATATTTTCGTAATTGAATAACTTGTGTAGAGGGACAGCAACAAACGAAACTATAGAAAGCAAATTTAAGAAAGGGGAAATACTCTACTGCATTTTAAGCAAAAAGTGAAAACAAAGTAAACTAGAACAAACTAAATTAATATGCGAAAATGTGTTAATATAATAAAGAAAAAAGTTTTTAGAAACAATATAAAAAAAAGAGAAAAAAATTTGTTAAAAATTATAATACGCTGATTTTTCTCCAATAAATCCTATATTTTTGTCATCGATTCATCTTGTTCTTTTCTTGAAATTTTGTTTTGCCTTATACTAACTACATCTATACATTCTTCTCATTTGCGGTTTTTATCGTCAAACTTCTTGTTCTGCTCAGACATTTCTTCCTTTTTATTATGCTGAGCAGAGCATTAGATGGTTTGAGCTCCATCGTGTCTGCCATTAAAGTCAGCCTACGACTTTTTTACTAAAAAATAGCAGCAGCATTTCTTGCTCAGACAACTTTTTATATAGTTTTTTTGGGCGGCTGTCTGACCTTATTTCGTACTGCTTGCATTATTTAGTCCGATTGGTGCACTTGTTTTTAACCTTCAAAAAATACTACAATAAAAATACAAAACAACGAAAAAGAAAAACCAACAACCTTGGGTTACTAAAATTTGCGAAAATAGTCCACCATCAATACACAACAGGAGCCACAATATGCCCAAATGCGATGTTAAGACACGTTACATTCCTGCGACCTTCGCTTGGATTTTATTATTAGCCACCACCTTCCTTTTCTTCTTCTATCCGTAAGTACTTATATTTATTACTATTAATTTTCTACAAAACATTTTAATGGTCAAAAATACTTTAGGTTTAACAAAAATTTATTCATAATTTTTGTTATACAAGAAAAAAAATAAATTTTCAATATCCAAAAATATCCCATTCTACTCCGTAATTCGTGGTTCGTATTGCCTAAAAATTTTTGCTGCTAGTTTAATAGAAAACTGGTAACAAATAAAAATTAGCTAAGTAATTCCTTAAAGTAGGAAGTTCTCATACATATGTTATTGTTTTAATCGATCACAAAAGATACAAGTATTACGCTATATTTAATAAAGATTTTTTTACTTATGTGCTGGGTATATTACCTTATCTTTAATTTTTATTCCAATAATATCTTTATTGCATTTTTCTAATACCTACTTGCTTCATTTTTTACGGTTTTTTTTGTTGATTTGAGATTATTGCATTCGCCTTCGATGATTCGAAGGATAGCAGATTTACTTGGCTGATCCTATGGGATATACCGGCACCAAAATTTGATTGGAAGGTTCGTCCGGTAACTCTCATCGACCTACACCCTCGTGTAGGAAGCTGGAATCACAGATTTCCCTCCCGTATGGATGGAGTTTAGTTTGGTACTCCACACACATATTTTCCAAACTTGTTCGCATGTGGTTGCTGGAAAACTGTACTCGGTAACGTTAACCGACGCCAACCACCACGCGAGAGAATTAGACGCAAACCTCTTGAAAGCCAATAAACGACAGTGGCCAGGTTGCACTTAAAAAATAATTGCTAAGGCTTAAGTTTAGTTTAGTGACACACCTCCAAAAAGAAAAAAAATATATATTGGGGTGTAGAAAATTGTGAAATAAGAAGAAAATATAAAATAATAAAAAATTGGGGGAAACGTATAGCTCCCGAGTTATGGGCCTCTGAAGTTTGTATATGTGATATTCCACTGCATTTATAAACGTATATAATCAATATTGGTATCATTTTAAAGCTTTTGAAGAATTCTTTTAGAATATACAAAATTTATGCGAAAATGTTTAGTTAGCGAAGCCGGTATTCGTTATAAATGGAGGAGAAAATCCTAAAGCCCGGCCGAAGGCCGGCTATGCAAATTTTAGCAATAATAAACTAGGTAGTATTAGATTAATAAAAAAGGTAAATAAAAAATGTGTGTGAAGATAAATTCCTATTTATATAGCAGACACACGAACCAAAATTTTTAACATAGCTCATTTTGCAGTTAACAGAGTTCTGTAAAACGGTTAACAGTAGTCGCAAATTTGATTAAAGACGAAAAATCCAGGAATTGGGACCAAGTCCATGCCAAAAAAATTATGGAAAAACACCCCATAAATGTAAAAGTTTTAATCATAAATCAACAGAATGTAAAAATCAGATGTATGCTTGAAATGTCACGATAACCACAAATCAAATGAATGCCGCAAGGACATTTTAAACAAATTAATTGTTTAAAAATGAACTCCAGACCCCAGGATTGGACGAAAATCACCTGAAAATAACATATAAAAAAAACAGAATTTATTATATTATCGGAAACTCATTTAACAGAAATTTAGAAGAACAAGAAACACAATTAAAAGAATACAATCAACATAAAACATCAAATTCAACTAGAACTTTGATTTACAATAACATTTATATTGTTTGTGAAGATAAATTTAAATTTAACTAGCAGGGACATCAACCAAAATTTTTAGCGTGCTATTTTTGCAGTTAACAGGGCACTTTTATACACTTAACAGAAGCGCTGTTAAATATTTAACAGCCATAACGAAATTTATTAACTTTATTTAGGACGCCAAATCTATGAACAGGGTCAAATTCCGTACTAACCAATTAATGGAAAATTGTCTCCAAGATATTACTAAAGATAATTATAATTATGGGAATTCTACAAATAATAAATATACTATAAAAAGGTCATTTGAAAAAATTTATTTTTTCAGAAATAAAATTTGTTATTATGGAAAAATGAAGACTTCTGCAGACATCCCACTATATACAAATGGTACTCCTGATAAGTCTTTAAAGAGCACAATTAGTGTTATTCCTGAAATAATTTTGGAACTTTTGAAAATTGAATTTGAAAAAACCGTATTTCTGGAGAAGATTAGTGGCCATTATGGAAAAATGGAGACTTGTACAGATATCCACTATATACAAATGGTGCTCCTGATTGGCCTTTAAGGAAATCATTTAGTGGGATTTCTGAAATAATTTTGGAACTTTAGAAAATTGAATTTGAATAAAAAGTAATATTTTTGGAGAAGAGTAGTGGCCATTACCAATTATTAACTTGACAGCACTTTTATTATTAACTTGAGTTCTTGTTACATCTTCGATATTGTTTAAACTTTTCATTTACTTTAATGAAAGTTTAATATAATATCTCCAGTTGTTCTAAGAAATATTTGGGTAAAGTAACCTGATGATCTGCATTAGCAACAGTGAAATGCGCATAGGAACAAGCTACACCGCTCAATAATCAATTTCAATTTGTTTTAAATAAAAGTGTTAATATTTTACTACACTTGTATCTAAAATATTAATTATGGGAAATAGTGCGATTAAAAATTTAAAATATTAAAATTTTTTGTTTGTGAAGATAAATTTAAATTTAACTAGAAGGGACATCAACCAAAATTTTTAGCGTGCTATTTTTGCAGTTAACAGGGCACTTTTATACACTTAACAGAAGCGCTGTTAAATATTTAACAGCCATAACGAAATTTATTAACTTTATTTAGGACGCCAAATCTATGAACAGGGTCAAATTCCGTACTAACCAATTAATGGAAAATTGTCTCCAAGATATTACTAAAGATAATTATAATTATGGGAATTCTACAAATAATAAATATACTATAAAAAGGTCATTTGAAAAAATTTATTTTTTCAGAAATAAAATTTGTTATTATGGAAAAATTAAGACTTCTGCAGACATCCCACTATATACAAATGGTACTCCTGATAAGTATTTAAAGAGCACAATTAGTGGTATTCCTGAAATAATTTTGGAACTTTTGAAAATTGAATTTGAAAAAACCGTATTTCTGGAGAAGATTAGTGGCCATTATGGAAAAATGGAGACTTGTACAGATATCCACTATATACAAATGGTGCTCCTGATTGGCCTTTAAGGAAAACATTTAGTGGGATTTCTGAAATAATTTTGGATCTTTAGAAAATTGAATTTGAATAAAAAGTCATATTTCTGGAGAAGATTAGTGGCCATTACCAATTATTAACTTGACAGCACCCGGTCAAAAAACTTGTTTGGCATAACTATACTAAATGTATAGCTGTTGTTGTTTTTCAACAAACCTCTTACAACTACATTTAGAGTTGAAAAAAAGTCAGCCTAGGTAGTAATGGTAAAGTAAGAAAACGAAAACAATTGGTTGATTATTGAGTTCTTGTTACATCTTCGATATTGTTTAAACTTTTCATTTACTTTAATGAAAGTTTAATATAATATCTCCAGTTGTTCTAAGAAATATTTGGGTAAAGTAACCTGATGATCTGCATTAGCAACAGTGAAATGCGCATAGGAACAAGCTATACCACTCAATAATCAATTTCAATTTGTTTTTAATAAAAGTGTTAATATTTTACTTGTATGTAAAATATTAATTATGGAAAATAGTGCGATTAAAAATTTAAAATATTAAAATTTTAGCAATTTGCATAAAAAGCACCAATAACTAGGTTATGTTTTGAAGATTTTCATACATGGTGCTGCTTAATAATTTTTATATTTTAAGAATAGAATGAATAAGAAGCGAAATAAGCTGATCGCTTAACCACAAGCCAATCATCATTTTATTACTTGTATTCTAATCTCACTTTTTCACTTCAATAGTCTACTTTTAATAATTGCTCTTGTTATTTTACCGCGCACGTCTTTTTGGTTTAGTGACCCATGTTCAACTCGTCGTTTGTCTTCTGTTTGTATGCCTTTAACCTCATGCTGTCTGTAAGCTCTACTCTTTTGTTTGTTTCGCCTACTAATACACTTGCACGCTTTGCGGTGTATTTTCTGTTAGTTGCGTGCCTTAACCTGCGCATGTCCGAGCAGTCCCCTTAGACCCATCCCACATCTATGTATGTGTTGATCTTCACATATACATATATTTCAGTTTATTGTTTATAATTCCACGTACATATTCAACTATTCTACAGCCTCTTAATTGTTTTCTTTCCTCATCGAACAATGATCAACACATAGCCTTTTTCTTCTATTCTCACAATTTTCCTCAAATGCCAATTTCCTCCCAGTTTTCTTTTAGTTCTGTTGGACTTGAACATAAATTATTGACTCCCTAGAATAGAGATGAATAAACTAAAAATATTTATTTTCATTTGGTGCTTCATTTGTTTATTTGTTAACTGGCCTAGTAAAAGACACACCATGAAAGACTCATATTACATATTCATACTTTATGCCAAAAAATTGTATGTCCTTTATTATTTGGTTAAAGTTTTACAGTTTTACACCGAAGCGTTGCCATTTTATGAGCGTAACACTTTTAAAAATTTTTTTGAATTTGTTTGTTTACATTTTTATGCTTTCTATTTTTTATACTTGAAAGAGTTTGATGGCCTATAACTTCTGAATTCAAGTATTTCAGAATGTGACATCCGGCACCAACAAATTGTATTTTTGAGCTCTATCCATTGGTACTACCCGCTATAGCGCACAACGAAGCGTTACCATTTTATGAGCGTAACACTTTTTGCTACGTGAAAAATTGCATTTTGCTTTTGTTTAACTCTTTTGGTGTTAACGAATTTACGAATGTAAACAAAAACATACTTTTTGTGCAACTCTGTAAAAAAGGAATATACATATATATATATATTGTCCGTTGTATTGTTGCACTGTTTTAGTAATACTGCCATCTAGTTATATACACCCATTATCCAATAATAATAAGGTCTATGCAACTCTACAAGAAACAGCAATAAAAAACCCACCATCATGAGCTTGTCAAAATCATCACGCACAAAACTGATCACGTACAAAACCAATGCTTGTTTAAAAGGTAAACAAATAAAAAACAACAATGGCGCCATAACAATGTAAGCAAATTTTGACAACTTCATTATGAAAATGGTATGAAAGGTAAATGCGCAAAAAATAATCAGCTGACCATGCATAGACCTTATTATTGGATCATTAATACACCTTGGTCGTAACATGATGATTTAAACAGATGGCATTATTAGGGCTACAACTACAGCAATACAACAAAAAAATGAATTTTTGTTTGTTTAAAGTCTAAGCCCTTGTCAAAAATTATTGAAAACAAAAATTGATTAAAATAAGTTAACAGAAACCATTGAATTTTCTGGACGCTACAAATGAGCAAGACGAGGAAGTGTGGATTACTTTGAAAGTATTTGCAAAGTTTGGATATTTTGAAAATATGAACTAGAGATAGGATCGTGAGTGATTTCTCACCCACGCTCACGATAAAAATTTTACTCATGCACGTATTTATATATTTGGCTCCCGTTCATGCATGCTCACGTGAGTAGGCAAAAAAGTTACGAACAATCACGAAAACTCACACTCACAAAATAATCACGAAAATTTTTTTTATATAATTAAATAAATATTATTATTATCACTGATCAATTCTGCTAGTCTGATGAATAAATAGGCTGTTCCAATAATACTTTCTTAAAAAAAATAATTTTATTTAATGCATTTGTGTCCAATTATTAAGTAATATTTAGTTTGTCAAGATTTTTATATTTCCATATACATATACATATATCTTCGGGCTATATCAAAAAATTTCTAAAATTAGTAAAGAAATGAGTAAAGTAAGATTTGAACTTGAACCAAACAATTCCTTTCAACATAAACTTAAAACAATTTCAGTAATTACGTAGAAATATTAATTGCAAAAGTATACGAAAAAATAATAATAGCAAAAAAATCACGAAGCAATCACGTCAAAAAACTTACTTATGCACGCTTAATTTCTTTGCACGCTCACGTAATTGAAACAAAAAATTAATTACCATGACTCACGCTAATCACGTGAGCGGTGCCCATCTCTAATATAAGCAAAAGTGACATAATATTGGAAAAACAATGCTAGAGCAAAAAATTATCGTATGGCGTAGTAATGCCACCTGTTTAATTCACCATGGTCGTAACATGCAACAAAGTATAGCCACAGGGTAGCAGACATAATATCACCAATTTTATTGAAAACATAAATAAAAAGTATTGTTTGATAAGAGACATTAGTTGAAAATTAAATGATCAAACCAAGAAACTAGAAAAAGAGCAAAGTAAAAATTTTGTCGGCGTAGCTAAATGTAGGTTTCTCGGAAAAAGGTGTTTGTAAAAGAGAGTTTATTAAAAATAAGCTAATAATCAAGAAAAGTGCAATTATTCATGGCAAAATTTCTAGATACATCTAAAGATACGTTAAAAAGCTTGACTAATGCCGAAATGTAAAATTAATTTTTTCCAACACGTCCAGTTCAACAGTGATTCAAATGGCAAACAAGGGATTCGTACTGTATATTTTTATATTTTACTTTCTGCACACTCAACATCTTTAAGGGCGAAAACGCATGTAAGAACAATCGTGTAATAAAACAAGTAAGAGAGATATATTCGGCTGTGCCGAATCTTATATACCCTTCACCATAGTATGGAGTGACAAAAGAAGTCACAATCACGAAAATTCGCGCCCACGAAATACGAAAAAAATAAAAAAATATAATTTAAATGGAAAAAATTACATTAAAGCAAAAAAAAATTGCCACTCACCGTCTCACGGACGCACCCCCACGTGATGGAAACAAAAAATTAATCACGATCACGCATTATTGGTTCTAATCTCTATTTCATAGTATAAGTTATTTAGTCGTTGGCCACTTTTAATCGAGCATACGATCTTCTGCAGTTTGCACAACGTTTCACGCGTTCTTACCGAAAATCCGGCCTTGTAATTGAAACGACGTGGTTAATTATCAAAATGTGACTTAATTTATTCTTCATCTTTACATTCTTAAATCAATAACATATTTCATATTCCTCTCTTATTTTTAATTGGCGATGCCAGATAATAAAATAATAATAATAATAAATACAGCTTTTGATCTTTACAAATTCCCAATTGGAACTTTAGTATAATATGTTATCAGGATGCTAACTGGTGTTAACTTATAGGCTGATTTCATAAACACAGCTTCCAAAGCAACACTGGAAGCATGAGTTTATAAGGCATTCTCGTGTTGCTTTGCAAACTGCGTTTATTAATTCAGCCATAAATTATGAATTTCGTAACAAATTTGTAACAATTTCTTGCCTAGAGTGCATTATAAAAATATTAACATCCCCTTATTTGCACTTATATATTTTTTCACACATCCAAGAAGTTTTTCAACTTCTTTATTAGCCAGTGGTCTTCGACTAAACAAAGAAATGATTTGAAACGTAAGAACAGGTTTAATAATGAAGAAATTCTCCCAAAATAGATAAAAAATATCGACACCTATTGCATAGTCTAATGATTAAAATGTTCCAATATTATCTTCACATTGAAAATAATTTAAAGCTATCAAAAATTCTTAAAAAAAGATCGAACTTCTTCTAATAAAAAGTAAAAGTAATAAAAATAACTAAAATGTATCAAAAATTAAAAAAAAATTAATAAATGGTTGGTCAGGATTTGAAACCGTACCTTCTTACCCGGTGGCACGGTTTCGAATCCTGAACACAACACAATGCTATTTTTTTTAGAATTTTCGATACATTTTAGTTGTTTTTATTACTTTTACTTTTTATTTGAAAAAGTTTGTTCCACAATTTATTTAAAAAACCAGGCACAATCTCATTTATAATATTTTTTTTTTATTTTTTGCGTTTTTTCCAATTTTATGAACGATAAAAGGGTATTTTTTTTAAAAATATCCAATATGTTATCAGATAGGATTAAGTACAGTGATAAAATAATTATATAATGAATTTAGTAAGTTGTCGACGTTTTTATTTGATTAATAATAACACCAAAATTAAAAATAACTTGACGGTGTAAGAAAAAATATTAAATTATAAAATATAACAACATATTTTAATTCATTATTTTAATTTAATTTTTTCTTTGAAACTCGTATGATGTACGTATGTACGTAAACTAGTTGTATTCTGATAGTTGTCTGTTTAAAATTTTGTTAACTTTTCCATTTCCTTATCTGTATTGCGGTTGGACCAGACGATAAAGGTTTTGGTTTAATATAACCTGTATTTTGATATAGAAACACAATGGAATTTCAACAACAATTGATTTAAAAAATACGAATTCTGTAATTCATATTCAGCCTGCTAAGAAAACAGATGAATTTAATTAAAAGCATTTTTTATTTAAATCTTCTTCTGCGTTTACTAAGTAAGACAGAGATATAAATATGAAAAATTACGATAATGTCGCAAACAGAAAGCATTTTGCTCTCAAATCCAACCCATAATTCGGCTTATTTTCGTAATATTTAACCATTAATCCGCGTCCAATTCCGTAGTGCGTGCTATCGACATGCGATATTCCGCAAAACTATGATTTTTAGGTGTTTTTGATGAATGTAAGACCAGTTTTTTTTATATGAATATGAAGGAATCAATTTTTTATCTCGTAAGATCTTAACTTATCATTTTATATATGTTAAATTGGGTAAAATACGAAAATATGCACAAAAAAAAAATGAAATACAAATATGTACGCATATACTATTTTTGGAAATTTTTCCCAACCATTCCGATCTAAAAATCCAAAGTTCATATGTATGATATGTACGATAGGAACTGATTGTTTGAAAAATATTTAATGAATTGCGAACTATTCTTGGAATACATTTTAATTAAGCCCACATTAAATTATTCAATTGGATTATGCAATCTAGAAGCTAAATATAAATTTGTGGAAAGTAGGTATTTGCAATACTTTTATTCAAAATACACATGCATTTTAAATTTTTATTCCAAATACAAAATAGTTTTTAATAAAAGTGTAATTTTCACAATGGAAATGATATTTTTTAAGTTTTTTTTTTTCAAATAAATTTTGGAAATAATTTCCAATATTGCAGTTGCAATTTTTAGAATATGCGCTATTTTCGCGGGGTTTTCAATTTTTTAGTTTCTTTGCTAATTACATTTTGGAGCTTGATATCAAATTAAATTCTTACATCAAACTTTGTTTTTATTTTATAGAAAAATGGCAATTAATTGAAGTGCTTTTGAAGATTAACTCACTGATGTTACAGAATGAAAGAAACATTTCTTATTAAATTCTAGTCGGGAAGAGATTTTTCTGCTTTGTTATGCGTTACTAAGTATCCAAACAATATTTTAATTGTCACAAGATTTTTTATCAAATTGTACAAATACAATAATAATACCGGGTTCTGATATACTGCAGGTACGCTCTGCACCTGAATATAGAAAATAATTAAAATTACACAAGTATAACACCGGATATAAGCATCAATTTTGCCTTTCTTCTGAAATTACAAATTGTCATAAAAAATGAAATATCAATACATTTTCAAAACAAAACGAAAATTCAATTTCATTGATTTAGTATATTTACTCGTACATAGTGTCTTGACGATCCATTACATTTCTTTAATATAAATAATATAAAAAATAGTTATGGTTATTTATATACGAAAAGAAAATGTAAGCGATAAAAAATACTGTAATATGCATGCATAATATTATACTAATAAACGTTCAAAAATAAGTTTAAAGAAACAAACAAAACAACAAATCATTGCTTTTGATTGTTTAAATATACACATGTATACACACAATGTGTACATGTGCCCATGAACGCATTTCAGTATGTATGTATGTGATTTATGTGTGACAAAAAGGGAAGATTTACAACAACCACACCAATTTCCATCAAGAATTTGAAATTTTAGTATTTTATAATAAATAAGATATATGATGTTCTTAAACGCTTAAACTACTATAAAAAGTACAACTGCTCTGTGGTGTACAAGAAGCGGTCGTGACTACCACCCAAGAGTTTGTGTTGATTGAATCCCCACGCAACTTTTTCCAAAAAATTTTAAAAGTAAAATTATTTCGAATGCCATTTTTTTTGCTCATATTTTAGTCGTTAATGGACCGACTTCAATTATTTTCAGTCTAAACCTTCGTAGAACTCCATGCAAGAGATGTGCTTCATAAAATTGACCGTAGGACAGTTGGGGCTATAAAAAACAACAGGATAGGAAATATAACAAAAAAGTCTTTTGGCTATATCTCATTAATTATTGGACCGAGTTTTGTTATTTTCAAACCGAACAAATCTATGAAAAATTCCAAGAGAATGGTATAAAACATATTTCTCTATGTTGTGTTTTGGCCTTAATTCTAACTACACCAAAATGTAGCAGACGGACAGACGGACATCGCTCATTCGACTTCTCTATCTATAAGGAACCAGAATATATATACTTTATGGAGTCTTAAATGAATAATGAAGAAATTACATACGGAACGACAAACCTATATATCCCCTTTCCAAATTTTTTGGTGAAGGGTATAAAAATATAAATATCGAATTTTAATCCAACAAAAAACCCAGAAACTTGGATGCTAAGATTTTTCTTTAAATAAAATGGAAAAAAATTGTTTACATTTTAGTTGTTCTAAGAAACGGAAAAATATTTTCGTAATTGAATAACTTGTGTAGTGGTGTCAGCAACAAATGAAACTATAGAAAGAAAATTTAAGAAAGAGGAAATACTTGACTGCATTTTAAGCAAAAAGTGAAAACAAAGTAAACTAGAACAAACTAAATTAATATGCGAAAATGTGTTAATATAATAAAGAAAAAAGTTTTTAGAAACAATATAAAAAAAAGAGAAAAAAATTTGTTAAAAATTATAATACGCTGATTTTTCTCCAATAAATCCTATATTTTTGTCATCGATTCATCTTGTTCTTTTCTTGAAATTTTGTTTTGCCTTATACTAACTACATCTATACATTCTTCTCATTTGCGGTTTTTATCGTCAAACTTCTTGTTCTGCTCAGACATTTCTTCCTTTTTATTATGCTGAGCAGAGCATTAGATGGTTTGAGCTCCATCGTGTCTGCCATTAAAGTCAGCCTACGACTTTTTTTACTAAAAAATAGCAGCAGCATTTCTTGCTCAGACAACTTTTTATATAGTTTTTTGGGCGGCTGTCTGACCTTATTTCGTACTGCTTGCATTATTTAGTCCGATTGGTGCACTTGTTTTTAACCTTCAAAAAATACTACAATAAAAATACAAAACAACGAAAAAGAAAAACCAACAACCTTGGGTTACTAAAATTTGCGAAAATAGTCCACCATCAATACACAACAGGAGCCACAATATGCCCAAATGCGATGTTAAGACACGTTACATTCCTGCGACCTTCGCTTGGATTTTATTATTAGCCACCACCTTCCTTTTCTTCTTCTATCCGTAAGTACTTATATTTATTACTATTAATTTTCTACAAAACATTTTAATGGTCAAAAATACTTTAGGTTTAACAAAAATTTATTCATAATTTTTGTTATACAAGAAAAAAAATAAATTTTCAATATCCAAAAATATCCCATTCTACTCCGTAATTCGTGGTTCGTATTGCCTAAAAATTTTTGCTGCTAGTTTAATAGAAAACTGGTAACAAATAAAAAATTAGCTAAGTAATTCCTTAAAGTAGGAAGTTCTCATACATATGTTATTGTTTTAATCGATCACAAAAGATACAAGTATTACGCTATATTTAATAAAGATTTTTTTACTTATGTGCTGGGTATATTACCTTATCTTTAATTTTTATTCCAATAACATCTTTATTGCATTTTCCTAATACCTACTTGCTTAATTTTTTACGCTTTTTTTTTGTTGATTTGAGATTATTGCATTCGCCTTCGATGATTCGAAGGATAGCAGATTTACTTGGCTGATCCTATGGGATATACCGGCACCAAAATTTGATTGGAAGGTTCGTCCGGTAACTCTCATCGACCTACACCCTCGTGTAGGAAGCTGGAATCACAGATTTCCCTCCCGTATGGATGGAGTTTAGTTTGGTACTCCACACACATATTTTCCAAACTTGTTCGCATGTGGTTGCTGGAAAACTGTACTCGGTAACGTTAACCGACGCCAACCACCACGCGAGAGAATTAGACGCAAACCTCTTGAAAGCCAATAAACGACAGTGGCCAGGTTGCACTTAAAAAATAATTGCTAAGGCTTAAGTTTAGTTTAGTGACACACCTCCAAAAAGAAAAAATATATATTGGGGTGTAGAAATGGTGAAATAAGAAGAAAATATAAAATAAAAAATTGGGGGAAACGTATAGCTCCCGAGTTATGGGCCTCTGAAGTTTCCATATACGAGTATATATGTGATATTCCACTGCATTTATAAACGTATATAATCAATATTGGTATCATTTTAAAGCTTTTGAAGAGTTCTTTTAGAATATACAAAATTTATGCGAAAATGTTTAGTTAGCGAAGCCGGTGTTCGTTATAAATGGAGGAGAAAATCCTTAAGCCCGGCCGAAGGCCTGCTATGCAAATTTTAGCAATAATAAACTAGATAGTGTTAGATAATAAAAAAGGTAAATAAAAAATGTGTGTGAAGATAAATTCCTACTTATATAGCAGACACACGAACCAAAATTTTTAACATAGCTCATTTTGCAGTTAACAGAGTTCTGTAAAACGGTTAACAGTAGTCGCAAATTTGATTAAAGACGAAAAATCCAGGAATTGGGACCAAGTCCATGCCAAAAAAATTATGGAAAATGTAAATAAATGTAAAGTTTTAATCATAAATCAACAGAATGTAAAAATCAAGATGTATGCTTTAAATGTCACGATAACCACAAATCAAATGAGCGCCGCAAGGACATTTTAAACAAATTAATTGTTTAAAAATGAACTCCAGACCCCAGGATTGGACGAAAATCCCCCGAAAATCACATATAAAAAAGCCAGAATTTATTATATTATCGGAAACTCATTTAACAAAAAATGTAGAAGAACAAGAAACACAATTAAAAAATACAATCAACATAAAACATCAAATTCAACTAGAACTTTGATTTACAATAACATTTATATTGTTTGTGAAGATAAATTTAAATTTAACTAGCAGGGACATCAACCAAAATTTTTAGCGTGCTATTTTTGCAGTTAACAGAGCACTTTTATACACTTAACAGAAGCGCTGTTAAATATTTAACAGCCATAACGAAATTTATTAACTTTATTTAGGACGCCAAATCTATGAACAGGGGCAAATTCCGTACTAACCAATTAATGGAAAATTGTCTCCAATATATTACTAAAGATAATTATAATTATGGGAATTCTACAAATAATAAATATACTATAAAAAGGTCATTTGAAAAAATTTATTTTTTCAGAAATAAAATTTGTTATTATGGAAAAATGAAGACTTCTGCAGACATCCCACTATATACAAATGGTACTCCTGATAAGTCTTTAAAGAGCACAATTAGTGGTATTCCATAATTTTGGAACTTTAGAAAATTGAATTTGAAAAAAACCGTATTTCTGGAGAAGATTAGTGGCCATTATGGAAAAATGGAGACTTGTACAGATATCCACTATATAGAAAGGGTGCTCCTGATTGGCCTTTAAGGAAAACATTTAGGATTTCTGAAATAATTTTGGAACTTTAAATAATTGAATTTGAATAAAAAGTCATATTTCTGGAGAAGATTAGTGGCCATTACCAATTATTAACTTGACAGCACCCGGTCAAAAAACTCTTGTTTGGCAGCACTATACTAAATGTATAGCTGTTGTTGTTTTTCAACAAACCTCTTACAACTACATTTAGGGTTGAAAAAAAGTCAGCCTAGGTAGTAATGGTAAAGTAAGAAAACAAAAACAATTGGTTGATTATTGAGTTCTTGTTACATCTTTGATATTGTTTAAACTTTTCATTTACTTTAATGAAAGTTTAATATAATATCTCTAGTTGTTCTAAGAAATATTTGGGTAAAGTAACCTGATGATCTGCATTAGCAACAGTGAAATGCGCATAGGAACAAGCTATACCCCTCAATAAGCAATTTCAATTTGTTTTTAATGAAAGTGTTAATATTTTACTACACTTGTATGTAAAATATTAATTATCGGAAATAGTGCGATTAAATATTTAAAATATTAAAATTTTAGCAATTTGCATAAAAAGCACCAATAACTAGGTTATGTTTTGAAGATTTTCATACATGGTGCTGCGAGCAGTCCCCTTAGACCCATCCCACATCTATGTATGTGTTGATCTTCACATATACATATATTTCAGTTTATTGTTTATAATTCCACGTACATATTCAACTATTCTACAGCCTCTTAATTGTTTTCTTTCCTCATCGAACAATGATCAACACATAGCCTTTTTCTTCTATTCTCACAATTTTCCTCAAATGCCAATTTCCTCTCAGTTTTCTTTTAGTTCTGTTGGAACTGAACATAATTATTGACTCCCTAGAATAGAGATGAATAAACTAAAAATATTTATTTTCATTTGTTGCTTCATTTGTTTATTTGTTAACTGGCCTAGTAAAAGACACACCATGAAAGACTTTATATTACATATTCATACTTTATGGAAAAAAAATTGTATGTCGTTTATTATTTGGTTAAAGTTTTACAGTTTTACACATATTTATTTTTTTATTTATTGTTTACCCAGCTCGCTTCTCGGTTCATTTTTATTTTTTGTGTAGTTAAGACTTAATTCAGTATCCGCAAATGATTTCGCTGTCGTTGCAAAATATTGTTCTACATTTGGTGACCAACGAAATTGACGTGACAAACACCACTGCAGATGAGAAAGATAATAGGGCCAAGAAAGTTCAAACGGGTATGGACAGATACGTAACCGTGCTAAAACGGGGAAGAAGCCCAAAATCTGCCAAAATAACGTCTATGGCGAAAATTCCCAGAGATGGAAAATACAAGACGAAAAATTGTGAAAATCGTTTCGCGATTTTAAGCGAAGAACCAGATGAACAAACAAATGTAACAAGATCAAATAGACCACCACCGATTTATTTGAGAGAAAAAAATTGAAATTTGCAAAGTCTTATCTCGTTAATTGGAGAAAACGAGTTTTATGTAACTCCAATCAAACGCGGAACAGTTCACGAGACAAAAATACAGGTAATCCAGGAATCTAATTACCGAAAAATAGTTACAGAGTTTGAAGCTCAAAAGAAAAATTTCTATACCTACCAGTTGAAAAGTGCTAAAGGTTTCATTGTCGTTGTAAAAGGTGTCGATTCCTGCGTAGATCCAGAAGAAGTAAAGTCTGGTCTTGAAAGTAGTGTTTTCAAGGTAAAAATTGTAACAAATGTTAAAAATAGAGAAAGAGTTCCACAGCCTATGTTTAGAGTGGAACTACAGCCTGGTGACATAAGATTAAAAAAGAACGAAAGACACCCAATTTATAACCTTAAATATTTGTTACACCGAAGAGTTACTGTGGAGGAGCCACATAAAAGAGCTGGACCAATCCAATGCCTAAATTGCCAAGAATATGGTCACACCAAGACATATTGCAAGCTGCGTACCGTGTGCGTTGTGTGTGGTGAACTACACAACGCCGCCAATTGTGACAAAGCAAAAGAAGACTCACGAGTTAAAAAATGTATCAACTGTAGTGGAAACCACACTGCCGACTATAGAGGCTGCCCTATCTACGCGCATGTGAAGCGGTCTATGACCAATAAAAAATTCTACTTACGTCCCGCCTACTGTGCAATCCAGCACCAATTATCCCCAACTAGCCCAACCCTCTACCAGCCAGGCTTCATACGCGAACGTTGTAAAGCCCAAACAGATTGTGACACAAAAGCACCTACCAGCCAGATCTCATACGCTAACATTTTAAAGTCAAATCAGACTACACTACAAAAACCTAGAAGTGGAAATACCGGCTTTGACTTTAATCGAATTGAAGCTTCGATAGAAACTTTAGTACAAACAGTAAATTTTTTTACAACCAACTTAACCTGCATGATGCAGGAAATGTTGAAAATGCAGTCTACATTATTGCAGGCTGTATTAAACAAACCATGAACTTAAAAATTTGTTTCTGGAACGCAAACGGCATCCGCCAACATAAAAATGAACTTGAATATTTCATGATGGATAAAGAGATTGACATCATGCTTATCGCTGAGACTCATCTTACTTCTAGATGCTGCTTTAAGGTCCACGGATATACTTTATACGACACCAAAGACCCCCGTGGTAGAGCTTGTGGGGGGTCGGCAATACTAATTAGATCGCGACTAAAACACTACCTTTTAAATGATGTGTGTGAATAATATCTTCAAGCAACAAATATCTGCGTTGAAAATTTCCATCAAAAGTTGGTGATTTCATCAGTTTATTCTCCTCCCAGGTTTCCAATCACAGAAAGCCAATATAGTACGTTTTATAAAACATTAGACCCACGTTTTCGGGCGGCTGGCGACTACAACGCTAAGCATACGTTCTGGGGGTCTCGTGTCATCACACCGAAAGGTCGTGTTTTGTTTGACACAATTTCTAAAATGGGTTTGAATGTAGTTTCAAGTGGACAGCCAACATACTGGCCAACTGACAGTCGAAAAATAGCTGATGTTTTTGACTTTGGAGTGGTAAAAGGAGTGCCCAGCGAAATGATTCAAGTTGAAGCATCTTTAGATTTATCCTCAGACCACTCACCAACTATTGTCACAATATACTCACATAAAACATCATCACGCACTCGTGATTTAACGTCGATAGCCACACGTATTGATTGGTTAAAATACAAAAAATATTTAAGTGCTCATTGCAGCGAAAATATGCCATTGAAAACGCCTGCTGACATAGACGCCTCTATAAGAATGTTTGAGACAAACCTTAAGCAAGCTGTTCTAAAGGTGAGATATAATAAAATCTATTCTGTAGATGTAGAAAGCCTTTTATCGGAAAAACGAAGAGTTCGCAGAGAATGGCAACGTAACAGATCACCTGAGTTAAAACTTAGGCTGAAGGAATGTAGCAAACAACTTAAAACTCTACTGGATAATCAAAAAACTGCTTCCTTGCAAAAATTCCTGCATGAACTCGACGCAACACCACAATCTGATTATTCGCTATGGCGTGCAGCCAGAGGGCTTAAAAGACCGGTGATGTGTAAACCTCCACTACGATTTTCGAACGGAGACTGGGCAAGAACTGACGAAGAAAAATGTACTCTGTTTGTTAATCACTTGCAAAATGTATTTACGCCAAACGTATCTGTAGATATTGTTGAATTGCCACCAGTTGTCGCTGTACCATAGGTTCCCCTGAGATTCAATATTATGGAGATTGAACAGGGTCTTGCTGGCTTAAATTCAAAAAAAGCACCAGGTGTTGACAAAATAAGCAACAAAATGCTTCTAGAACTACCATATATTGCAAAAAGAATAATTCTATTCACTTTTAATGGTATTTTACGCATGGAATACTATCCTACAGAATGGAAGGTTTCGCTGATTACTATGATACCAAAGCCCGGCAAAGATCATACGAAGGTTGAATCTTATCGGCCTATAAGCGTATTACCCAACATGTCAAAACTATTCGAAAAGCTACTTATGAGCAAGCTGAACCCCATACTAAATAGCAGTGTATGCATTCCGGATCATCAGTTCGGTTTTCGAAGACAACATAGCACGATCGAACAATCACACAGACTTGTGAATGAAGCTAGGAAAACTTTCGAAGAAAAGAAATACTGTTCTGCGCTCTTCATTGATGTTTCACAAGCTTTTGATAAAGTATGGCACGAAGGTCTAATACACAAATTAAAGCAAAATCTACCCGCAAACACCGTTAGGCTTTTAATAAGCTATTTAAAAGAACGAACATTTGTAGTTAAGGAAGGTAACTTCTTAAGCCGTCCGCAGCCGATAGAAGCCGGAGTTCCCCAAGGCAGCATCTTCGGCCCTGTATTATACCTAATATACGCCTCTGACTTACCGTTAAGCAATAACATTCACATATCAACATTTGCTGATGATACAGCTTTTCTAAGCGTTCACGAAAACTGTCCAGAAGCTTCCCGCAAATTACAAGAGTATATACCGGAGCTAGAAAAATGGCTCAAGCAATGGCGGATAAATGTTAACGAACAAAAATGTGTGCATGTTACGTTTACATAAAATAAATGGCCAGATTATACCGCAACAGTCTGAAGTAAAATACCTCGGTGTTCATCTTGATCGTCGTCTAACATGGAAATCCCACATAAACGCAAAGCTGACCCAAATGAAATTAAAAGCGGCTCAAATGAACTGGCTTATTGGTAGAAACTCTACACAGAGCCTAGATTGTAAACTTCTGTTGTACAACTCGATTCTTAAACCAATATGGGCTTATGGCATCCAACTATGGGGCACTGCCTCGTCATCAAATGTGGAAAAAATACAAAGGCGACAAAATAAAATCCTCCGAACAATAACAGCAGCCCCCTGGTATATAAGAAATCAACGTCTACATAAAGATCTAGATGTACCTATGGTAAATACGGTGTTTTCAAAACATGTTACAACATATATAAGGAAACTCGAGTTGCATCCAAATCCACTAGCCCGCAACATCATTCACTTTAAAGGCCACACTCGGCTGAGAAGGAGGGATACTCTTACTCTCAGCCGTACACGAGAGACGTAAAACAACAAAAAATCAACCGCTGAAACCAATATTTTGTCTGGATCTGGCTAGGCATATAATCAACGTTTTTAGATTTAAGATTTGTTTACTTATTGTTAGTTCAATTTCAAATTGAAGATTCAATAAATAATAATAAATGCATTAAAAAAAAAAAAAAATTGGTGTAATTTTATTTAATTTGTATGACAAATAGCGAAAAACAATTAAAGTTTATTGCTCTCTATTATACGCTCTAGCCAAATAGCCTGGGTCGTACTTTAGACATGTGAACAGCCCCTTTTTGGGAAAAGGGAGAAATCTGCCGGGGAATTTTTTATTCATAATTGGGCTGTATGATTTTTCTTTCTTTTGTTTGTTTGATACTTCGGATTATTCCTGTGTTACCCGCCGGTATTTCTTTTCACCTTGTACCTTTAGTTTCGAGCCAAAGTTGCAAAGGTCGGAAATGGTGTAACATGTTCTCTATTATAAGTTTTAGTCAAATAGCATGGATCATACCTTAGACATTCATTTGTGATAATTTATATATATCCTGCTCTAATGTATTGTCTTACTAGCCAGTTCCAATTTTTTTATGTTCGATCCTTTTGGATCATCGTTAACCTAATATGTCTCCTTTTTTCTTTGTTCTTCTATTTTTATTATTCCTCGGATTATTCCTGTATTACCCCCTGGTATTTCCTGTCACCTTCTACCTTCAGTTTCGAGCCAAAGTTACTAAGGTGGGAAATGGTGTAACATGTGTACCCTATGGACTTTTTCTTTATTTATTGCCATGGTTTATCTTTCTTTAATTGTCATGCTTTTATTTTTATAAACCTCGCGTTTATAAAACTTGTTGTGGGAATTCTCTATCTCTCCCCCTTGTTCTAAGCCACAGCGGCTTATGAGTGTCCTTTGCTACTTGGATATTCTTATCATGCATTTGTTTTGCTGGATAGCTCTTCTTTTCATCTGTATGTACCTTTGTTTATATTTACTTCCTATAATGGCTATAGTTCCATATGACCCTAGCTTTGATGGCGAGAATTTATTTACTTATATATCCTTTGGTTTAATCCCTATAGTTCCCAATAAAATCTTCACTATTTTTTTTACTAATCTAAACTGGTGTTTTTATCAAATTCTATAATACTTTATCAAATTGTTTTGGTGGACCTTCGTTCTGTTTTTTATTTTAAGTTTTACCTTAACGGGTGTTGGTACATCTATAACTTCAAATGGCCCTAGGAAATAGTTTATTAAATAACCTAAGCTGTTGACATTGTAGTTATCTTTATGTTGGGTGGATTCCAAGCACTCTGTTGTGGACCCTACCATTGATTCAAACAGTCGCTCTAGGTCTGCTGTGATGTCGACACGGAAGCTTTCAGCGAGTTCCTACAACTTTCCTGCATAAAATTCAGCATCATTGAGCTATTCTTCCTCGAATTTGATGTCGGGCAAGAGAATATCTATTACAGGCGACCCTGTTGTATACTTTTTCAAATCCTCCAATGTAGTCGCATGCGAATCTCCCTAAACTATAATTACTAGAGTACGCCTAGTGGTCGAAATTCGACAGCAAGTTTGAATGTACACCTATTTTAGTTGCATTCATTTAAAGAGAAAAAATCACTTAATTACTTATACCCTTCACAATCAGAAAAACAGTAAAGGAAATAAAATTGCATACAAACACGCACATTTATAAAAAATCTTATTACTCGTATACATATGATTGTCGTTACTCTTAAAGACTCTCATTGCTTTACTAATGTGTTAATTTGAACCAATACTTACATAAGTGAATGCGTGTACGTGTGTATTTTTAGCATTTGTAGTGGTGTCAATTTGTGAGCCTTTTATTCCTTTAATACTAAACAGATTCAAATAAAATATTGTCGGGTCACTAGGTTAGGTTAGGTTCCATTGGATGCCATGATCAAGCACAGCTCACGTGGTGAGCCACACCATCTGGGGCAGCTCGGATATCAATCTACGAGGTGAGTTGCTTCTAAACTTTATAGTAGAAAATGAACTAACAGGAGTTAATAGGTGTAATGAGCCCACTTTTATTATGACTAACATAAGGGAAATTCTTGATATTATGCTTATTAGCAGTAGGATCTCGTATATGATTAGCGATTGAAATGTATCAATGAACTGTTCCTTCTCTGACCACATGTACATTGATTGCAATTTTTCTCTTAGATTTGATTCAGTAAAACCCTATACGAATAGAAGAATTACCAATTGGTCTGTCTATATTATTGTACTCGAAGACAAGCTGCCTCCATGCCCAGTTTGCAATGTGTCCACGCTTGACTACGCAGTGGAGTCACTAACGAGTGGCTTAACAGAGGCAACACACAAGTCTTGTAAAAGAATCGACAGGAAAGGCAAGGCTAAGCCTACATGGTGGAATGCAGAAATTGCTGAAAAACGCAAGGAAAGCAGGAAGCTCTTTAACGAGGCTAAACGTAATGGTGTATGGAACAAAGCCTCAGTGAATGGATTCAAGAATCTTATCAGGAAGGCTAAGAGACAGTAATGGAGGAAATTCTACAATGATGTGGAAAACTCTTCGGAGACAGGTCGGCTACGTAAGATCTTATCCTCAAGGGGAGCATAAAATCTATAAAATTCATTAATTTTTTCTCGCCCAGGTATGTCCAGTAGCTGGGAATTCATCCTCTAGAGAAATTCCAAATTTGAAAATTCACTAAAATCCAAATTTTTCTTTAAAAATCCAACTGTTAAGATTTCTGACAATTGGGTGTCTTAGAGGAGCATAAAATCTATAAAATCCATTCATTTTTTCTCGCCCAGGTATGTCCAGTAGCTGGGAATTCATCCTCTAGAGAAATTCCAAATTTGAAAATCCAAATTTTTCTTTAAAAATCCAACTGTTAAGATTTCTGACAATTGGGTGTCTTAGGGGAGCATAAAATCTACAAAATCCAATAATTTTTTCTTGCCCAGGTATGTCCAGTAGCTGGGAATTCATCCTCTAGAGAAATTCCAAATTTGGAAATTCACAAAAACCAAATTTTTCTTTAAAAATCCAACTGTTAAGATTTCTGACAATTGGGTGTCTTAGGGGAGCATAAAATCTATAAAATCCATTAATTTTTTCTCGCCCAGGTATGTCCAGTAGCTGGGAATTGATCCTCTAGAGAAATTCCAAATTTGAAAATTCACTAAAATCCCAATTTTTCTTCAAAAATCCAACTGTTAAGATTTCTGACAATTGGGTGTCTTAGGGGAGCATAAAATCTACAAAATCCATTCATTTTTTCTCGCCCAGGTATGTCCAGTAGCTGGGAATTCATCCTCTAGAGAAATTCCAAATTTGAAAATTCACTAAAATCCAAATTTTTCTTTAAAAGTCCAACTGTTAAGATTTCTGACAATTGGGTGTCTTAGGGGAGCATAAAATCTACAAAATCCATTAATTTTTTCTCGCCCAGGTATGTCCAGTAGCTGGGAATTCATCCTCTAAAGAAATTCCAAATTTGAAAATTCACTAAAATCCAAATTTTTCTTTAAAAATCCAACTGTTAAGATTTCTGACAATTGGGTGTCTTAGGGGAGCGTAAAATCTACAAAATCCATTCATTTTTTCTCGCCCAGGTATGTCCAGTAGCTGGGAATTTATCCTCTAGAGAAATTCCAAATTTGGAAATTCACTAAAATCCAAATTTTTCTTTAAAAATCCAACTGTTAAGATTTCTGACAATTGGGTGTCTTAGGGGAGCATAAAATCTACAAAATCCATTAGTTTTTTCTCGCCCAGGTATGTCCAGTAGCTGGGTATTCATCCTCTAGAGAAATTCCAAATTTGAAAATTCACTAAAATCCAAATTTTTCTTTAAAAATCCAACTGTTAAGATTTCTGACAATTGGGTGTCTTAGGGGAGCATAAAATCTACAAAATCCATTAATTTTTTCTCGCTCAGGTATGTCCAGTAGCTGGGAATTCATCCTCTAGAGAAATTCCAAATTTGAAAATTCACTAAAATCCAAATTTTTCTTTAAAAATCCAACTGTTAAGATTTCTGACAATTGGGTGTCTTAGGGGAGCATAAAATCTATAAAATCAATTAATTTTTTCTCGCCCAGGTATGTCCAGTAGCTGGGAATTCATCCTCTAGAGAAATTCCAAATTTAAAAATTCACTAAAATCCAAATTTTTCTTCAAAAATCCAACTGTTAAGATTTCTGACAATTGGGTGTCTTAGGGGAGCATAAAATCTACAAAATCCATTAATTTTTTCTCGCCCAGGTATGTCCAGTAGCTGGGAATTCATCCTCTAGAGAAATTCCAAATTTGGAAATTCACTAAAATCCAAATTTTTTTTTTAAAAATCCAACTGTTAGGATTTCTGACAATTGGGTGTCTTAGGGAAGCATAAAATCTACAAAATCCAGTAATTTTTTCTCGCCCAGGTATGTCCAGTAGCTGGGAATTCATCCTCTAGAGAAATTCCAAATTTGAAAATTCACTAAAATCCAAAATTTTCTTTAAAAATCCAACTGTTAAGATTTCTGACAATTGGGTGTCTTAGGGGAGCATAAAATCTACAAAATCCATTAGTTTTTTCTCGCCCAAGTATGTCCAGTAGCTGGGTATTCATCCTCTAGAGAAATTCCAAATTTGAAAATTCACTAAAATCCAAATTTTTCTTTAAAAATCCAACTGTTAAGATTTCTGACAATTGGGTGTCTTAGGGGAGCATAAAATCTACAAAATCCATTAATTTTTTCTCGCTCAGGTATGTCCAGTAGCTGGGAATTCATCCTCTAGAGAAATTCCAAATTTGAAAATTCACTAAAATCCAAATTTTTCTTTAAAAATCCAACTGTTAAGATTTCTGACAATTGGGTGTCTTAGGGGAGCATAAAATCTATAAAATCCATTAATTTTTTCTCGCCCAGGTATGTCCAGTAGCTGGGAATTCATCCTCTAGAGAAATTCTAAATTTAAAAATTCACTAAAATCCAAATTTTTCTTCAAAAATCCAACTGTTAAGATTTCTGACAATTGGGTGTCTTAGGGGAGCATAAAATCTACAAAATCCATTAATTTTTTCTCGCCCAGGTATGTCCAGTAGCTGGGAATTAATCCTCTAGAGAAATTCCAAATTTGAAAATTTACTAAAATCCAAAATTTTCTTTAAAAATCCAACTGTTAGGATTTCTGACAATTGGGTGTCTTAGGGGAGCGTAAAATCTACAAAATCCATTCATTTTTTCTCGCCCAGGTATGTCCAGTAGCTGGGAATTTATCCTCTAGAGAAATTCCAAATTTGGAAATTCACTAAAATCCAAATTTTTCTTTAAAAATCCAACTGTTAAGATTTCTGTCTTAGGGGAGCATAAAATCTACAAAATCCATTAATTTTTTCTCGCCCAGGTATGTCCAGTAGCTGGGAATTAATCCTCTAGAGAAATTCCAAATTTGAAAATTTACTAAAATCCAAAATTTTCTTTAAAAATCCAACTGTTAGGATTTCTGACAATTGGGTGTCTTAGGGGAGCGTAAAATCTACAAAATCCATTCATTTTTTCTCGCCCAGGTATGTCCAGTAGCTGGGAATTTATCCTCTAGAGAAATTCCAAATTTGGAAATTCACTAAAATCCAAATTTTTCTTTAAAAATCCAACTGTTAAGATTTCTGTCTTAGGGGAGCATAAAATCTACAAAATCCATTAATTTTTTCTCGCCCAGGTATGTCCAGTAGCTGGGAATTCATCCTCTAGAGAAATTCCAAATTTGAAAATTCACTAAAATCCAAATTTTTCTTTAAAAATCCAACTGTTAAGATTTCTGACAATTGGGTGTCTTAGGGGAGCATAAAATCTACAAAATCCATTAATTTTTTCTCGCCCAGGTATGTCCAGTAGCTGGGAATTCATCCTCTAGAGAAATTCCAAATTTGAAAATTAACTAAAATCCAAATTTTTCTTTCAAAATCCCACTGTTAGGATTTCTGACAATTGGGTGTGTTAGGGGAGCATAAAATCTACAAAATCCATTAAGTTTTTCTCGCCCAGGTATGTCCAGTAGCTGGGAATTCATCCTCTAGAGAAATTCCAAATTTGAAAATTAACTAAAATCCAAATTTTTCTTTAAAAATCCAACTGTTAGGATTTCTGACAATTGGGTGTCTTAGGGGAGCATAAAATCTATAAAATCCGTTAATTTATTCTCGCCCAGATATGTCCAGTAGCTGGGAATTCATCCTCTAGAGAAATTCCAAATTTGAAAATTCACTAAAATCAAAATTTTTCTTTAAAAATCCAACTGTTAAGATTTCTGACAATTGGGTGTCTTAGGGGAGCATAAAATCTACAAAATCCATTAATTTTTTCTCGCCCAGGTATGTCCAGTAGCTGGGAATTCATCCTCTAGAGAAATTCCAAATTTGAAAATTAACTAAAATCCAAATTTTTCTTTAAAAATCCAACTGTTAGGATTTCTGACAATTGGGTGTGTTAGGGGAGCATAAAATCTACAAAATCCATTAAGTTTTTCTCGCCCAGGTATGTATAGTAGCTGGGAATTCATCCTCTAGAGAAATTCCAAATTTGAAAATTAACTAAAATCCAAATTTTTCTTTAAAAATCCAACTGTTAGGATTTCTGACAATTGGGTGTCTTAGGGGAGCATAAAATCTATAAAATTCGTTAATTTATTCTCGCCCAGATATGTCCAGTAGCTGGGAATTCATCCTCTAGAGAAATTCCAAATTTGAAAATTCACTAAAATCCAAATTTTTCTTTAAAAATCCAACTGTTAAGATTTCTGACAATTGGGTGTCTTAGGGGAGCATAAAATCTACAAAATCCATTAATTTTTTCTCGCCCAGGTATGTCCAGTAGCTGGGAATTCATCCTCTAGAGAAATTCAAAATTCGAAAATTCACTAAAATCCAAATTTTTCTTTAAAAATCCAACTGTTAAGATTTCTGACAATTGGGTGTCTTAGGGGAGCATAAAATCTACAAAATCCATTAGTTTTTTCTCGCTCAGGTATGTCCAGTAGCTGGGAATTCATCCTCTAGAGAAATTCCAAATTTGAAAATTCACTAAAATCCAAATTTTTCTTTAAAAATCCAACTGTTAAGATTTCTGACAATTGGGTGTCTTAGGGGAGCATAAAATCTATAAAATCCATTAATATTTTCTCGCCCAGGTATGTCCAGTAGCCGGGAATTCATCCTCTAGAGAAATTCCAAATTTAAAAATTCACTAAAATCCAAATTTTTCTTCAAAAATCCAACTGTTAAGATTTCTGACAATTGGGTGTCTTAGGGGAGCATAAAATCTACAAAATCCATTAATTTTTTCTCGCCCAGGTATGTCCAGTAGCTGGGAATTAATCCTCTAGAGAAATTCCAAATTTGAAAATTTACTAAAATCCAAATTTTTTTTTAAAAATCCAACTGTTAAGATTTCTGACAATTGGGTATCTTAGGGGAGCATAAAATCTACAAAATCCATTAATTTTTTCGCCCAGGTATGTCCAGTAGCTGGGAATTCATCCTCTAAAGAAATTCCAAATTTGAAAATTCACTAAAATCCAAATTTTTCTTTAAAAATCCAACTGTTAAGATTTCTGACAATTGGGTGTCTTAGGGGAGCGTAAAATCTACAAAATCCATTCATTTTTTCTCGCCCAGGTATGTCCAGTAGCTGGGAATTTATCCTCTAGAGAAATTCCAAATTTGGAAATTCACTAAAATCCAAATTTTTCTTTAAAAATCCAACTGTTAAGATTTCTGTCTTAGGGGAGCATAAAATCTACAAAATCCATTAGTTTTTTCTCGCCCAGGTATGTCCAGTAGCTGGGTATTCATCCTCTAGAGAAATTCCAAATTTGAAAATTCACTAAAATCCAAATTTTTCTTTAAAAATCCAACTGTTAAGATTTCTGACAATTGGGTGTCTTAGGGGAGCATAAAATCTACAAAATCCATTAATTTTTTCTCGCTCAGGTATGTCCAGTAGCTGGGAATTCATCCTCTAGAGAAATTCCAAATTTGAAAATTCACTAAAATCCAAATTTTTCTTTAAAAATCCAACTGTTAAGATTTCTGACAATTGGGTGTCTTAGGGGAGCATAAAATCTATAAAATCCATTAATATTTGCTCGCCCAGGTATGTCCAGTAGCCGGGAATTCATCCTCTAGAGAAATTCCAAATTTAAAAATTCACTAAAATCCAAATTTTTCTTCAAAAATCCAACTGTTAAGATTTCTGACAATTGGGTGTCTTAGGGGAGCATAAAATCTACAAAATCCATTAATTTTTTCTTGCCCAGGTATGTCCAGTAGCTGGGAATTCATCCTCTAAAGAAATTCCAAATTTGAAAATTCACTAAAATCCAAATTTTTCTTTAAAAATCCAACTGTTAAGATTTCTGACAATTGGGTGTCTTAGGGGAGCGTAAAATCTACAAAATCCATTCATTTTTTCTCGCCCAGGTATGTCCAGTAGCTGGGAATTTATCCTCTAGAGAAATTCCAAATTTGGAAATTCACTAAAATCCAAATTTTTCTTTAAAAATCCAACTGTTAAGATTTCTGTCTTAGGGGAGCATAAAATCTACAAAATCCATTAATTTTTTCTCGCCCAGGTATGTCCAGTAGCTGGGAATTCATCCTCTAGAGAAATTCCAAATTTGAAAATTCACTAAAATCCAAATTTTTCTTTAAAAATCCAACTGTTAAGATTTCTGACAATTGGGTGTCTTAGGGGAGCATAAAATCTACAAAATCCATTAATTTTTTCTTGCCCAGGTATGTCCAGTAGCTGGGAATTCATCCTCTAAAGAAATTCCAAATTTGAAAATTCACTAAAATCCAAATTTTTCTTTAAAAATCCAACTGTTAAGATTTCTGACAATTGGGTGTCTTAGGGGAGCGTAAAATCTACAAAATCCATTCATTTTTTCTCGCCCAGGTATGTCCAGTAGCTGGGAATTTATCCTCTAGAGAAATTCCAAATTTGGAAATTCACTAAAATCCAAATTTTTCTTTAAAAATCCAACTGTTAAGATTTCTGTCTTAGGGGAGCATAAAATCTACAAAATCCATTAGTTTTTTCTCGCCCAGGTATGTCCAGTAGCTGGGTATTCATCCTCTAGAGAAATTCCAAATTTGAAAATTCACTAAAATCCAAATTTTTCTTTAAAAATCCAACTGTTAAGATTTCTGACAATTGGGTGTCTTAGGGGAGCATAAAATCTACAAAATCCATTAATTTTTTCTCGCTCAGGTATGTCCAGTAGCTGGGAATTCATCCTCTAGAGAAATTCCAAATTTGAAAATTCACTAAAATCCAAATTTTTCTTTAAAAATCCAACTGTTAAGATTTCTGTCTTAGGGGAGCATAAAATCTACAAAATCCATTAATTTTTTCTCGCCCAGGTATGTCCAGTAGCTGGGAATTCATCCTCTAGAGAAATTCCAAATTTGGAAATTCACTAAAATCCAAATTTTTCTTTAAAAATCCAACTGTTAGGATTTCTGACAATTGGGTGTCTTAGGGAAGCATAAAATCTACAAAATCCATTAATTTTTTCTCGCCCAGGTATGTCCAGTAGCTGGGAATTAATCCTCTAGAGAAATTCCAAATTTGAAAATTCACTAAAATCCAAATTTTTCTTTAAAAATCCAACTGTTAAGATTTCTGACAATTGGGTGTCTTAGGGGAGCATAGAATCTATAAAATCCATTAATATTTTCTCGCCCAGGTATGTCCAGTAGCCGGGAATTCATCCTCTAGAGAAATTCCAAATTTAAAAATTCACTAAAATCCAAATTTTTCTTCAAAAATCCAACTGTTAAGATTTCTGACAATTGGGTGTCTTAGGGGAGCATAAAATCTATAAAATCCATTAATATTTTCTCGCCCAGGTATGTCCAGTAGCCGGGAATTCATCCTCTAGAGAAATTCCAAATTTAAAAATTCACTAAAATCCAAATTTTTCTTCAAAAATCCAACTGTTAAGATTTCTGACAATTGGGTGTCTTAGGGGAGCATAAAATCTACAAAATCCATTAGTTTTTTCTCGCCCAGGTATGTCCAGTAGCTGGGTATTCATCCTCTAGAGAAATTCCAAATTTGAAAATTCACTAAAATCCAAATTTTTCTTTAAAAATCCAACTGTTAAGATTTATGACAATTGGGTGTCTTAGGGGAGCATAAAATCTACAAAATCCATTCATTTTTTCTCGCCCAGGTATGTCCAGTAGCTGGGAATTTATTCTCTAGAGAAATTCCAAATTTGGAAATTCACTAAAATCCAAATTTTTCTTTAAAAATCCAACTGTTAAGATTTCTGTCTTAGGGGAGCATAAAATCTACAAAATCCATTAATTTTTTCTCGCCCAGGTATGTCCAGTAGCTGGGAATTCATCCTCTAGAGAAATTCCAAATTTGGAAATTCACTAAAATCCAAATTTTTCTTTAAAAATCCAACTGTTAGGATTTCTGACAATTGGGTGTCTTAGGGAAGCATAAAATCTACAAAATCCATTAATTTTTTCTCGCCCAGGTATGTCCAGTAGCTGGGAATTAATCCTCTAGAGAAATTCCAAATTTGAAAATTCACTAAAATCCAAATTTTTCTTTAAAAATCCAACTGTTAAGATTTCTGACAATTGGGTGTCTTAGGGGAGCATAAAATCTATAAAATCCATTAATATTTTCTCGCCCAGGTATGTCCAGTAGCCGGGAATTCATCCTCTAGAGAAATTCCAAATTTAAAAATTCACTAAAATCCAAATTTTTCTTCAAAAATCCAACTGTTAAGATTTCTGACAATTGGGTGTCTTAGGGGAGCATAAAATCTACAAAATCCATTAATTTTTTCTCGCCCAGGTATGTCCAGTAGCTGGGAATTAATCCTCTAGAGAAATTCCAAATTTGAAAATTTACTAAAATCCAAAATTTTCTTTAAAAATCCAACTGTTAAGATTTCTGACAATTGGGTGTCTTAGGGGAGCATAAAATCTACAAAATCCATTAATTTTTTCTTGCCCAGGTATGTCCAGTAGCTGGGAATTCATCCTCTAAAGAAATTCCAAATTTGAAAATTCACTAAAATCCAAATTTTTCTTTAAAAATCCAACTGTTAAGATTTCTGACAATTGGGTGTCTTAGGGGAGCGTAAAATCTACAAAATCCATTCATTTTTTCTCGCCCAGGTATGTCCAGTAGCTGGGAATTTATCCTCTAGAGAAATTCCAAATTTGGAAATTCACTAAAATCCAAATTTTTCTTTAAAAATCCAACTGTTAAGATTTCTGTCTTAGGGGAGCATAAAATCTACAAAATCCATTAGTTTTTTCTCGCCCAAGTATGTCCAGTAGCTGGGTATTCATCCTCTAGAGAAATTCCAAATTTGAAAATTCACTAAAATCCAAATTTTTCTTTAAAAATCCAACTGTTAAGATTTCTGACAATTGGGTGTCTTAGGGGAGCATAAAATCTACAAAATCCATTAATTTTTTCTCGCTCAGGTATGTCCAGTAGCTGGGAATTCATCCTCTAGAGAAATTCCAAATTTGAAAATTCACTAAAATCCAAATTTTTCTTTAAAAATCCAACTGTTAAGATTTCTGACAATTGGGTGTCTTAGGGGAGCATAAAATCTATAAAATCCATTAATTTTTTCTCGCCCAGGTATGTCCAGTAGCTGGGAATTCATCCTCTAGAGAAATTCTAAATTTAAAAATTCACTAAAATCCAAATTTTTCTTCAAAAATCCAACTGTTAAGATTTCTGACAATTGGGTGTCTTAGGGGAGCATAAAATCTACAAAATCCATTAATTTTTTCTCGCCCAGGTATGTCCAGTAGCTGGGAATTAATCCTCTAGAGAAATTCCAAATTTGAAAATTTACTAAAATCCAAAATTTTCTTTAAAAATCCAACTGTTAGGATTTCTGACAATTGGGTGTCTTAGGGGAGCGTAAAATCTACAAAATCCATTCATTTTTTCTCGCCCAGGTATGTCCAGTAGCTGGGAATTTATCCTCTAGAGAAATTCCAAATTTGGAAATTCACTAAAATCCAAATTTTTCTTTAAAAATCCAACTGTTAAGATTTCTGTCTTAGGGGAGCATAAAATCTACAAAATCCATTAATTTTTTCTCGCCCAGGTATGTCCAGTAGCTGGGAATTAATCCTCTAGAGAAATTCCAAATTTGAAAATTTACTAAAATCCAAAATTTTCTTTAAAAATCCAACTGTTAGGATTTCTGACAATTGGGTGTCTTAGGGGAGCGTAAAATCTACAAAATCCATTCATTTTTTCTCGCCCAGGTATGTCCAGTAGCTGGGAATTTATCCTCTAGAGAAATTCCAAATTTGGAAATTCACTAAAATCCAAATTTTTCTTTAAAAATCCAACTGTTAAGATTTCTGTCTTAGGGGAGCATAAAATCTACAAAATCCATTAATTTTTTCTCGCCCAGGTATGTCCAGTAGCTGGGAATTCATCCTCTAGAGAAATTCCAAATTTGAAAATTCACTAAAATCCAAATTTTTCTTTAAAAATCCAACTGTTAAGATTTCTGACAATTGGGTGTCTTAGGGGAGCATAAAATCTACAAAATCCATTAATTTTTTCTCGCCCAGGTATGTCCAGTAGCTGGGAATTCATCCTCTAGAGAAATTCCAAATTTGAAAATTAACTAAAATCCAAATTTTTCTTTCAAAATCCCACTGTTAGGATTTCTGACAATTGGGTGTGTTAGGGGAGCATAAAATCTACAAAATCCATTAAGTTTTTCTCGCCCAGGTATGTCCAGTAGCTGGGAATTCATCCTCTAGAGAAATTCCAAATTTGAAAATTAACTAAAATCCAAATTTTTCTTTAAAAATCCAACTGTTAGGATTTCTGACAATTGGGTGTCTTAGGGGAGCATAAAATCTATAAAATCCGTTAATTTATTCTCGCCCAGATATGTCCAGTAGCTGGGAATTCATCCTCTAGAGAAATTCCAAATTTGAAAATTCACTAAAATCAAAATTTTTCTTTAAAAATCCAACTGTTAAGATTTCTGACAATTGGGTGTCTTAGGGGAGCATAAAATCTACAAAATCCATTAATTTTTTCTCGCCCAGGTATGTCCAGTAGCTGGGAATTCATCCTCTAGAGAAATTCCAAATTTGAAAATTAACTAAAATCCAAATTTTTCTTTAAAAATCCAACTGTTAGGATTTCTGACAATTGGGTGTGTTAGGGGAGCATAAAATCTACAAAATCCATTAAGTTTTTCTCGCCCAGGTATGTATAGTAGCTGGGAATTCATCCTCTAGAGAAATTCCAAATTTGAAAATTAACTAAAATCCAAATTTTTCTTTAAAAATCCAACTGTTAGGATTTCTGACAATTGGGTGTCTTAGGGGAGCATAAAATCTATAAAATTCGTTAATTTATTCTCGCCCAGATATGTCCAGTAGCTGGGAATTCATCCTCTAGAGAAATTCCAAATTTGAAAATTCACTAAAATCCAAATTTTTCTTTAAAAATCCAACTGTTAAGATTTCTGACAATTGGGTGTCTTAGGGGAGCATAAAATCTACAAAATCCATTAATTTTTTCTCGCCCAGGTATGTCCAGTAGCTGGGAATTCATCCTCTAGAGAAATTCAAAATTCGAAAATTCACTAAAATCCAAATTTTTCTTTAAAAATCCAACTGTTAAGATTTCTGACAATTGGGTGTCTTAGGGGAGCATAAAATCTACAAAATCCATTAGTTTTTTCTCGCTCAGGTATGTCCAGTAGCTGGGAATTCATCCTCTAGAGAAATTCCAAATTTGAAAATTCACTAAAATCCAAATTTTTCTTTAAAAATCCAACTGTTAAGATTTCTGACAATTGGGTGTCTTAGGGGAGCATAAAATCTATAAAATCCATTAATATTTTCTCGCCCAGGTATGTCCAGTAGCCGGGAATTCATCCTCTAGAGAAATTCCAAATTTAAAAATTCACTAAAATCCAAATTTTTCTTCAAAAATCCAACTGTTAAGATTTCTGACAATTGGGTGTCTTAGGGGAGCATAAAATCTACAAAATCCATTAATTTTTTCTCGCCCAGGTATGTCCAGTAGCTGGGAATTAATCCTCTAGAGAAATTCCAAATTTGAAAATTTACTAAAATCCAAATTTTTTTTTAAAAATCCAACTGTTAAGATTTCTGACAATTGGGTATCTTAGGGGAGCATAAAATCTACAAAATCCATTAATTTTTTCGCCCAGGTATGTCCAGTAGCTGGGAATTCATCCTCTAAAGAAATTCCAAATTTGAAAATTCACTAAAATCCAAATTTTTCTTTAAAAATCCAACTGTTAAGATTTCTGACAATTGGGTGTCTTAGGGGAGCGTAAAATCTACAAAATCCATTCATTTTTTCTCGCCCAGGTATGTCCAGTAGCTGGGAATTTATCCTCTAGAGAAATTCCAAATTTGGAAATTCACTAAAATCCAAATTTTTCTTTAAAAATCCAACTGTTAAGATTTCTGTCTTAGGGGAGCATAAAATCTACAAAATCCATTAGTTTTTTCTCGCCCAGGTATGTCCAGTAGCTGGGTATTCATCCTCTAGAGAAATTCCAAATTTGAAAATTCACTAAAATCCAAATTTTTCTTTAAAAATCCAACTGTTAAGATTTCTGACAATTGGGTGTCTTAGGGGAGCATAAAATCTACAAAATCCATTAATTTTTTCTCGCTCAGGTATGTCCAGTAGCTGGGAATTCATCCTCTAGAGAAATTCCAAATTTGAAAATTCACTAAAATCCAAATTTTTCTTTAAAAATCCAACTGTTAAGATTTCTGACAATTGGGTGTCTTAGGGGAGCATAAAATCTATAAAATCCATTAATATTTGCTCGCCCAGGTATGTCCAGTAGCCGGGAATTCATCCTCTAGAGAAATTCCAAATTTAAAAATTCACTAAAATCCAAATTTTTCTTCAAAAATCCAACTGTTAAGATTTCTGACAATTGGGTGTCTTAGGGGAGCATAAAATCTACAAAATCCATTAATTTTTTCTTGCCCAGGTATGTCCAGTAGCTGGGAATTCATCCTCTAAAGAAATTCCAAATTTGAAAATTCACTAAAATCCAAATTTTTCTTTAAAAATCCAACTGTTAAGATTTCTGACAATTGGGTGTCTTAGGGGAGCGTAAAATCTACAAAATCCATTCATTTTTTCTCGCCCAGGTATGTCCAGTAGCTGGGAATTTATCCTCTAGAGAAATTCCAAATTTGGAAATTCACTAAAATCCAAATTTTTCTTTAAAAATCCAACTGTTAAGATTTCTGTCTTAGGGGAGCATAAAATCTACAAAATCCATTAATTTTTTCTCGCCCAGGTATGTCCAGTAGCTGGGAATTCATCCTCTAGAGAAATTCCAAATTTGAAAATTCACTAAAATCCAAATTTTTCTTTAAAAATCCAACTGTTAAGATTTCTGACAATTGGGTGTCTTAGGGGAGCATAAAATCTACAAAATCCATTAATTTTTTCTTGCCCAGGTATGTCCAGTAGCTGGGAATTCATCCTCTAAAGAAATTCCAAATTTGAAAATTCACTAAAATCCAAATTTTTCTTTAAAAATCCAACTGTTAAGATTTCTGACAATTGGGTGTCTTAGGGGAGCGTAAAATCTACAAAATCCATTCATTTTTTCTCGCCCAGGTATGTCCAGTAGCTGGGAATTTATCCTCTAGAGAAATTCCAAATTTGGAAATTCACTAAAATCCAAATTTTTCTTTAAAAATCCAACTGTTAAGATTTCTGTCTTAGGGGAGCATAAAATCTACAAAATCCATTAGTTTTTTCTCGCCCAGGTATGTCCAGTAGCTGGGTATTCATCCTCTAGAGAAATTCCAAATTTGAAAATTCACTAAAATCCAAATTTTTCTTTAAAAATCCAACTGTTAAGATTTCTGACAATTGGGTGTCTTAGGGGAGCATAAAATCTACAAAATCCATTAATTTTTTCTCGCTCAGGTATGTCCAGTAGCTGGGAATTCATCCTCTAGAGAAATTCCAAATTTGAAAATTCACTAAAATCCAAATTTTTCTTTAAAAATCCAACTGTTAAGATTTCTGTCTTAGGGGAGCATAAAATCTACAAAATCCATTAATTTTTTCTCGCCCAGGTATGTCCAGTAGCTGGGAATTCATCCTCTAGAGAAATTCCAAATTTGGAAATTCACTAAAATCCAAATTTTTCTTTAAAAATCCAACTGTTAGGATTTCTGACAATTGGGTGTCTTAGGGAAGCATAAAATCTACAAAATCCATTAATTTTTTCTCGCCCAGGTATGTCCAGTAGCTGGGAATTAATCCTCTAGAGAAATTCCAAATTTGAAAATTCACTAAAATCCAAATTTTTCTTTAAAAATCCAACTGTTAAGATTTCTGACAATTGGGTGTCTTAGGGGAGCATAGAATCTATAAAATCCATTAATATTTTCTCGCCCAGGTATGTCCAGTAGCCGGGAATTCATCCTCTAGAGAAATTCCAAATTTAAAAATTCACTAAAATCCAAATTTTTCTTCAAAAATCCAACTGTTAAGATTTCTGACAATTGGGTGTCTTAGGGGAGCATAAAATCTATAAAATCCATTAATATTTTCTCGCCCAGGTATGTCCAGTAGCCGGGAATTCATCCTCTAGAGAAATTCCAAATTTAAAAATTCACTAAAATCCAAATTTTTCTTCAAAAATCCAACTGTTAAGATTTCTGACAATTGGGTGTCTTAGGGGAGCATAAAATCTACAAAATCCATTAGTTTTTTCTCGCCCAGGTATGTCCAGTAGCTGGGTATTCATCCTCTAGAGAAATTCCAAATTTGAAAATTCACTAAAATCCAAATTTTTCTTTAAAAATCCAACTGTTAAGATTTATGACAATTGGGTGTCTTAGGGGAGCATAAAATCTACAAAATCCATTCATTTTTTCTCGCCCAGGTATGTCCAGTAGCTGGGAATTTATTCTCTAGAGAAATTCCAAATTTGGAAATTCACTAAAATCCAAATTTTTCTTTAAAAATCCAACTGTTAAGATTTCTGTCTTAGGGGAGCATAAAATCTACAAAATCCATTAATTTTTTCTCGCCCAGGTATGTCCAGTAGCTGGGAATTCATCCTCTAGAGAAATTCCAAATTTGGAAATTCACTAAAATCCAAATTTTTCTTTAAAAATCCAACTGTTAGGATTTCTGACAATTGGGTGTCTTAGGGAAGCATAAAATCTACAAAATCCATTAATTTTTTCTCGCCCAGGTATGTCCAGTAGCTGGGAATTAATCCTCTAGAGAAATTCCAAATTTGAAAATTCACTAAAATCCAAATTTTTCTTTAAAAATCCAACTGTTAAGATTTCTGACAATTGGGTGTCTTAGGGGAGCATAAAATCTATAAAATCCATTAATATTTTCTCGCCCAGGTATGTCCAGTAGCCGGGAATTCATCCTCTAGAGAAATTCCAAATTTAAAAATTCACTAAAATCCAAATTTTTCTTCAAAAATCCAACTGTTAAGATTTCTGACAATTGGGTGTCTTAGGGGAGCATAAAATCTACAAAATCCATTAATTTTTTCTCGCCCAGGTATGTCCAGTAGCTGGGAATTAATCCTCTAGAGAAATTCCAAATTTGAAAATTTACTAAAATCCAAAATTTTCTTTAAAAATCCAACTGTTAAGATTTCTGACAATTGGGTGTCTTAGGGGAGCATAAAATCTACAAAATCCATTAATTTTTTCTTGCCCAGGTATGTCCAGTAGCTGGGAATTCATCCTCTAAAGAAATTCCAAATTTGAAAATTCACTAAAATCCAAATTTTTCTTTAAAAATCCAACTGTTAAGATTTCTGACAATTGGGTGTCTTAGGGGAGCGTAAAATCTACAAAATCCATTCATTTTTTCTCGCCCAGGTATGTCCAGTAGCTGGGAATTTATCCTCTAGAGAAATTCCAAATTTGGAAATTCACTAAAATCCAAATTTTTCTTTAAAAATCCAACTGTTAAGATTTCTGTCTTAGGGGAGCATAAAATCTACAAAATCCATTAGTTTTTTCTCGCCCAGGTATGTCCAGTAGCTGGGTATTCATCCTCTAGAGAAATTCCAAATTTGAAAATTCACTAAAATCCAAATTTTTCTTTAAAAATCCAACTGTTAAGATTTCTGACAATTGGGTGTCTTAGGGGAGCATAAAATCTACAAAATCCATTAATTTTTTCTCGCTCAGGTATGTCCAGTAGCTGGGAATTCATCCTCTAGAGAAATTCCAAATTTGAAAATTCACTAAAATCCAAATTTTTCTTTAAAAATCCAACTGTTAAGATTTCTGACAATTGGGTGTCTTAGGGGAGCATAAAATCTATAAAATCCATTAATATTTGCTCGCCCAGGTATGTCCAGTAGCCGGGAATTCATCCTCTAGAGAAATTCCAAATTTAAAAATTCACTAAAATCCAAATTTTTCTTCAAAAATCCAACTGTTAAGATTTCTGACAATTGGGTGTCTTAGGGGAGCATAAAATCTACAAAATCCATTAATTTTTTCTCGCCCAGGTATGTCCAGTAGCTGGGAATTAATCCTCTAGAGAAATTCCAAATTTGAAAATTTACTAAAATCCAAAATTTTCTTTAAAAATCCAACTGTTAAGATTTCTGACAATTGGGTGTCTTAGGGGAGCATAAAATCTACAAAATCCATTAATTTTTTCTTGCCCAGGTATGTCCAGTAGCTGGGAATTCATCCTCTAAAGAAATTCCAAATTTGAAAATTCACTAAAATCCAAATTTTTCTTTAAAAATCCAACTGTTAAGATTTCTGACAATTGGGTGTCTTAGGGGAGCGTAAAATCTACAAAATCCATTCATTTTTTCTCGCCCAGGTATGTCCAGTAGCTGGGAATTTATCCTCTAGAGAAATTCCAAATTTGGAAATTCACTAAAATCCAAATTTTTCTTTAAAAATCCAACTGTTAAGATTTCTGTCTTAGGGGAGCATAAAATCTACAAAATCCATTAATTTTTTCTCGCCCAGGTATGTCCAGTAGCTGGGAATTCATCCTCTAGAGAAATTCCAAATTTGAAAATTCACTAAAATCCAAATTTTTCTTTAAAAATCTAACTGTTAAGATTTCTGACAATTGGGTGTCTTAGGGGAGCATAAAATCTACAAAATCCATTAATTTTTTCTTGCCCAGGTATGTCCAGTAGCTGGGAATTCATCCTCTAAAGAAATTCCAAATTTGAAAATTCACTAAAATCCAAATTTTTCTTTAAAAATCCAACTGTTAAGATTTCTGACAATTGGGTGTCTTAGGGGAGCGTAAAATCTACAAAATCCATTCATTTTTTCTCGCCCAGGTATGTCCAGTAGCTGGGAATTTATCCTCTAGAGAAATTCCAAATTTGGAAATTCACTAAAATCCAAATTTTTCTTTAAAAATCCAACTGTTAAGATTTCTGTCTTAGGGGAGCATAAAATCTACAAAATCCATTAGTTTTTTCTCGCCCAGGTATGTCCAGTAGCTGGGAATTTATCCTCTAGAGAAATTCCAAATTTGGAAATTCACTAAAATCCAAATTTTTCTTTAAAAATCCAACTGTTAAGATTTCTGACAATTGGGTGTCTTAGGGGAGCATAAAATCTACAAAATCCATTAATTTTTTCTCGCTCAGGTATGTCCAGTAGCTGGGAATTCATCCTCTAGAGAAATTCCAAATTTGAAAATTCACTAAAATCCAAATTTTTCTTTAAAAATCCAACTGTTAAGATTTCTGACAATTGGGTGTCTTAGGGGAGCATAAAATCTATAAAATCCATTAATATTTTCTCGCCCAGGTATGTCCAGTAGCCGGGAATTCATCCTCTAGAGAAATTCCAAATTTAAAAATTCACTAAAATCCAAATTTTTCTTCAAAAATCCAACTGTTAAGATTTCTGACAATTGGGTGTTTTAGGGGAGCATAAAATCTACAAAATCCATTAGTTTTTTCTCGCCCAGGTATGTCCAGTAGCTGGGTATTCATCCTCTAGAGAAATTCCAAATTTGAAAATTCACTAAAATCCAAATTTTTCTTTAAAAATCCAACTGTTAAGATTTCTGACAATTGGGTGTCTTAGGGGAGCATAAAATCTACAAAATCCATTCATTTTTTCTCGCCCAGGTATGTCCAGTAGCTGGGAATTTATCCTCTAGAGAAATTCCAAATTTGGAAATTCACTAAAATCCAAATTTTTCTTTAAAAATCCAACTGTTAAGATTTCTGTCTTAGGGGAGCATAAAATCTACAAAATCCATTAATTTTTTCTCGCCCAGGTATGTCCAGTAGCTGGGAATTCATCCTCTAGAGAAATTCCAAATTTGGAAATTCACTAAAATCCAAATTTTTCTTTAAAAATCCAACTGTTAGGATTTCTGACAATTGGGTGTCTTAGGGAAGCATAAAATCTACAAAATCCAGTAATTTTTTCTCGCCCAGGTATGTCCAGTAGCTGGGAATTCATCCTCTAGAGAAATTCCAAATTTGAAAATTCACTAAAATCCAAAATTTTCTTTAAAAATCCAACTGTTAAGATTTCTGACAATTGGGTGTCTTAGGGGAGCATAAAATCTACAAAATCCATTAGTTTTTTCTCGCTCAGGTATGTCCAGTAGCTGGGAATTCATCCTCTAGAGAAATTCCAAATTTGGAAATTCACTAAAATCCAAATTTTTTTTTAAAAATCCAACTGTTAAGATTTCTGACAATTGGGTGTCTTAGGGGAGCATAAAATCTATAAAATCCATTAATATTTTCTCGCCCAGGTATGTCCAGTAGCCGGGAATTCATCCTCTAGAGAAATTCCAAATTTAAAAATTCACTAAAATCCAAATTTTTCTTCAAAAATCCAACTGTTAAGATTTCTGACAATTGGGTGTCTTAGGGGAGCATAAAATCTACAAAATCCATTCATTTTTTCTCGCCCAGGTATGTCCAGTAGCTGGGAATTTATCCTCTAGAGAAATTCCAAATTTGGAAATTCACTAAAATCCAAATTTTTCTTTAAAAATCCAACTGTTAAGATTTCTGTCTTAGGGGAGCATAAAATCTACAAAATCCATTAATTTTTTCTCGCCCAGGTATGTCCAGTAGCTGGGAATTCATCCTCTAGAGAAATTCCAAATTTGGAAATTCACTAAAATCCAAATTTTTCTTTAAAAATCCAACTGTTAGGATTTCTGACAATTGGGTGTCTTAGGGAAGCATAAAATCTACAAAATCCAGTAATTTTTTCTCGCCCAGGTATGTCCAGTAGCTGGGAATTCATCCTCTAGAGAAATTCCAAATTTGAAAATTCACTAAAATCCAAAATTTTCTTTAAAAATCCAACTGTTAAGATTTCTGACAATTGGGTGTCTTAGGGGAGCATAAAATCTACAAAATCCATTAGTTTTTTCTCGCTCAGGTATGTCCAGTAGCTGGGAATTCATCCTCTAGAGAAATTCCAAATTTGGAAATTCACTAAAATCCAAATTTTTCTTTAAAAATCCAACTGTTAAGATTTCTGTCTTAGGGGAGCATAAAATCTACAAAATCCATTAATTTTTTCTCGCCCAGGTATGTCCAGTAGCTGGGAATTCATCCTCTAGAGAAATTCCAAATTTGAAAATTCACTAAAATCCAAATTTTTCTTTAAAAATCCAACTGTTAAGATTTCTGACAATTGGGTGTCTTAGGGGAGCATAAAATCTACAAAATCCATTAATTTTTTCTTGCCCAGGTATGTCCAGTAGCTGGGAATTCATCCTCTAAAGAAATTCCAAATTTGAAAATTCACTAAAATCCAAATTTTTCTTTAAAAATCCAACTGTTAAGATTTCTGACAATTGGGTGTCTTAGGGGAGCGTAAAATCTACAAAATCCATTCATTTTTTCTCGCCCAGGTATGTCCAGTAGCTGGGAATTTATCCTCTAGAGAAATTCCAAATTTGGAAATTCACTAAAATCCAAATTTTTCTTTAAAAATCCAACTGTTAAGATTTCTGTCTTAGGGGAGCATAAAATCTACAAAATCCATTAGTTTTTTCTCGCCCAGGTATGTCCAGTAGCTGGGTATTCATCCTCTAGAGAAATTCCAAATTTGAAAATTCACTAAAATCCAAAATTTTCTTTAAAAATCCAACTGTTAAGATTTCTGACAATTGGGTGTCTTAGGGGAGCATAAAATCTACAAAATCCATTAACTTTTTCTTGCCCAGGTATGTCCAGTAGCTGGGAATTCATCCTCTAAAGAAATTCCAAATTTGAAAATTCACTAAAATCCAAATTTTTCTTTAAAAATCCAACTGTTAAGATTTCTGACAATTGGGTGTCTTAGGGGAGCGTAAAATCTACAAAATCCATTCATTTTTTCTCGCCCAGGTATGTCCAGTAGCTGGGAATTTATCCTCTAGAGAAATTCCAAATTTGGAAATTCACTAAAATCCAAATTTTTCTTTAAAAATCCAACTGTTAAGATTTCTGTCTTAGGGGAGCATAAAATCTACAAAATCCATTAGTTTTTTCTCGCCCAGGTATGTCCAGTAGCTGGGTATTCATCCTCTAGAGAAATTCCAAATTTGAAAATTCACTAAAATCCAAATTTTTCTTTAAAAATCCAACTGTTAAGATTTCTGACAATTGGGTGTCTTAGGGGAGCATAAAATCTACAAAATCCATTAATTTTTTCTCGCTCAGGTATGTCCAGTAGCTGGGAATTCATCCTCTAGAGAAATTCCAAATTTGAAAATTCACTAAAATCCAAATTTTTCTTTAAAAATCCAACTGTTAAGATTTCTGACAATTGGGTGTCTTAGGGGAGCATAAAATCTATAAAATCCATTAATATTTGCTCGCCCAGGTATGTCCAGTAGCCGGGAATTCATCCTCTAGAGAAATTCCAAATTTAAAAATTCACTAAAATCCAAATTTTTCTTCAAAAATCCAACTGTTAAGATTTCTGACAATTGGGTGTCTTAGGGGAGCATAAAATCTACAAAATCCATTAATTTTTTCTCGCCCAGGTATGTCCAGTAGCTGGGAATTCATCCTCTAGAGAAATTCCAAATTTAAAAATTCACTAAAATCCAAATTTTTCTTCAAAAATCCAACTGTTAAGATTTCTGACAATTGGGTGTCTTAGGGGAGCATAAAATCTACAAAATCCATTAGTTTTTTCTCGCCCAGGTATGTCCAGTAGCTGGGTATTCATCCTCTAGAGAAATTCCAAATTTGAAAATTCACTAAAATCCAAATTTTTCTTTAAAAATCCAACTGTTAAGATTTCTGACAATTGGGTGTCTTAGGGGAGCATAAAATCTACAAAATCCATTCATTTTTTCTCGCCCAGGTATGTCCAGTAGCTGGAAATTTATCCTCTAGAGAAATTCCAAATTTGGAAATTCACTAAAATCCAAATTTTTCTTTAAAAATCCAACTGTTAAGATTTCTGTCTTAGGGGAGCATAAAATCTACAAAATCCATTAATTTTTTCTCGCCCAGGTATGTCCAGTAGCTGGGAATTCATCCTCTAGAGAAATTCCAAATTTGGAAATTCACTAAAATCCAAATTTTTCTTTAAAAATCCAACTGTTAGGATTTCTGACAATTGGGTGTCTTAGGGAAGCATAAAATCTACAAAATCCAGTAATTTTTTCTCGCCCAGGTATGTCCAGTAGCTGGGAATTCATCCTCTAGAGAAATTCCAAATTTGAAAATTCACTAAAATCCAAAATTTTCTTTAAAAATCCAACTGTTAAGATTTCTGACAATTGGGTGTCTTAGGGGAGCATAAAATCTACAAAATCCATTAGTTTTTTCTCGCTCAGGTATGTCCAGTAGCTGGGAATTCATCCTCTAGAGAAATTCCAAATTTGGAAATTCACTAAAATCCAAATTTTTCTTTAAAAATCCAACTGTTAAGATTTCTGACAATTGGGTGTCTTAGGGGAGCGTAAAATCTACAAAATCCATTCATTTTTTCTCGCCCAGGTATGTCCAGTAGCTGGGAATTTATCCTCTAGAGAAATTCCAAATTTGGAAATTCACTAAAATTCAAATTTTTCTTTAAAAATCCAACTGTTAAGATTTCTGTCTTAGGGGAGCATAAAATCTACAAAATCCATTAATTTTTTCTCGCCCAGGTATGTCCAGTAGCTGGGAATTCATCCTCTAGAGAAATTCCAAATTTGAAAATTCACTAAAATCCAAATTTTTCTTTAAAAATCCAACTGTTAAGATTTCTGACAATTGGGTGTCTTAGGGGAGCATAAAATCTACAAAATCCATTAATTTTTTCTTGCCCAGGTATGTCCAGTAGCTGGGAATTCATCCTCTAAAGAAATTCCAAATTTGAAAATTCACTAAAATCCAAATTTTTCTTTAAAAATCCAACTGTTAAGATTTCTGACAATTGGGTGTCTTAGGGGAGCGTAAAATCTACAAAATCCATTCATTTTTTCTCGCCCAGGTATGTCCAGTAGCTGGGAATTTATCCTCTAGAGAAATTCCAAATTTGGAAATTCACTAAAATCCAAATTTTTCTTTAAAAATCCAACTGTTAAGATTTCTGTCTTAGGGGAGCATAAAATCTACAAAATCCATTAGTTTTTTCTCGCCCAGGTATGTCCAGTAGCTGGGTATTCATCCTCTAGAGAAATTCCAAATTTGAAAATTCACTAAAATCCAAAATTTTCTTTAAAAATCCAACTGTTAAGATTTCTGACAATTGGGTGTCTTAGGGGAGCATAAAATCTACAAAATCCATTAACTTTTTCTTGCCCAGGTATGTCCAGTAGCTGGGAATTCATCCTCTAAAAAAATTCCAAATTTGAAAATTCACTAAAATCCAAATTTTTCTTTAAAAATCCAACTGTTAAGATTTCTGACAATTGGGTGTCTTAGGGGAGCGTAAAATCTACAAAATCCATTCATTTTTTCTCGCCCAGGTATGTCCAGTAGCTGGGAATTTATCCTCTAGAGAAATTCCAAATTTGGAAATTCACTAAAATCCAAATTTTTCTTTAAAAATCCAACTGTTAAGATTTCTGTCTTAGGGGAGCATAAAATCTACAAAATCCATTAGTTTTTTCTCGCCCAGGTATGTCCAGTAGCTGGGTATTCATCCTCTAGAGAAATTCCAAATTTGAAAATTCACTAAAATCCAAATTTTTCTTTAAAAATCCAACTGTTAAGATTTCTGACAATTGGGTGTCTTAGGGGAGCATAAAATCTACAAAATCCATTAATTTTTTCTCGCTCAGGTATGTCCAGTAGCTGGGAATTCATCCTCTAGAGAAATTCCAAATTTGAAAATTCACTAAAATCCAAATTTTTCTTTAAAAATCCAACTGTTAAGATTTCTGACAATTGGGTGTCTTAGGGGAGCATAAAATCTATAAAATCCATTAATATTTGCTCGCCCAGGTATGTCCAGTAGCCGGGAATTCATCCTCTAGAGAAATCCCAAATTTAAAAATTCACTAAAATCCAAATTTTTCTTCAAAAATCCAACTGTTAAGATTTCTGACAATTGGGTGTCTTAGGGGAGCATAAAATCTACAAAATCCATTAATTTTTTCTCGCCCAGGTATGTCCAGTAGCTGGGAATTAATCCTCTAGAGAAATTCCAAATTTGAAAATTTACTAAAATCCAAAATTTTCTTTAAAAATCCAACTGTTAAGATTTCTGACAATTGGGTGTCTTAGGGGAGCATAAAATCTACAAAATCCATTAATTTTTTCTTGCCCAGGTATGTCCAGTAGCTGGGAATTCATCCTCTAAAGAAATTCCAAATTTGAAAATTCACTAAAATCCAAATTTTTCTTTAAAAATCCAACTGTTAAGATTTCTGACAATTGGGTGTCTTAGGGGAGCGTAAAATCTACAAAATCCATTCATTTTTTCTCGCCCAGGTATGTCCAGTAGCTGGGAATTTATCCTCTAGAGAAATTCCAAATTTGGAAATTCACTAAAATCCAAATTTTTCTTTAAAAATCCAACTGTTAAGATTTCTGTCTTAGGGGAGCATAAAATCTACAAAATCCATTAATTTTTTCTCGCCCAGGTATGTCCAGTAGCTGGGAATTCATCCTCTAGAGAAATTCCAAATTTGAAAATTCACTAAAATCCAAATTTTTCTTTAAAAATCCAACTGTTAAGATTTCTGACAATTGGGTGTCTTAGGGGAGCATAAAATCTACAAAATCCATTAATTTTTTCTTGCCCAGGTATGTCCAGTAGCTGGGAATTCATCCTCTAAAGAAATTCCAAATTTGAAAATTCACTAAAATCCAAATTTTTCTTTAAAAATCCAACTGTTAAGATTTCTGACAATTGGGTGTCTTAGGGGAGCGTAAAATCTACAAAATCCATTCATTTTTTCTCGCCCAGGTATGTCCAGTAGCCGGGAATTCATCCTCTAGAGAAATTCCAAATTTAAAAATTCACTAAAATCCAAATTTTTCTTCAAAAATCCAACTGTTAAGATTTCTGACAATTGGGTGTCTTAGGGGAGCATAAAATCTACAAAATCCATTAGTTTTTTCTCGCCCAGGTATGTCCAGTAGCTGGGTATTCATCCTCTAGAGAAATTCCAAATTTGAAAATTCACTAAAATCCAAATTTTTCTTTAAAAATCCAACTGTTAAGATTTCTGACAATTGGGTGTCTTAGGGGAGCATAAAATCTACAAAATCCATTCATTTTTTCTCGCCCAGGTATGTCCAGTAGCTGGGAATTTATCCTCTAGAGAAATTCCAAATTTGGAAATTCACTAAAATCCAAATTTTTCTTTAAAAATCCAACTGTTAAGATTTCTGTCTTAGGGGAGCATAAAATCTACAAAATCCATTAATTTTTTCTCGCCCAGGTATGTCCAGTAGCTGGGAATTCATCCTCTAGAGAAATTCCAAATTTGTAAATTCACTAAAATCCAAATTTTTCTTTAAAAATCCAACTGTTAGGATTTCTGACAATTGGGTGTCTTAGGGAAGCATAAAATCTACAAAATCCAGTAATTTTTTCTCGCCCAGGTATGTCCAGTAGCTGGGAATTCATCCTCTAGAGAAATTCCAAATTTGAAAATTCACTAAAATCCAAAATTTTCTTTAAAAATCCAACTGTTAAGATTTCTGACAATTGGGTGTCTTAGGGGAGCATAAAATCTACAAAATCCATTAGTTTTTTCTCGCTCAGGTATGTCCAGTAGCTGGGAATTCATCCTCTAGAGAAATTCCAAATTTGAAAATTCACTAAAATCCAAATTTTTCTTTAAAAATCCAACTGTTAAGATTTCTGACAATTGGGTGTCTTAGGGGAGCATAAAATCTATAAAATCCATTAATATTTTCTCGCCCAGGTATGTCCAGTAGCCGGGAATTCATCCTCTAGAGAAATTCCAAATTTAAAAATTCACTAAAATCCAAATTTTTCTTCAAAAATCCAACTGTTAAGATTTCTGACAATTGGGTGTCTTAGGGGAGCATAAAATCTACAAAATCCATTAATTTTTTCTCGCCCAGGTATGTCCAGTAGCTGGGAATTCATCCTCTAGAGAAATTCCAAATTTGAAAATTCACTAAAATCCAAATTTTTCTTTAAAAATCCAACTGTTAAGATTTCTGACAATTGGGTGTCTTAGGGGAGCATAAAATCTACAAAATCCATTAATTTTTTCTTGCCCAGGTATGTCCAGTAGCTGGGAATTCATCCTCTAAAGAAATTCCAAATTTGAAAATTCACTAAAATCCAAATTTTTCTTTAAAAATCCAACTGTTAAGATTTCTGACAATTGGGTGTCTTAGGGGAGCGTAAAATCTACAAAATCCATTCATTTTTTCTCGCCCAGGTATGTCCAGTAGCTGGGAATTTATCCTCTAGAGAAATTCCAAATTTGGAAATTCACTAAAATCCAAATTTTTCTTTAAAAATCCAACTGTTAAGATTTCTGTCTTAGGGGAGCATAAAATCTACAAAATCCATTAGTTTTTTCTCGCCCAGGTATGTCCAGTAGCTGGGTATTCATCCTCTAGAGAAATTCCAAATTTGAAAATTCACTAAAATCCAAATTTTTCTTTAAAAATCCAACTGTTAAGATTTCTGACAATTGGGTGTCTTAGGGGAGCATAAAATCTACAAAATCCATTAATTTTTTCTCGCTCAGGTATGTCCAGTAGCTGGGAATTCATCCTCTAGAGAAATTCCAAATTTGAAAATTCACTAAAATCCAAATTTTTCTTTAAAAATCCAACTGTTAAGATTTCTGACAATTGGGTGTCTTAGGGGAGCATAAAATCTATAAAATCCATTAATATTTGCTCGCCCAGGTATGTCCAGTAGCCGGGAATTCATCCTCTAGAGAAATCCCAAATTTAAAAATTCACTAAAATCCAAATTTTTCTTCAAAAATCCAACTGTTAAGATTTCTGACAATTGGGTGTCTTAGGGGAGCATAAAATCTACAAAATCCATTAATTTTTTCTCGCCCAGGTATGTCCAGTAGCTGGGAATTAATCCTCTAGAGAAATTCCAAATTTGAAAATTTACTAAAATCCAAAATTTTCTTTAAAAATCCAACTGTTAAGATTTCTGACAATTGGGTGTCTTAGGGGAGCATAAAATCTACAAAATCCATTAATTTTTTCTTGCCCAGGTATGTCCAGTAGCTGGGAATTCATCCTCTAAAGAAATTCCAAATTTGAAAATTCACTAAAATCCAAATTTTTCTTTAAAAATCCAACTGTTAAGATTTCTGACAATTGGGTGTCTTAGGGGAGCGTAAAATCTACAAAATCCATTCATTTTTTCTCGCCCAGGTATGTCCAGTAGCTGGGAATTTATCCTCTAGAGAAATTCCAAATTTGGAAATTCACTAAAATCCAAATTTTTCTTTAAAAATCCAACTGTTAAGATTTCTGTCTTAGGGGAGCATAAAATCTACAAAATCCATTAATTTTTTCTCGCCCAGGTATGTCCAGTAGCTGGGAATTCATCCTCTAGAGAAATTCCAAATTTGAAAATTCACTAAAATCCAAATTTTTCTTTAAAAATCCAACTGTTAAGATTTCTGACAATTGGGTGTCTTAGGGGAGCATAAAATCTACAAAATCCATTAATTTTTTCTTGCCCAGGTATGTCCAGTAGCTGGGAATTCATCCTCTAAAGAAATTCCAAATTTGAAAATTCACTAAAATCCAAATTTTTCTTTAAAAATCCAACTGTTAAGATTTCTGACAATTGGGTGTCTTAGGGGAGCGTAAAATCTACAAAATCCATTCATTTTTTCTCGCCCAGGTATGTCCAGTAGCCGGGAATTCATCCTCTAGAGAAATTCCAAATTTAAAAATTCACTAAAATCCAAATTTTTCTTCAAAAATCCAACTGTTAAGATTTCTGACAATTGGGTGTCTTAGGGGAGCATAAAATCTACAAAATCCATTAGTTTTTTCTCGCCCAGGTATGTCCAGTAGCTGGGTATTCATCCTCTAGAGAAATTCCAAATTTGAAAATTCACTAAAATCCAAATTTTTCTTTAAAAATCCAACTGTTAAGATTTCTGACAATTGGGTGTCTTAGGGGAGCATAAAATCTACAAAATCCATTCATTTTTTCTCGCCCAGGTATGTCCAGTAGCTGGGAATTTATCCTCTAGAGAAATTCCAAATTTGGAAATTCACTAAAATCCAAATTTTTCTTTAAAAATCCAACTGTTAAGATTTCTGTCTTAGGGGAGCATAAAATCTACAAAATCCATTAATTTTTTCTCGCCCAGGTATGTCCAGTAGCTGGGAATTCATCCTCTAGAGAAATTCCAAATTTGTAAATTCACTAAAATCCAAATTTTTCTTTAAAAATCCAACTGTTAGGATTTCTGACAATTGGGTGTCTTAGGGAAGCATAAAATCTACAAAATCCAGTAATTTTTTCTCGCCCAGGTATGTCCAGTAGCTGGGAATTCATCCTCTAGAGAAATTCCAAATTTGAAAATTCACTAAAATCCAAATTTTTCTTTAAAAATCCAACTGTTAAGATTTCTGACAATTGGGTGTCTTAGGGGAGCATAAAATCTACAAAATCCATTAATTTTTTCTTGCCCAGGTATGTCCAGTAGCTGGGAATTCATCCTCTAAAGAAATTCCAAATTTGAAAATTCACTAAAATCCAAATTTTTCTTTAAAAATCCAACTGTTAAGATTTCTGACAATTGGGTGTCTTAGGGGAGCGTAAAATCTACAAAATCCATTCATTTTTTCTCGCCCAGGTATGTCCAGTAGCTGGGAATTTATCCTCTAGAGAAATTCCAAATTTGGAAATTCACTAAAATCCAAATTTTTCTTTAAAAATCCAACTGTTAAGATTTCTGTCTTAGGGGAGCATAAAATCTACAAAATCCATTAGTTTTTTCTCGCCCAGGTATGTCCAGTAGCTGGGTATTCATCCTCTAGAGAAATTCCAAATTTGAAAATTCACTAAAATCCAAATTTTTCTTTAAAAATCCAACTGTTAAGATTTCTGACAATTGGGTGTCTTAGGGGAGCATAAAATCTACAAAATCCATTAATTTTTTCTCGCTCAGGTATGTCCAGTAGCTGGGAATTCATCCTCTAGAGAAATTCCAAATTTGAAAATTCACTAAAATCCAAATTTTTCTTTAAAAATCCAACTGTTAAGATTTCTGACAATTGGGTGTCTTAGGGGAGCATAAAATCTATAAAATCCATTAATATTTGCTCGCCCAGGTATGTCCAGTAGCCGGGAATTCATCCTCTAGAGAAATCCCAAATTTAAAAATTCACTAAAATCCAAATTTTTCTTCAAAAATCCAACTGTTAAGATTTCTGACAATTGGGTGTCTTAGGGGAGCATAAAATCTACAAAATCCATTAATTTTTTCTCGCCCAGGTATGTCCAGTAGCTGGGAATTAATCCTCTAGAGAAATTCCAAATTTGAAAATTTACTAAAATCCAAAATTTTCTTTAAAAATCCAACTGTTAAGATTTCTGACAATTGGGTGTCTTAGGGGAGCATAAAATCTACAAAATCCATTAATTTTTTCTTGCCCAGGTATGTCCAGTAGCTGGGAATTCATCCTCTAAAGAAATTCCAAATTTGAAAATTCACTAAAATCCAAATTTTTCTTTAAAAATCCAACTGTTAAGATTTCTGACAATTGGGTGTCTTAGGGGAGCGTAAAATCTACAAAATCCATTCATTTTTTCTCGCCCAGGTATGTCCAGTAGCTGGGAATTTATCCTCTAGAGAAATTCCAAATTTGGAAATTCACTAAAATCCAAATTTTTCTTTAAAAATCCAACTGTTAAGATTTCTGTCTTAGGGGAGCATAAAATCTACAAAATCCATTAATTTTTTCTCGCCCAGGTATGTCCAGTAGCTGGGAATTCATCCTCTAGAGAAATTCCAAATTTGAAAATTCACTAAAATCCAAATTTTTCTTTAAAAATCCAACTGTTAAGATTTCTGACAATTGGGTGTCTTAGGGGAGCATAAAATCTACAAAATCCATTAATTTTTTCTTGCCCAGGTATGTCCAGTAGCTGGGAATTCATCCTCTAAAGAAATTCCAAATTTGAAAATTCACTAAAATCCAAATTTTTCTTTAAAAATCCAACTGTTAAGATTTCTGACAATTGGGTGTCTTAGGGGAGCGTAAAATCTACAAAATCCATTCATTTTTTCTCGCCCAGGTATGTCCAGTAGCCGGGAATTCATCCTCTAGAGAAATTCCAAATTTAAAAATTCACTAAAATCCAAATTTTTCTTCAAAAATCCAACTGTTAAGATTTCTGACAATTGGGTGTCTTAGGGGAGCATAAAATCTACAAAATCCATTAGTTTTTTCTCGCCCAGGTATGTCCAGTAGCTGGGTATTCATCCTCTAGAGAAATTCCAAATTTGAAAATTCACTAAAATCCAAATTTTTCTTTAAAAATCCAACTGTTAAGATTTCTGACAATTGGGTGTCTTAGGGGAGCATAAAATCTACAAAATCCATTCATTTTTTCTCGCCCAGGTATGTCCAGTAGCTGGGAATTTATCCTCTAGAGAAATTCCAAATTTGGAAATTCACTAAAATCCAAATTTTTCTTTAAAAATCCAACTGTTAAGATTTCTGTCTTAGGGGAGCATAAAATCTACAAAATCCATTAATTTTTTCTCGCCCAGGTATGTCCAGTAGCTGGGAATTCATCCTCTAGAGAAATTCCAAATTTGTAAATTCACTAAAATCCAAATTTTTCTTTAAAAATCCAACTGTTAGGATTTCTGACAATTGGGTGTCTTAGGGAAGCATAAAATCTACAAAATCCAGTAATTTTTTCTCGCCCAGGTATGTCCAGTAGCTGGGAATTCATCCTCTAGAGAAATTCCAAATTTGAAAATTCACTAAAATCCAAAATTTTCTTTAAAAATCCAACTGTTAAGATTTCTGACAATTGGGTGTCTTAGGGGAGCATAAAATCTACAAAATCCATTAGTTTTTTCTCGCTCAGGTATGTCCAGTAGCTGGGAATTCATCCTCTAGAGAAATTCCAAATTTGAAAATTCACTAAAATCCAAATTTTTCTTTAAAAATCCAACTGTTAAGATTTCTGACAATTGGGTGTCTTAGGGGAGCATAAAATCTATAAAATCCATTAATATTTTCTCGCCCAGGTATGTCCAGTAGCCGGGAATTCATCCTCTAGAGAAATTCCAAATTTAAAAATTCACTAAAATCCAAATTTTTCTTCAAAAATCCAACTGTTAAGATTTCTGACAATTGGGTGTCTTAGGGGAGCATAAAATCTACAAAATCCATTAATTTTTTCTCGCCCAGGTATGTCCAGTAGCTGGGAATTCATCCTCTAGAGAAATTCCAAATTTGAAAATTCACTAAAATCCAAATTTTTCTTTAAAAATCCAACTGTTAAGATTTCTGACAATTGGGTGTCTTAGGGGAGCATAAAATCTATAAAATCCATTAATATTTTCTCGCCCAGGTATGTCCAGTAGCCGGGAATTCATCCTCTAGAGAAATTCCAAATTTAAAAATTCACTAAAATCCAAATTTTTCTTCAAAAATCCAACTGTTAAGATTTCTGACAATTGGGTGTCTTAGGGGAGCATAAAATCTACAAAATCCATTAGTTTTTTCTCGCCCAGGTATGTCCAGTAGCTGGGTATTCATCCTCTAGAGAAATTCCAAATTTGAAAATTCACTAAAATCCAAATTTTTCTTTAAAAATCCAACTGTTAAGATTTCTGACAATTGGGTGTCTTAGGGGAGCATAAAATCTACAAAATCCATTCATTTTTTCTCGCCCAGGTATGTCCAGTAGCTGGGAATTTATCCTCTAGAGAAATTCCAAATTTGGAAATTCACTAAAATCCAAATTTTTCTTTAAAAATCCAACTGTTAAGATGTCTGTCTTAGGGGAGCATAAAATCTACAAAATCCATTAATTTTTTCTCGCCCAGGTATGTCCAGTAGCTGGGAATTCATCCTCTAGAGAAATTCCAAATTTGGAAATTCACTAAAATCCAAATTTTTCTTTAAAAATCCAACTGTTAGGATTTCTGACAATTGGGTGTCTTAGGGAAGCATAAAATCTACAAAATCCAGTAATTTTTTCTCGCCCAGGTATGTCCAGTAGCTGGGAATTCATCCTCTAGAGAAATTCCAAATTTGAAAATTCACTAAAATCCAAAATTTTCTTTAAAAATCCAACTGTTAAGATTTCTGACAATTGGGTGTCTTAGGGGAGCATAAAATCTACAAAATCCATTAGTTTTTTCTCGCTCAGGTATGTCCAGTAGCTGGGAATTCATCCTCTAGAGAAATTCCAAATTTGGAAATTCACTAAAATCCAAATTTTTCTTTAAAAATCCAACTGTTAAGATTTCTGACAATTGGGTGTCTTAGGGGAGCATAAAATCTATAAAATCCATTAATATTTTCTCGCCCAGGTATGTCCAGTAGCCGGGAATTCATCCTCTAGAGAAATTCCAAATTTAAAAATTCACTAAAATCCAAATTTTTCTTCAAAAATCCAACTGTTAAGATTTCTGACAATTGGGTGTCTTAGGGGAGCATAAAATCTACAAAATCCATTCATTTTTTCTCGCCCAGGTATGTCCAGTAGCTGGGAATTTATCCTCTAGAGAAATTCCAAATTTGGAAATTCACTAAAATCCAAATTTTTCTTTAAAAATCCAACTGTTAAGATTTCTGTCTTAGGGGAGCATAAAATCTACAAAATCCATTAATTTTTTCTCGCCCAGGTATGTCCAGTAGCTGGGAATTCATCCTCTAGAGAAATTCCAAATTTGGAAATTCACTAAAATCCAAATTTTTCTTTAAAAATCCAACTGTTAGGATTTCTGACAATTGGGTGTCTTAGGGAAGCATAAAATCTACAAAATCCAGTAATTTTTTCTCGCCCAGGTATGTCCAGTAGCTGGGAATTCATCCTCTAGAGAAATTCCAAATTTGAAAATTCACTAAAATCCAAAATTTTCTTTAAAAATCCAACTGTTAAGATTTCTGACAATTGGGTGTCTTAGGGGAGCATAAAATCTACAAAATCCATTAGTTTTTTCTCGCTCAGGTATGTCCAGTAGCTGGGAATTCATCCTCTAGAGAAATTCCAAATTTGGAAATTCACTAAAATCCAAATTTTTCTTTAAAAATCCAACTGTTAAGATTTCTGATAATTGGGTGTCTTAGGGGAGCGTAAAATCTACAAAATCCATTCATTTTTTCTCGCCCAGGTATGTCCAGTAGCTGGGAATTTATCCTCTAGAGAAATTCCAAATTTGGAAATTCACTAAAATCCAAATTTTTCTTTAAAAATTCAACTGTTAAGATTTCTGTCTTAGGGGAGCATAAAATCTACAAAATCCATTAATTTTTTCTCGCCCAGGTATGTCCAGTAGCTGGGAATTCATCCTCTAGAGAAATTCCAAATTTGAAAATTCACTAAAATCCAAATTTTTCTTTAAAAATCCAACTGTTAAGATTTCTGACAATTGGGTGTCTTAGGGGAGCATAAAATCTACAAAATCCATTAATTTTTTCTTGCCCAGGTATGTCCAGTAGCTGGGAATTCATCCTCTAAAGAAATTCCAAATTTGAAAATTCACTAAAATCCAAATTTTTCTTTAAAAATCCAACTGTTAAGATTTCTGACAATTGGGTGTCTTAGGGGAGCATAAAATCTACAAAATCCATTAATTTTTTCTTGCCCAGGTATGTCCAGTAGCTGGGAATTCATCCTCTAAAGAAATTCCAAATTTGAAAATTCACTAAAATCCAAATTTTTCTTTAAAAATCCAACTGTTAAGATTTCTGACAATTGGGTGTCTTAGGGGAGCGTAAAATCTACAAAATCCATTCATTTTTTCTCGCCCAGGTATGTCCAGTAGCTGGGAATTTATCCTCTAGAGAAATTCCAAATTTGGAAATTCACTAAAATCCAAATTTTTCTTTAAAAATCCAACTGTTAAGATTTCTGTCTTAGGGGAGCATAAAATCTACAAAATCCATTAGTTTTTTCTCGCCCAGGTATGTCCAGTAGCTGGGTATTCATCCTCTAGAGAAATTCCAAATTTGAAAATTCACTAAAATCCAAATTTTTCTTTAAAAATCCAACTGTTAAGATTTCTGACAATTGGGTGTCTTAGGGGAGCATAAAATCTACAAAATCCATTAATTTTTTCTCGCTCAGGTATGTCCAGTAGCTGGGAATTCATCCTCTAGAGAAATTCCAAATTTGAAAATTCACTAAAATCCAAATTTTTCTTTAAAAATCCAACTGTTAAGATTTCTGACAATTGGGTGTCTTAGGGGAGCATAAAATCTATAAAATCCATTAATATTTGCTCGCCCAGGTATGTCCAGTAGCCGGGAATTCATCCTCTAGAGAAATTCCAAATTTAAAAATTCACTAAAATCCAAATTTTTCTTCAAAAATCCAACTGTTAAGATTTCTGACAATTGGGTGTCTTAGGGGAGCATAAAATCTACAAAATCCATTAATTTTTTCTCGCCCAGGTATGTCCAGTAGCTGGGAATTCATCCTCTAGAGAAATTCCAAATTTAAAAATTCACTAAAATCCAAATTTTTCTTCAAAAATCCAACTGTTAAGATTTCTGACAATTGGGTGTCTTAGGGGAGCATAAAATCTACAAAATCCATTAGTTTTTTCTCGCCCAGGTATGTCCAGTAGCTGGGTATTCATCCTCTAGAGAAATTCCAAATTTGAAAATTCACTAAAATCCAAATTTTTCTTTAAAAATCCAACTGTTAAGATTTCTGACAATTGGGTGTCTTAGGGGAGCATAAAATCTACAAAATCCATTCATTTTTTCTCGCCCAGGTATGTCCAGTAGCTGGAAATTTATCCTCTAGAGAAATTCCAAATTTGGAAATTCACTAAAATCCAAATTTTTCTTTAAAAATCCAACTGTTAAGATTTCTGTCTTAGGGGAGCATAAAATCTACAAAATCCATTAATTTTTTCTCGCCCAGGTATGTCCAGTAGCTGGGAATTCATCCTCTAGAGAAATTCCAAATTTGGAAATTCACTAAAATCCAAATTTTTCTTTAAAAATCCAACTGTTAGGATTTCTGACAATTGGGTGTCTTAGGGAAGCATAAAATCTACAAAATCCAGTAATTTTTTCTCGCCCAGGTATGTCCAGTAGCTGGGAATTCATCCTCTAGAGAAATTCCAAATTTGAAAATTCACTAAAATCCAAAATTTTCTTTAAAAATCCAACTGTTAAGATTTCTGACAATTGGGTGTCTTAGGGGAGCATAAAATCTACAAAATCCATTAGTTTTTTCTCGCTCAGGTATGTCCAGTAGCTGGGAATTCATCCTCTAGAGAAATTCCAAATTTGGAAATTCACTAAAATCCAAATTTTTCTTTAAAAATCCAACTGTTAAGATTTCTGACAATTGGGTGTCTTAGGGGAGCGTAAAATCTACAAAATCCATTCATTTTTTCTCGCCCAGGTATGTCCAGTAGCTGGGAATTTATCCTCTAGAGAAATTCCAAATTTGGAAATTCACTAAAATCCAAATTTTTCTTTAAAAATCCAACTGTTAAGATTTCTGACAATTGGGTGTCTTAGGGGAGCATAAAATCTACAAAATCCATTAATTTTTTCTCGCCCAGGTATGTCCAGTAGCTGGGAATTCATCCTCTAGAGAAATTCCAAATTTGAAAATTCACTAAAATCCAAATTTTTCTTTAAAAATCCAACTGTTAAGATTTCTGACAATTGGGTGTCTTAGGGGAGCATAAAATCTACAAAATCCATTAATTTTTTCTTGCCCAGGTATGTCCAGTAGCTGGGAATTCATCCTCTAAAGAAATTCCAAATTTGAAAATTCACTAAAATCCAAATTTTTCTTTAAAAATCCAACTGTTAAGATTTCTGACAATTGGGTGTCTTAGGGGAGCGTAAAATCTACAAAATCCATTCATTTTTTCTCGCCCAGGTATGTCCAGTAGCTGGGAATTTATCCTCTAGAGAAATTCCAAATTTGGAAATTCACTAAAATCCAAATTTTTCTTTAAAAATCCAACTGTTAAGATTTCTGTCTTAGGGGAGCATAAAATCTACAAAATCCATTAGTTTTTTCTCGCCCAGGTATGTCCAGTAGCTGGGTATTCATCCTCTAGAGAAATTCCAAATTTGAAAATTCACTAAAATCCAAAATTTTCTTTAAAAATCCAACTGTTAAGATTTCTGACAATTGGGTGTCTTAGGGGAGCATAAAATCTACAAAATCCATTAACTTTTTCTTGCCCAGGTATGTCCAGTAGCTGGGAATTCATCCTCTAAAAAAATTCCAAATTTGAAAATTCACTAAAATCCAAATTTTTCTTTAAAAATCCAACTGTTAAGATTTCTGACAATTGGGTGTCTTAGGGGAGCGTAAAATCTACAAAATCCATTCATTTTTTCTCGCCCAGGTATGTCCAGTAGCTGGGAATTTATCCTCTAGAGAAATTCCAAATTTGGAAATTCACTAAAATCCAAATTTTTTCTTTAAAAATCCAACTGTTAAGATTTCTGTCTTAGGGGAGCATAAAATCTACAAAATCCATTAGTTTTTTCTCGCCCAGGTATGTCCAGTAGCTGGGTATTCATCCTCTAGAGAAATTCCAAATTTGAAAATTCACTAAAATCCAAATTTTTCTTTAAAAATCCAACTGTTAAGATTTCTGACAATTGGGTGTCTTAGGGGAGCATAAAATCTACAAAATCCATTAATTTTTTCTCGCTCAGGTATGTCCAGTAGCTGGGAATTCATCCTCTAGAGAAATTCCAAATTTGAAAATTCACTAAAATCCAAATTTTTCTTTAAAAATCCAACTGTTAAGATTTCTGACAATTGGGTGTCTTAGGGGAGCATAAAATCTATAAAATCCATTAATATTTGCTCGCCCAGGTATGTCCAGTAGCCGGGAATTCATCCTCTAGAGAAATCCCAAATTTAAAAATTCACTAAAATCCAAATTTTTCTTCAAAAATCCAACTGTTAAGATTTCTGACAATTGGGTGTCTTAGGGGAGCATAAAATCTACAAAATCCATTAATTTTTTCTCGCCCAGGTATGTCCAGTAGCTGGGAATTAATCCTCTAGAGAAATTCCAAATTTGAAAATTTACTAAAATCCAAAATTTTCTTTAAAAATCCAACTGTTAAGATTTCTGACAATTGGGTGTCTTAGGGGAGCATAAAATCTACAAAATCCATTAATTTTTTCTTGCCCAGGTATGTCCAGTAGCTGGGAATTCATCCTCTAAAGAAATTCCAAATTTGAAAATTCACTAAAATCCAAATTTTTCTTTAAAAATCCAACTGTTAAGATTTCTGACAATTGGGTGTCTTAGGGGAGCGTAAAATCTACAAAATCCATTCATTTTTTCTCGCCCAGGTATGTCCAGTAGCTGGGAATTTATCCTCTAGAGAAATTCCAAATTTGGAAATTCACTAAAATCCAAATTTTTCTTTAAAAATCCAACTGTTAAGATTTCTGTCTTAGGGGAGCATAAAATCTACAAAATCCATTAATTTTTTCTCGCCCAGGTATGTCTAGTAGCTGGGAATTCATCCTCTAGAGAAATTCCAAATTTGAAAATTCACTAAAATCCAAATTTTTCTTTAAAAATCCAACTGTTAAGATTTCTGACAATTGGGTGTCTTAGGGGAGCATAAAATCTACAAAATCCATTAATTTTTTCTTGCCCAGGTATGTCCAGTAGCTGGGAATTCATCCTCTAAAGAAATTCCAAATTTGAAAATTCACTAAAATCCAAATTTTTCTTTAAAAATCCAACTGTTAAGATTTCTGACAATTGGGTGTCTTAGGGGAGCGTAAAATCTACAAAATCCATTCATTTTTTCTCGCCCAGGTATGTCCAGTAGCCGGGAATTCATCCTCTAGAGAAATTCCAAATTTAAAAATTCACTAAAATCCAAATTTTTCTTCAAAAATCCAACTGTTAAGATTTCTGACAATTGGGTGTCTTAGGGGAGCATAAAATCTACAAAATCCATTAGTTTTTTCTCGCCCAGGTATGTCCAGTAGCTGGGTATTCATCCTCTAGAGAAATTCCAAATTTGAAAATTCACTAAAATCCAAATTTTTCTTTAAAAATCCAACTGTTAAGATTTCTGACAATTGGGTGTCTTAGGGGAGCATAAAATCTACAAAATCCATTCATTTTTTCTCGCCCAGGTATGTCCAGTAGCTGGGAATTTATCCTCTAGAGAAATTCCAAATTTGGAAATTCACTAAAATCCAAATTTTTCTTTAAAAATCCAACTGTTAAGATTTCTGTCTTAGGGGAGCATAAAATCTACAAAATCCATTAATTTTTTCTCGCCCAGGTATGTCCAGTAGCTGGGAATTCATCCTCTAGAGAAATTCCAAATTTGTAAATTCACTAAAATCCAAATTTTTCTTTAAAAATCCAACTGTTAGGATTTCTGACAATTGGGTGTCTTAGGGAAGCATAAAATCTACAAAATCCAGTAATTTTTTCTCGCCCAGGTATGTCCAGTAGCTGGGAATTCATCCTCTAGAGAAATTCCAAATTTGAAAATTCACTAAAATCCAAAATTTTCTTTAAAAATCCAACTGTTAAGATTTCTGACAATTGGGTGTCTTAGGGGAGCATAAAATCTACAAAATCCATTAGTTTTTTCTCGCTCAGGTATGTCCAGTAGCTGGGAATTCATCCTCTAGAGAAATTCCAAATTTGAAAATTCACTAAAATCCAAATTTTTCTTTAAAAATCCAACTGTTAAGATTTCTGACAATTGGGTGTCTTAGGGGAGCATAAAATCTATAAAATCCATTAATATTTTCTCGCCCAGGTATGTCCAGTAGCCGGGAATTCATCCTCTAGAGAAATTCCAAATTTAAAAATTCACTAAAATCCAAATTTTTCTTCAAAAATCCAACTGTTAAGATTTCTGACAATTGGGTGTCTTAGGGGAGCATAAAATCTACAAAATCCATTAATTTTTTCTCGCCCAGGTATGTCCAGTAGCTGGGAATTAATCCTCTAGAGAAATTCCAAATTTGAAAATTTACTAAAATCCAAAATTTTCTTTAAAAATCCAACTGTTAAGATTTCTGACAATTGGGTGTCTTAGGGGAGCATAAAATCTACAAAATCCATTAATTTTTTCTTGCCCAGGTATGTCCAGTAGCTGGGAATTCATCCTCTAAAGAAATTCCAAATTTGAAAATTCACTAAAATCCAAATTTTTCTTTAAAAATCCAACTGTTAAGATTTCTGACAATTGGGTGTCTTAGGGGAGCGTAAAATCCTCTAGAATTTATCCTCTAGAGAAATTCCAAATTTGGAAATTCACTAAAATCCAAATTTTTCTTTAAAAATCCAACTGTTAAGATTTCTGTCTTAGGGGAGCATAAAATCTACAAAATCCATTAGTTTTTTCTCGCCCAGGTATGTCCAGTAGCTGGGTATTCATCCTCTAGAGAAATTCCAAATTTGAAAATTCACTAAAATCCAAATTTTTCTTTAAAAATCCAACTGTTAAGATTTCTGACAATTGGGTGTCTTAGGGGAGCATAAAATCTACAAAATCCATTAATTTTTTCTCGCTCAGGTATGTCCAGTAGCTGGGAATTCATCCTCTAGAGAAATTCCAAATTTGAAAATTCACTAAAATCCAAATTTTTCTTTAAAAATCCAACTGTTAAGATTTCTGACAATTGGGTGTCTTAGGGGAGCATAAAATCTATAAAATCCATTAATATTTTCTCGCCCAGGTATGTCCAGTAGCCGGGAATTCATCCTCTAGAGAACTTCCAAATTTAAAAATTCACTAAAATCCAAATTTTTCTTCAAAAATCCAACTGTTAAGATTTCTGACAATTGGGTGTCTTAGGGGAGCATAAAATCTACAAAATACATTAATTTTTTCTCGCCCAGGTATGTCCAGTAGCTGGGAATTAATCCTCTAGAGAAATTCCAAATTTGAAAATTTACTAAAATCCAAAATTTTCTTTAAAAATCCAACTGTTAAGATTTCTGACAATTAGGTGTCTTAGGGGAGCATAAAATCTACAAAATCCATTAATTTTTTCTTGCCCAGGTATGTCCAGTAGCTGGGAATTCATCCTCTAAAGAAATTCCAAATTTGAAAATTCACTAAAATCCAAATTTTTCTTTAAAAATCCAACTGTTAAGATTTCTGACAATTGGGTGTCTTAGGGGAGCGTAAAATCTACAAAATCCATTCATTTTTTCTCGCCCAGGTATGTCCAGTAGCTGGGAATTTATCCTCTAGAGAAATTCCAAATTTGGAAATTCACTAAAATCCAAATTTTTCTTTAAAAATCCAACTGTTAAGATTTCTGTCTTAGGGGAGCATAAAAGCTACAAAATCCATTAATTTTTTCTTGCCCAGGTATGTCCAGTAGCTGGGAATTCATCCTCTAAAGAAATTCCAAATTTGAAAATTCACTAAAATCCAAATTTTTCTTTAAAAATCCAACTGTTAAGATTTCTGACAATTGGGTGTCTTAGGGGAGCGTAAAATCTACAAAATCCATTCATTTTTTCTCGCCCAGGTATGTCCAGTAGCTGGGAATTTATCCTCTAGAGAAATTCCAAATTTGGAAATTCACTAAAATCCAAATTTTTCTTTAAAAATCCAACTGTTAAGATTTCTGTCTTAGGGGAGCATAAAATCTACAAAATCCATTAATTTTTTCTTGCCCAGGTATGTCCAGTAGCTGGGAATTCATCCTCTAAAGAAATTCCAAATTTGAAAATTCACTAAAATCCAAATTTTTCTTTAAAAATCCAACTGTTAAGATTTCTGACAATTGGGTGTCTTAGGGGAGCGTAAAATCTACAAAATCCATTCATTTTTTCTCGCCCAGGTATGTCCAGTAGCTGGGAATTTATCCTCTAGAGAAATTCCAAATTTGGAAATTCACTAAAATCCAAATTTTTCTTTAAAAATCCAACTGTTAAGATTTCTGTCTTAGGGGAGCATAAAATCTACAAAATCCATTAGTTTTTTCTCGCCCAGGTATGTCCAGTAGCTGGGTATTCATCCTCTAGAGAAATTCCAAATTTGAAAATTCACTAAAATCCAAATTTTTCTTTAAAAATCCAACTGTTAAGATTTCTGACAATTGGGTGTCTTAGGGGAGCATAAAATCTACAAAATCCAAAAATTTTTTCTCGCTCAGGTATGTCCAGTAGCTGGGAATTCATCCTCTAGAGAAATTCCAAATTTGAAAATTCACTAAAATCCAAATTTTTCTTTAAAAATCCAACTGTTAAGATTTCTGTCTTAGGGGAGCATAAAATCTACAAAATCCATTAGTTTTTTCTCGCCCAGGTATGTCCAGTAGCTGGGTATTCATCCTCTAGAGAAATTCCAAATTTGAAAATTCACTAAAATCCAAATTTTTCTTTAAAAATCCAACTGTTAAGATTTCTGACAATTGGGTGTCTTAGGGGAGCATAAAATCTACAAAATCCAAAAATTTTTTCTCGCTCAGGTATGTCCAGTAGCTGGGAATTCATCCTCTAGAGAAATTCCAAATTTAAAAATTCACTAAAATCCAAATTTTTCTTCAAAAATCCAACTGTTAAGATTTCTGACAATTGGGTGTCTTAGGGGAGCATAAAATCTACAAAATCCATTAGTTTTTTCTCGCCCAGGTATGTCCAGTAGCTGGGTATTCATCCTCTAGAGAAATTCCAAATTTGAAAATTCACTAAAATCCAAATTTTTCTTTAAAAATCCAACTGTTAAGATTTCTGACAATTGGGTGTCTTAGGGGAGCATAAAATCTACAAAATCCATTAGTTTTTTCTCGCCCAGGTATGTCCAGTAGCTGGGTATTCATCCTCTAGAGAAATTCCAAATTTGAAAATTCACTAAAATCCAAATTTTTCTTTAAAAATCCAACTGTTAAGATTTCTGACAATGGGGTGTCTTAGGGGAGCATAAAATCTATAAAATCCATTAATATTTTCTCGCCCAGGTATGTCCAGTAGCCGGGAATTCATCCTCTAGAGAAATTCCAAATTTAAAAATTCAATAAAATCCAAATTTTTCTTCAAAAATCCAACTGTTAAGATTTCTGACAATTGGGTGTCTTAGGGGAGCATAAAATCTACAAAATCCATTAATTTTTTCTCGCCCAGGTATGTCCAGTAGCTGGGAATTAATCCTCTAGAGAAATTCCAAATTTGAAAATTTACTAAAATCCAAAATTTTCTTTAAAAATCCAACTGTTAAGATTTCTGACAATTGGGTGTCTTAGGGGAGCATAAAATCTACAAAATCCATTAATTTTTTCTTGCCCAGGTATGTCCAGTAGCTGGGAATTCATCCTCTAAAGAAATTCCAAATTTGAAAATTCACTAAAATCCAAATTTTTCTTTAAAAATCCAACTGTTAAGATTTCTGACAATTGGGTGTCTTAGGGGAGCGTAAAATCCTCTAGAATTTATCCTCTAGAGAAATTCCAAATTTGGAAATTCACTAAAATCCAAATTTTTCTTTAAAAATCCAACTGTTAAGATTTCTGTCTTAGGGGAGCATAAAATCTACAAAATCCATTAGTTTTTTCTCGCCCAGGTATGTCCAGTAGCTGGGTATTCATCCTCTAGAGAAATTCCAAATTTGAAAATTCACTAAAATCCAAATTTTTCTTTAAAAATCCAACTGTTAAGATTTCTGACAATTGGGTGTCTTAGGGGAGCATAAAATCTACAAAATCCATTAATTTTTTCTCGCTCAGGTATGTCCAGTAGCTAAGAATTCATCCTCTAGAGAAATTCCAAATTTGAAAATTCACTAAAATCCAAATTTTTCTTTAAAAATCCAACTGTTAAGATTTCTGACAATTGGGTGTCTTAGGGGAGCATAAAATCTATAAAATCCATTAATATTTTCTCGCCCAGGTATGTCCAGTAGCCGGGAATTCATCCTCTAGAGAACTTCCAAATTTAAAAATTCACTAAAATCCAAATTTTTCTTCAAAAATCCAACTGTTAAGATTTCTGACAATTGGGTGACTTAGGGGAGCATAAAATCTACAAAATACATTAATTTTTTCTCGCCCAGGTATGTCCAGTAGCTGGGAATTAATCCTCTAGAGAAATTCCAAATTTGAAAATTTACTAAAATCCAAAATTTTCTTTAAAAATCCAACTGTTAAGATTTCTGACAATTAGGTGTCTTAGGGGAGCATAAAATCTACAAAATCCATTAATTTTTTCTTGCCCAGGTATGTCCAGTAGCTGGGAATTCATCCTCTAAAGAAATTCCAAATTTGAAAATTCACTAAAATCCAAATTTTTCTTTAAAAATCCAACTGTTAAGATTTCTGACAATTGGGTGTCTTAGGGGAGCGTAAAATCTACAAAATCCATTCATTTTTTCTCGCCCAGGTATGTCCAGTAGCTGGGAATTTATCCTCTAGAGAAATTCCAAATTTGGAAATTCACTAAAATCCAAATTTTTCTTTAAAAATCCAACTGTTAAGATTTCTGTCTTAGGGGAGCATAAAATCTACAAAATCCATTAATTTTTTCTTGCCCAGGTATGTCCAGTAGCTGGGAATTCATCCTCTAAAGAAATTCCAAATTTGAAAATTCACTAAAATCCAAATTTTTCTTTAAAAATCCAACTGTTAAGATTTCTGACAATTGGGTGTCTTAGGGGAGCGTAAAATCTACAAAATCCATTCATTTTTTCTCGCCCAGGTATGTCCAGTAGCTGGGAATTTATCCTCTAGAGAAATTCCAAATTTGGAAATTCACTAAAATCCAAATTTTTCTTTAAAAATCCAACTGTTAAGATTTCTGTCTTAGGGGAGCATAAAATCTACAAAATCCATTAATTTTTTCTTGCCCAGGTATGTCCAGTAGCTGGGAATTCATCCTCTAAAGAAATTCCAAATTTGAAAATTCAGTAAAATCCAAATTTTTCTTTAAAAATCCAACTGTTAAGATTTCTGACAATTGGGTGTCTTAGGGGAGCGTAAAATCTACAAAATCCATTCATTTTTTCTCGCCCAGGTATGTCCAGTAGCTGGGAATTTATCCTCTAGAGAAATTCCAAATTTGGAAATTCACTAAAATCCAAATTTTTCTTTAAAAATCCAACTGTTAAGATTTCTGTCTTAGGGGAGCATAAAATCTACAAAATCCATTAGTTTTTTCTCGCCCAGGTATGTCCAGTAGCTGGGTATTCATCCTCTAGAGAAATTCCAAATTTGAAAATTCACTAAAATCCAAATTTTTCTTTAAAAATCCAACTGTTAAGATTTCTGACAATTGGGTGTCTTAGGGGAGCATAAAATCTACAAAATCCAAAAATTTTTTCTCGCTCAGGTATGTCCAGTAGCTGGGAATTCATCCTCTAGAGAAATTCCAAATTTGAAAATTCACTAAAATCCAAATTTTTCTTTAAAAATCCAACTGTTAAGATTTCTGTCTTAGGGGAGCATAAAATCTACAAAATCCATTAGTTTTTTCTCGCCCAGGTATGTCCAGTAGCTGGGTATTCATCCTCTAGAGAAATTCCAAATTTGAAAATTCACTAAAATCCAAATTTTTCTTTAAAAATCCAACTGTTAAGATTTCTGACAATTGGGTGTCTTAGGGGAGCATAAAATCTACAAAATCCAAAAATTTTTTCTCGCTCAGGTATGTCCAGTAGCTGGGAATTCATCCTCTAGAGAAATTCCAAATTTGAAAATTCACTAAAATCCAAATTTTTCTTTAAAAATCCAACTGTTAAGATTTCTGTCTTAGGGGAGCATAAAATCTACAAAATCCATTAGTTTTTTCTCGCCCAGGTATGTCCAGTAGCTGGGTATTCATCCTCTAGAGAAATTCCAAATTTGAAAATTCACTAAAATCCAAATTTTTCTTTAAAAATCCAACTGTTAAGATTTCTGACAATTGGGTGTCTTAGGGGAGCATAAAATCTACAAAATCCAAAAATTTTTTCTCGCTCAGGTATGTCCAGTAGCTGGGAATTCATCCTCTAGAGAAATTCCAAATTTGAAAATTCACTAAAATCCAAATTTTTCTTTAAAAATCCAACTGTTAAGATTTCTGTCTTAGGGGAGCATAAAATCTACAAAATCCATTAGTTTTTTCTCGCCCAGGTATGTCCAGTAGCTGGGTATTCATCCTCTAGAGAAATTCCAAATTTGAAAATTCACTAAAATCCAAATTTTTCTTTAAAAATCCAACTGTTAAGATTTCTGACAATTGGGTGTCTTAGGGGAGCATAAAATCTATAAAATCCATTAATATTTTCTCGCCCAGGTATGTCCAGTAGCCGGGAATTCATCCTCTAGAGAAATTCCAAATTTAAAAATTCACTAAAATCCAAATTTTTCTTCAAAAATCCAACTGTTAAGATTTCTGACAATTGGGTGTCTTAGGGGAGCATAAAATCTACAAAATCCATTAATTTTTTCTCGCCCAGGTATGTCCAGTAGCTGGGTATTCATCCTCTAGAGAAATTCCAAATTTGAAAATTTACTAAAATCCAAAATTTTCTTTAAAAATCCAACTGTTAAGATTTCTGACAATTGGGTGTCTTAGGGGAGCATAAAATCTACAAAATCCATTAATTTTTTCTTGCCCAGGTATGTCCAGTAGCTGGGAATTCATCCTCTAAAGAATTTCCAAATTTGAAAATTCACTAAAATCCAAATTTTTCTTTAAAAATCCCACTGTTAAGATTTCTGACAATTGGGTGTCTTAGGGGAGCGTAAAATCTACAAAATCCATTCATTTTTTCTCGCCCAGGTATGTCCAGTAGCTGGGAATTTATCCTCTAGAGAAATTCCAAATTTGGAAATTCACTAAAATCCAAATTTTTCTTTAAAAATCCAACTGTTAAGATTTCTGTCTTAGGGGAGCATAAAATCTACAAAATCCATTAATTTTTTCTCGCCCAGGTATGTCCAGTAGCTGGGAATTCATCCTCTAGAGAAATTCCAAATTTGAAAATTCACTAAAATCCAAATTTTTCTTTAAAAATCCAAATGTTAAGATTTCTGACAATTGGGTGTCTTAGGGGAGCATAAAATCTACAAAATCCATTAATTTTTTCTCGCCCAGGTATGTCCAGTAGCTGGGAATTCATCCTCTAGAGAAATTCCAAATTTGAAAATTAACTAAAATCCAAATTTTTCTTTCAAAATCCAACTGTTAGGATTTCTGACAATTGGGTGTGTTAGGGGAGCATAAAATCTACAAAATCCATTAAGTTTTTCTCGCCCAGGTATGTCCAGTAGCTGGGAATTCATCCTCTAGAGAAATTCCAAATTTGAAAATTAACTAAAATCCAAATTTTTCTTTAAAAATCCAACTGTTAGGATTTCTGACAATTGGGTGTCTTAGGGGAGCATAAAATCTATAAAATCCGTTAATTTATTCTCTCCCAGATATGTCCAGTAGCTGGGAATTCATCCTCTAGAGAAATTCCAAATTTGAAAATTCACTAAAATCCAAATTTTTCTTTAAAAATCCAACTGTTAAGATTTCTGACAATTGGGTGTCTTAGGGGAGCATAAAATCTACAAAATCCATTAATTTTTTCTCGCCCAGGTATGTCCAGTAGCTGGGAATTCATCCTCTAGAGAAATTCCAAATTTGAAAATTAACTAAAATCCAAATTTTTCTTTCAAAATCCAACTGTTAGGATTTCTGACAATTGGGTGTGTTAGGGGAGCATAAAATCTACAAAATACATTAAGTTTTTCTCGCCCAGGTATGTCCAGTAGCTGGGAATTCATCCTCTAGAGAAATTCAAAATTTGAAAATTCACTAAAATCCAAATTTTTCTTTAAAAATCCAACTGTTAAGATTTCTGACAATTGGGTGTCTTAGGGGAGCGTAAAATCTACAAAATCCATTCATTTTTTCTCGCCCAGGTATGTCCAGTAGCTGGGAATTCATCCTCTAGAGAAATTCCAAATTTGGAAATTCACTAAAATCCAAATTTTTTTTTAAAAATCCAACTGTTAGGATTTCTGACAATTGGGTGTCTTAGGGGAGCTTAAAATCTACAAAATCCAGTAATTTTTTCTGACAATTGGGTGTCTTAGGGAAGCATAAAATCTATAAAATCCATTCATTTTTTCTCGCCCAGGTATGTCCAGTAGCTGGGAATTCATCCTCTAGAGAAATTCCAAATTTGAAAATTAACTAAAATCCAAATTTTTCTTTCAAAATCCAACTGTTAGGATTTCTGACAATTGGGTGTGTTAGGGGAGCATAAAATCTACAAAATCCATTAAGTTTTTCTCGCCCAGGTATGTCCAGTAGCTGGGAATTCATCCTCTAGAGAAATTCCAAATTTGAAAATTAACTAAAATCCAAATTTTTCTTTAAAAATCCAACTGTTAGGATTTCTGACAATTGGGTGTCTTAGGGGAGCATAAAATCTATAAAATCCGTTAATTTGTTCTCGCCCAGATATGTCCAGTAGCTGGGAATTCATCCTCTAGAGAAATTCCAAATTTGAAAATTCACTAAAATCCAAATTTTTCTTTAAAAATCCAACTGTTAAGATTTCTGACAATTGGGTGTCTTAGGGGAGCATAAAATCTACAAAATCCATTAATTTTTTCTCGCCCAGGTATGTCCAGTAGCTGGGAATTCATCCTCTAGAGAAATTCAAAATTTGAAAATTCACTAAAATCCAAATTTTTCTTTAAAAATCCAACTGTTAAGATTTCTGACAATTGGGTGTCTTAGGGGAGCGTAAAATCTACAAAATCCATTCATTTTTTCTCGCCCAGGTATGTCCAGTAGCTGGGAATTCATCCTCTAGAGAAATTCCAAATTTGGAAATTCACTAAAATCCAAATTTTTCTTTAAAAATCCAACTGTTAGGATTTCTGACAATTGGGTGTCTTAGGGGAGCATAAAATCTACAAAATCCAGTAATTTTTTCTCGCCGAGGTATGTCCAGTAGCTGGGAATTAATCCTCTAGAGAAATTCCAAATTTGGAAATTCACTAAAATCCAAATTTTTCTTTAAAAATCCAACTGTTAAGATTTCTGACAATTGGGTGTCTTAGGGAAGCATAAAATCTATAAAATCCATTCATTTTTTTCTCGCCCAGGTTTGTCCAGTAGCTGGGAATTCATCCTCTAGAGAAATTCCAAATTTGGAAATTCACTAAAATCCACATTTTTTTTAAAAAATCCAACTGTTAAGATTTCTGACAATTGGGTGTCTTAGGGAAGCATAAAATCTATAAAATCCATTAATTTTTTCTCGCCCAGGTATGTCCAGTAGCTGGGAATTCATCCTCTAGAGAAATTCCAAATTTGAAAATTCACTAAAATCCAAATTTTTCTTTAAAAATCCAACTGTTAGGATTTCTGACAATTGGGTGTCTTAGGGGAGCATAAAATCTATAAAATCCGTTAATTTATTCTCGCCCAGATATGTCCAGTAGCTGGGAATTTATCCTCTAGAGAAATTCCAAATTTGGAAATTCACTAAAATCCAAATTTTTCTTTAAAAATCCAACTGTTAAGATTTCTGTCTTAGGGGAGCATAAAATCTACAAAATCCATTAATTTTTTCTCGCCCAGGTATGTCCAGTAGCTGGGAATTCATCCTCTAGAGAAATTCCAAATTTGAAAATTCACTAAAATCCAAATTTTTCTTTAAATATCCAACTGTTAAGATTTCTGACAATTGGGTGTCTTAGGGGAGCATAAAATCTACAAAATCCATTAATTTTTTCTTGCCCAGGTATGTCCAGTAGCTGGGAATTCATCCTCTAAAGAAATTCCAAATTTGAAAATTCACTAAAATCCAAATTTTTCTTTAAAAATCCAACTGTTAAGATTTCTGACAATTGGGTGTCTTAGGGGAGCGTAAAATCTACAAAATCCATTCATTTTTTCTCGCCCAGGTATGTCCAGTAGCTGGGAATTTATCCTCTAGAGAAATTCCAAATTTGGAAATTCACTAAAATCCAAATTTTTCTTTAAAAATCCAACTGTTAAGATTTCTGTCTTAGGGGAGCATAAAATCTACAAAATCCATTAATTTTTTCTTGCCCAGGTATGTCCAGTAGCTGGGAATTCATCCTCTAAAGAAATTCCAAATTTGAAAATTCACTAAAATCCAAATTTTTCTTTAAAAATCCAACTGTTAGGATTTCTGACAATTGGGTGTCTTAGGGGAGCATAAAATCTACAAAATCCATTAATTTTTTCTCGCCGAGGTATGTCCAGTAGCTGGGAATTAATCCTCTAGAGAAATTCCAAATTTGGAAATTCACTAAAATCCAAATTTTTCTTTAAAAATCCAACTGTTAGGATTTCTGACAATTGGGTGTCTTAGGGGAGCATAAAATCTATAAAATCCGTTAATTTATTCTCGCCCAGATATGTCCAGTAGCTGGGAATTTATCCTCTAGAGAAATTCCAAATTTGGAAATTCACTAAAATCCAAATTTTTCTTTAAAAATCCAACTGTTAAGATTTCTGTCTTAGGGGAGCATAAAATCTACAAAATCCAGTAATTTTTTCTCGCCGAGGTATGTCCAGTAGCTGGGAATTAATCCTCTAGAGAAATTCCAAATTTGGAAATTCACTAAAATCCAAATTTTTCTTTAAAAATCCAACTGTTAAGATTTCTGACAATTGGGTGTCTTAGGGAAGCATAAAATCTATAAAATCCATTCATTTTTTTCTCGCCCAGGTTTGTCCAGTAGCTGGGAATTCATCCTCTAGAGAAATTCCAAATTTGGAAATTCACTAAAATCCAAATTTTTCTTTAAAAATCCAACTGTTAGGATTTCTGACAATTGGGTGTCTTAGGGGAGCATAAAATCTACAAAATCCAGTAATTTTTTCTGACAATTGGGTGTCTTAGGGAAGCATAAAATCTATAAAATCCATTCATTTTTTCTCGCCCAGGTATGTCCAGTAGCTGGGAATTCATCCTCTAGAGAAATTCCAAATTTGAAAATTCACTAAAATCCAAATTTTTCTTTCAAAATCCAACTGTTAGGATTTCTGACAATTGGGTGTGTTAGGGGAGCATAAAATCTACAAAATCCATTAAGTTTTTCTCGCCCAGGTATGTCCAGTAGCTGGGAATTCATCCTCTAGAGAAATTCCAAATTTGAAAATTCACTAAAATCCAAATTTTTCTTTAAAAATCCAACTGTTAAGATTTCTGACAATTGGGTGTCTTAGGGGAGCGTAAAATCTACAAAATCCATTCATTTTTTCTCGCCCAGGTATGTCCAGTAGCTGGGAATTTATCCTCTAGAGAAATTCCAAATTTGGAAATTCACTAAAATCCAAATTTTTCTTTAAAAATCCAACTGTTAAGATTTCTGTCTTAGGGGAGCATAAAATCTACAAAATCCATTAATTTTTTCTCGCCCAGGTATGTCCAGTAGCTGGGAATTCATCCTCTAGAGAAATTCCAAATTTGAAAATTCACTAAAATCCAAATTTTTCTTTAAAAATCCAAATGTTAAGATTTCTGACAATTGGGTGTCTTAGGGGAGCATAAAATCTACAAAATCCATTAATTTTTTCTCGCCCAGGTATGTCCAGTAGCTGGGAATTCATCCTCTAGAGAAATTCCAAATTTGAAAATTAACTAAAATCCAAATTTTTCTTTCAAAATCCAACTGTTAGGATTTCTGACAATTGGGTGTGTTAGGGGAGCATAAAATCTACAAAATCCATTAAGTTTTTCTCGCCCAGGTATGTCCAGTAGCTGGGAATTCATCCTCTAGAGAAATTCCAAATTTGAAAATTAACTAAAATCCAAATTTTTCTTTAAAAATCCAACTGTTAGGATTTCTGACAATTGGGTGTCTTAGGGGAGCATAAAATCTATAAAATCCGTTAATTTATTCTCTCCCAGATATGTCCAGTAGCTGGGAATTCATCCTCTAGAGAAATTCCAAATTTAAAAATTCACTAAAATCCAAATTTTTCTTTAAAAATCCAACTGTTAAGATTTCTGACAATTGGGTGTCTTAGGGGAGCATAAAATCTACAAAATCCATTAATTTTTTCTCGCCCAGGTATGTCCAGTAGCTGGGAATTCATCCTCTAGAGAAATTCCAAATTTGAAAATTAACTAAAATCCAAATTTTTCTTTCAAAATCCAACTGTTAGGATTTCTGACAATTGGGTGTGGTAGGGGAGCATAAAATCTATAAAATCCGTTAATTTATTCTCGCCCAGATATGTCCAGTAGCTGGGAATTCATCCTCTAGAGAAATTCCAAATTTGAAAATTCACTAAAATCCAAATTTTTCTTTAAAAATCCAACTGTTAAGATTTCTGACAATTGGGTGTCTTAGGGGAGCATAAAATCTACAAAATCCATTAATTTTTTCTCGCCCAGGTATGTCCAGTAGCTGGGAATTCATCCTCTAGAGAAATTCAAAATTTGAAAATTCACTAAAATCCAAATTTTTCTTTAAAAATCCAACTGTTAAGATTTCTGACAATTGGGTGTCTTAGGGGAGCGTAAAATCTACAAAATCCATTCATTTTTTCTCGCCCAGGTATGTCCAGTAGCTGGGAATTCATCCTCTAGAGAAATTCCAAATTTGGAAATTCACTAAAATCCAAATTTTTCTTTAAAAATCCAACTGTTAAGATTTCTGACAATTGGGTGTCTTAGGGGAGCGTAAAATCTACAAAATCCATTCATTTTTTCTCGCCCAGGTATGTCCAGTAGCTGGGAATTCATCCTCTAAAGAATTTCCAAATTTGAAAATTCACTAAAATCCAAATTTTTCTTTAAAAATCCAACTGTTAAGATTTCTGACAATTGGGTGTCTTAGGGGAGCGTAAAATCTACAAAATCCATTCATTTTTTCTCGCCCAGGTATGTCCAGTAGCTGGGAATTTATCCTCTAGAGAAATTCCAAATTTGGAAATTCACTAAAATCCAAATTTTTCTTTAAAAATCCAACTGTTAAGATTTCTGTCTTAGGGGAGCATAAAATCTACAAAATCCATTAATTTTTTCTCGCCCAGGTATGTCCAGTAGCTGGGAATTCATCCTCTAGAGAAATTCCAAATTTGAAAATTCACTAAAATCCAAATTTTTCTTTAAAAATCCAAATGTTAAGATTTCTGACAATTGGGTGTCTTAGGGGAGCATAAAATCTACAAATCCATTAATTTTTTCTCGCCCAGGTATGTCCAGTAGCTGGGAATTCATCCTCTAGAGAAATTCCAAATTTGAAAATTAACTAAAATCCAAATTTTTCTTTCAAAATCCAACTGTTAGGATTTCTGACAATTGGGTGTGTTAGGGGAGCATAAAATCTACAAAATCCATTAAGTTTTTCTCGCCCAGGTATGTCCAGTAGCTGGGAATTCATCCTCTAGAGAAATTCCAAATTTGAAAATTAACTAAAATCCAAATTTTTCTTTAAAAATCCAACTGTTAGGATTTCTGACAATTGGGTGTCTTAGGGGAGCATAAAATCTATAAAATCCGTTAATTTATTCTCTCCCAGATATGTCCAGTAGCTGGGAATTCATCCTCTAGAGAAATTCTAAATTTGAAAATTCACTAAAATCCAAATTTTTCTTTAAAAATCCAACTGTTAAGATTTCTGACAATTGGGTGTCTTAGGGGAGCATAAAATCTACAAAATCCATTAATTTTTTCTCGCCCAGGTATGTCCAGTAGCTGGGAATTCATCCTCTAGAGAAATTCCAAATTTGAAAATTAACTAAAATCCAAATTTTTCTTTCAAAATCCAACTGTTAGGATTTCTGACAATTGGGTGTGTTAGGGGAGCATAAAATCTACAAAATACATTAAGTTTTTCTCGCCCAGGTATGTCCAGTAGCTGGGAATTCATCCTCTAGAGAAATTCAAAATTTGAAAATTCACTAAAATCCAAATTTTTCTTTCAAAATCCAACTGTTAAGATTTCTGACAATTGGGTGTCTTAGGGGAGCGTAAAATCTACAAAATCCGTTAATTTATTCTCGCCCAGATATGTCCAGTAGCTGGGAATTCATCCTCTAGAGAAATTCCAAATTTGAAAATTCACTAAAATCCAAATTTTTCTTTAAAAATCCAACTGTTAAGATTTCTGACAATTGGGTGTCTTAGGGGAGCATAAAATCTACAAAATCCATTAATTTTTTCTCGCCCAGGTATGTCCAGTAGCTGGGAATTCATCCTCTAAAGAAATTCCAAATTTGAAAATTCACTAAAATCCAAATTTTTCTTTAAAAATCCAACTGTTAAGATTTCTGACAATTGGGTGTCTTAGGGGAGCGTAAAATCTACAAAATCCATTCATTTTTTCTCGCCCAGGTATGTCCAGTAGCTGGGAATTTATCCTCTAGAGAAATTCCAAATTTGGAAATTCACTAAAATCCAAATTTTTCTTTAAAAATCCAACTGTTAAGATTTCTGTCTTAGGGGAGCATAAAATCTACAAAATCCATTAATTTTTTCTTGCCCAGGTATGTCCAGTAGCTGGGAATTCATCCTCTAAAGAAATTCCAAATTTGAAAATTCACTAAAATCCAAATTTTACTTTAAAAATCCAACTGTTAGGATTTCTGACAATTGGGTGTCTTAGGGGAGCATAAAATCTACAAAATCCAGTAATTTTTTCTCGCCGAGGTATGTCCAGTAGCTGGGAATTAATCCTCTAGAGAAATTCCAAATTTGGAAATTCACTAAAATCCAAATTTTTCTTTAAAAATCCAACTGTTAGGATTTCTGACAATTGGGTGTCTTAGGGGAGCATAAAATCTATAAAATCCGTTAATTTATTCTCGCCCAGATATGTCCAGTAGCTGGGAATTTATCCTCTAGAGAAATTCCAAATTTGGAAATTCACTAAAATCCAAATTTTTCTTTAAAAATCCAACTGTTAAGATTTCTGTCTTAGGGGAGCATAAAATCTACAAAATCCAGTAATTTTTTCTCGCCGAGGTATGTCCAGTAGCTGGGAATTAATCCTCTAGAGAAATTCCAAATTTGGAAATTCACTAAAATCCAAATTTTTCTTTAAAAATCCAACTGTTAAGATTTCTGACAATTGGGTGTCTTAGGGAAGCATAAAATCTATAAAATCCATTCATTTTTTTCTCGCCCAGGTTTGTCCAGTAGCTGGGAATTCATCCTCTAGAGAAATTCCAAATTTGGAAATTCACTAAAATCCAAATTTTTCTTTAAAAATCCAACTGTTAGGATTTCTGACAATTGGGTGTCTTAGGGGAGCATAAAATCTACAAAATCCAGTAATTTTTTCTGACAATTGGGTGTCTTAGGGAAGCATAAAATCTATAAAATCCATTCATTTTTTCTCGCCCAGGTATGTCCAGTAGCTGGGAATTCATCCTCTAGAGAAATTCCAAATTTGAAAATTCACTAAAATCCAAATTTTTCTTTCAAAATCCAACTGTTAGGATTTCTGACAATTGGGTGTGTTAGGGGAGCATAAAATCTACAAAATCCATTAAGTTTTTCTCGCCCAGGTATGTCCAGTAGCTGGGAATTCATCCTCTAGAGAAATTCCAAATTTGAAAATTCACTAAAATCCAAATTTTTCTTTAAAAATCCAACTGTTAAGATTTCTGACAATTGGGTGTCTTAGGGGAGCGTAAAATCTACAAAATCCATTCATTTTTTCTCGCCCAGGTATGTCCAGTAGCTGGGAATTTATCCTCTAGAGAAATTCCAAATTTGGAAATTCACTAAAATCCAAATTTTTCTTTAAAAATCCAACTGTTAAGATTTCTGTCTTAGGGGAGCATAAAATCTACAAAATCCATTAATTTTTTCTCGCCCAGGTATGTCCAGTAGCTGGGAATTCATCCTCTAGAGAAATTCCAAATTTGAAAATTCACTAAAATCCAAATTTTTCTTTAAAAATCCAAATGTTAAGATTTCTGACAATTGGGTGTCTTAGGGGAGCATAAAATCTACAAAATCCATTAATTTTTTCTCGCCCAGGTATGTCCAGTAGCTGGGAATTCATCCTCTAGAGAAATTCCAAATTTGAAAATTAACTAAAATCCAAATTTTTCTTTCAAAATCCAACTGTTAGGATTTCTGACAATTGGGTGTGTTAGGGGAGCATAAAATCTACAAAATCCATTAAGTTTTTCTCGCCCAGGTATGTCCAGTAGCTGGGAATTCATCCTCTAGAGAAATTCCAAATTTGAAAATTAACTAAAATCCAAATTTTTCTTTAAAAATCCAACTGTTAGGATTTCTGACAATTGGGTGTCTTAGGGGAGCATAAAATCTATAAAATCCGTTAATTTATTCTCTCCCAGATATGTCCAGTAGCTGGGAATTCATCCTCTAGAGAAATTCCAAATTTAAAAATTCACTAAAATCCAAATTTTTCTTTAAAAATCCAACTGTTAAGATTTCTGACAATTGGGTGTCTTAGGGGAGCATAAAATCTACAAAATCCATTAATTTTTTCTCGCCCAGGTATGTCCAGTAGCTGGGAATTCATCCTCTAGAGAAATTCCAAATTTGAAAATTAACTAAAATCCAAATTTTTCTTTCAAAATCCAACTGTTAGGATTTCTGACAATTGGGTGTGGTAGGGGAGCATAAAATCTATAAAATCCGTTAATTTATTCTCGCCCAGATATGTCCAGTAGCTGGGAATTCATCCTCTAGAGAAATTCCAAATTTGAAAATTCACTAAAATCCAAATTTTTCTTTAAAAATCCAACTGTTAAGATTTCTGACAATTGGGTGTCTTAGGGGAGCATAAAATCTACAAAATCCATTAATTTTTTCTCGCCCAGGTATGTCCAGTAGCTGGGAATTCATCCTCTAGAGAAATTCAAAATTTGAAAATTCACTAAAATCCAAATTTTTCTTTAAAAATCCAACTGTTAAGATTTCTGACAATTGGGTGTCTTAGGGGAGCGTAAAATCTACAAAATCCATTCATTTTTTCTCGCCCAGGTATGTCCAGTAGCTGGGAATTCATCCTCTAGAGAAATTCCAAATTTGGAAATTCACTAAAATCCAAATTTTTCTTTAAAAATCCAACTGTTAAGATTTCTGACAATTGGGTGTCTTAGGGGAGCGTAAAATCTACAAAATCCATTCATTTTTTCTCGCCCAGGTATGTCCAGTAGCTGGGAATTCATCCTCTAAAGAATTTCCAAATGTGAAAATTCACTAAAATCCAAATTTTTCTTTAAAAATCCAACTGTTAAGATTTCTGACAATTGGGTGTCTTAGGGGAGCGTAAAATCTACAAAATCCATTCATTTTTTCTCGCCCAGGTATGTCCAGTAGCTGGGAATTTATCCTCTAGAGAAATTCCAAATTTGGAAATTCACTAAAATCCAAATTTTTCTTTAAAAATCCAACTGTTAAGATTTCTGTCTTAGGGGAGCATAAAATCTACAAAATCCATTAATTTTTTCTCGCCCAGGTATGTCCAGTAGCTGGGAATTCATCCTCTAGAGAAATTCCAAATTTGAAAATTCACTAAAATCCAAATTTTTCTTTAAAAATCCAAATGTTAAGATTTCTGACAATTGGGTGTCTTAGGGGAGCATAAAATCTACAAATCCATTAATTTTTTCTCGCCCAGGTATGTCCAGTAGCTGGGAATTCATCCTCTAGAGAAATTCCAAATTTGAAAATTAACTAAAATCCAAATTTTTCTTTCAAAATCCAACTGTTAGGATTTCTGACAATTGGGTGTGTTAGGGGAGCATAAAATCTACAAAATCCATTAAGTTTTTCTCGCCCAGGTATGTCCAGTAGCTGGGAATTCATCCTCTAGAGAAATTCCAAATTTGAAAATTAACTAAAATCCAAATTTTTCTTTAAAAATCCAACTGTTAGGATTTCTGACAATTGGGTGTCTTAGGGGAGCATAAAATCTATAAAATCCGTTAATTTATTCTCTCCCAGATATGTCCAGTAGCTGGGAATTCATCCTCTAGAGAAATTCTAAATTTGAAAATTCACTAAAATCCAAATTTTTCTTTAAAAATCCAACTGTTAAGATTTCTGACAATTGGGTGTCTTAGGGGAGCATAAAATCTACAAAATCCATTAATTTTTTCTCGCCCAGGTATGTCCAGTAGCTGGGAATTCATCCTCTAGAGAAATTCCAAATTTGAAAATTAACTAAAATCCAAATTTTTCTTTCAAAATCCAACTGTTAGGATTTCTGACAATTGGGTGTGTTAGGGGAGCATAAAATCTACAAAATACATTAAGTTTTTCTCGCCCAGGTATGTCCAGTAGCTGGGAATTCATCCTCTAGAGAAATTCAAAATTTGAAAATTCACTAAAATCCAAATTTTTCTTTAAAAATCCAACTGTTAAGATTTCTGACAATTGGGTGTCTTAGGGGAGCGTAAAATCTACAAAATCCATTCATTTTTTCTCGCCCAGGTATGTCCAGTAGCTGGGAATTCATCCTCTAGAGAAATTCCAAATTTGGAAATTCACTAAAATCCAAATTTTTCTTTAAAAATCCAACTGTTAGGATTTCTGACAATTGGGTGTCTTAGGGGAGCATAAAATCTACAAAATCCAGTAATTTTTTCTGACAATTGGGTGTCTTAGGGAAGCATAAAATCTATAAAATCCATTCATTTTTTCTCGCCCAGGTATGTCCAGTAGCTGGGAATTCATCCTCTAGAGAAATTCCAAATTTGAAAATTAACTAAAATCCAAATTTTTCTTTCAAAATCCAACTGTTAGGATTTCTGACAATTGGGTGTGTTAGGGGAGCATAAAATCTACAAAATCCATTAAGTTTTTCTCGCCCAGGTATGTCCAGTAGCTGGGAATTCATCCTCTAGAGAAATTCCAAATTTGAAAATTAACTAAAATCCAAATTTTTCTTTAAAAATCCAACTGTTAGGATTTCTGACAATTGGGTGTCTTAGGGGAGCATAAAATCTATAAAATCCGTTAATTTATTCTCGCCCAGATATGTCCAGTAGCTGGGAATTCATCCTCTAGAGAAATTCCAAATTTGAAAATTCACTAAAATCCAAATTTTTCTTTAAAAATCCAACTGTTAAGATTTCTGACAATTGGGTGTCTTAGGGGAGCATAAAATCTACAAAATCCAGTAATTTTTTCTCGCCGAGGTATGTCCAGTAGCTGGGAATTAATCCTCTAGAGAAATTCCAAATTTGGAAATTCACTAAAATCCAAATTTTTCTTTAAAAATCCAACTGTTAAGATTTCTGACAATTGGGTGTCTTAGGGAAGCATAAAATCTATAAAATCCATTCATTTTTTTCTCGCCCAGGTTTGTCCAGTAGCTGGGAATTCATCCTCTAGAGAAATTCCAAATTTGGAAATTCACTAAAATCCACATTTTTTTTAAAAATCCAACTGTTAAGATTTCTGACAATTGGGTGTCTTAGGGAAGCATAAAATCTATAAAATCCATTAATTTTTTCTCGCCCAGGTATGTCCAGTAGCTGGGAATTCATCCTCTAGAGAAATTCCAAATTTGAAAATTCACTAAAATCCAAATTTTTCTTTAAAAATCCAACTGTTAGGATTTCTGACAATTGGGTGTCTTAGGGGAGCATAAAATCTATAAAATCCGTTAATTTATTCTCGCCCAGATATGTCCAGTAGCTGGGAATTTATCCTCTAGAGAAATTCCAAATTTGGAAATTCACTAAAATCCAAATTTTTTTTTAAAAATCCAACTGTTAAGATTTCTGTCTTAGGGGAGCATAAAATCTACAAAATCCATTAATTTTTTCTCGCCCAGGTATGTCCAGTAGCTGGGAATTCATCCTCTAGAGAAATTCCAAATTTGAAAATTCACTAAAATCCAAATTTTTCTTTAAATATCCAACTGTTAAGATTTCTGACAATTGGGTGTCTTAGGGGAGCATAAAATCTACAAAATCCATTAATTTTTTCTTGCCCAGGTATGTCCAGTAGCTGGGAATTCATCCTCTAAAGAAATTCCAAATTTGAAAATTCACTAAAATCCAAATTTTTCTTTAAAAATCCAACTGTTAAGATTTCTGACAATTGGGTGTCTTAGGGGAGCGTAAAATCTACAAAATCCATTCATTTTTTCTCGCCCAGGTATGTCCAGTAGCTGGGAATTTATCCTCTAGAGAAATTCCAAATTTGGAAATTCACTAAAATCCAAATTTTTCTTTAAAAATCCAACTGTTAAGATTTCTGTCTTAGGGGAGCATAAAATCTACAAAATCCATTAATTTTTTCTTGCCCAGGTATGTCCAGTAGCTGGGAATTCATCCTCAAAGAAATTCCAAATTTGAAAATTCACTAAAATCCAAATTTTTCTTTAAAAATCCAACTGTTAAGATTTCTGACAATTGGGTGTCTTAGGGGAGCGTAAAATCTACAAAATCCATTCATTTTTTCTCGCCCAGGTATGTCCAGTAGCTGGGAATTTATCCTCTAGAGAAATTCCAAATTTGGAAATTCACTAAAATCCAAATTTTTCTTTAAAAATCCAACTGTTAAGATTTCTGTCTTAGGGAAGCATAAAATCTACAAAATCCATTAATTTTTTCTCGCCCAGGTATGTCCAGTAGCTGGGAATTCATCCTCTAGAGAAATTCCAAATTTGAAAATTCACTAAAATCCAAATTTTTCTTTAAAAATCCAACTGTTAAGATTTCTGACAATTGGGTGTCTTAGGGGAGCATAAAATCTACAAAATCCATTAATTTTTCTCGGCCAGGTATGTCCAGTAGCTGGGAATTCATCCTCTAGAGAAATTCCAAATTTGAAAATTAACTAAAATCCAAATTTTTCTTTCAAAATCCAACTGTTAGGATTTCTGACAATTGGGTGTGTTAGGGGAGCATAAAATCTACAAAATCCATTAAGTTTTTCTCGCCCAGGTATGTCCAGTAGCTGGGAATTCATCCTCTAGAGAAATTCCAAATTTGAAAATTAACTAAAATCCAAATTTTTCTTTAAAAATCCAACTGTTAGGATTTCTGACAATTGGGTGTCTTAGGGGAGCATAAAATCTATAAAATCCGTTAATTTATTCTCTCCCAGATATGTCCAGTAGCTGGGAATTCATCCTCTAGAGAAATTCCAAATTTGAAAATTCACTAAAATCCAAATTTTTCTTTAAAAATCCAACTGTTAAGATTTCTGACAATTGGGTGTCTTAGGGGAGCATAAAATCTACAAAATCCATTAATTTTTTCTCGCCCAGGTATGTCCAGTAGCTGGGAATTCATCCTCTAGAGAAATTCCAAATTTGAAAATTAACTAAAATCCAAATTTTTCTTTCAAAATCCAACTGTTAGGATTTCTGACAATTGGGTGTGGTAGGGGAGCATAAAATCTACAAAATCCATTAAGTTTTTCTCGCCCAGGTATGTCCAGTAGCTGGGAATTCATCCTCTAGAGAAATTCAAAATTTGAAAATTCACTAAAATCCAAATTTTTCTTTAAAAATCCAACTGTTAAGATTTCTGACAATTGGGTGTCTTAGGGGAGCGTAAAATCTACAAAATCCATTCATTTTTTCTCGCCCAGGTATGTCCAGTAGCTGGGAATTCATCCTCTAGAGAAATTCCAAATTTGGAAATTCACTAAAATCCAAATTTTTCTTTAAAAATCCAACTGTTAGGATTTCTGACAATTGGGTGTCTTAGGGGAGCATAAAATCTACAAAATCCAGTAATTTTTTCTCGCCCAGGTATGTCCAGTAGCTGGGAATTAATCCTCTAGAGAAATTCCAAATTTGGAAATTCACTAAAATCCAAATTTATCTTTAAAAATCCAACTGTTAAGATTTCTGACAATTGGGTGTCTTAGGGAAGCATAAAATCTATAAAATCCATTCATTTTTTCTCGCCCAGGTATGTCCAGTAGCTGGGAATTCATCCTCTAGAGAAATTCCAAATTTGAAAATTAACTAAAATCCAAATTTTTCTTTCAAAATCCAACTGTTAGGATTTCTGACAATTGGGTGTGTTAGGGGAGCATAAAATCTACAAAATCTATTAAGTTTTTCTCGCCCAGGTATGTCCAGTAGCTGGGAATTCATCCACTAGAGAAATTCCAAATTTGAAAATTAACTAAAATCCAAATTTTTCTTTAAAAATCCAACTGTTAGGATTTCTGACAATTGGGTGTCTTAGGGGAGCATAAAATCTATAAAATCCGTTAATTTATTCTCGCCCAGATATGTCCAGTAGCTGGGAATTCATCCTCTAGAGAAATTCCAAATTTGAAAATTCACTAAAATCCAAATTTTTCTTTAAAAATCCAACTGTTAAGATTTCTGACAATTGGGTGTCTTAGGGGAGCATAAAATCTACAAAATCCATTAATTTTTTCTCGCCCAGGTATGTCCAGTAGCTGGGAATTCATCCTCTAGAGAAATTCAAAATTTGAAAATTCACTAAAATCCAAATTTTTCTTTAAAAATCCAACTGTTAAGATTTCTGACAATTGGGTGTCTTAGGGGAGCGTAAAATCTACAAAATCCATTCATTTTTTCTCGCCCAGGTATGTCCAGTAGCTGGGAATTCATCCTCTAGAGAAATTCCAAATTTGGAAATTCACTAAAATCCAAATTTTTCTTTAAAAATCCAACTGTTAGGATTTCTGACAATTGGGTGTCTTAGGGGAGCATAAAATCTACAAAATCCAGTAATTTTTTCTCGCCCAGGTATGTCCAGTAGCTGGGAATTAATCCTCTAGAGAAATTCCAAATTTGGAAATTCACTAAAATACAAATTTTTCTTTAAAAATCCAACTGTTAAGATTTCTGACAATTGGGTGTCTTAGGGAAGCATAAAATCTATAAAATCCATTCATTTTTTCTCGCCCAGGTTTGTCCAGTAGCTGGGAATTCATCCTCTAGAGAAATTCCAAATTTGGAAATTCACTAAAATCCAAATTTTTTTTTAAAAATCCAACTGTTAAGATTTCTGACAATTGGGTGTCTTAGGGAAGCATAAAATCTATAAAATCCATTAATTTTTTCTCGCCCAGGTATGTCCAGTAGCTGGGAATTCATCCTCTAGAGAAATTCCAAATTTGAAAATTTACTAAAATCCAAATTTTTCTTTAAAAATCCAACTGTTAGGATTTCTGACAATTGGGTGTCTTAGGGGAGCATAAAATCTATAAAATCCGTTAATTTATTCTCGCCCAGATATGTCCAGTAGCTGGGAATTCATCCTCTAGAGAAATTCCAAATTTGAAAATTCACTAAAATCCAAATTTTTCTTTAAAAATCCAACTGTTAAGATTTCTGACAATTGGGTGTCTTAGGGGAGCATAAAATCTACAAAATCCATTAATTTTTTCTTGCCCAGGTATGTCCAGTAGCTGGGAATTTATCCTCTAAAGAAATTCCAAATTTGAAAATTCACTAAAATCCAAATTTTTCTTTAAAAATCCAACTGTTAAGATTTCTGACAATTGGGTGTCTTAGGGGAGAGTAAAATCTACAAAATCCATTCATTTTTTCTCGCCCAGGTATGTCCAGTAGCTGGGAATTTATCCTCTAGAGAAATTCCAAATTTGGAAATTCACTAAAATCCAAATTTTTCTTTAAAAATCCAACTGTTAAGATTTCTGTCTTAGGGGAGCATAAAATCTACAAAATCCATTAATTTTTTCTCGCCCAGGTATGTCCAGTAGCTGGGAATTCATCCTCTAGAGAAATTCCAAATTTGAAAATTCACTAAAATCCAAATTTTTCTTTAAAAATCCAACTGTTAAGATTTCTGACAATTGGATGTCTTAGGGGAGCATAAAATCTACAAAATCCATTAATTTTTTCTTGCCCAGGTATGTCCAGTAGCTGGGAATTCATCCTCTAAAGAAATTCCAAATTTGAAAATTCACTAAAATCCAAATTTTTCTTTAAAAATCCAACTGTTAAGATTTCTGTCTTAGGGGAGCATAAAATCTACAAAATCCATTAATTTTTTCTTGCCCAGGTATGTCCAGTAGCTGGGAATTCATCCTCAAAGAAATTCCAAATTTGAAAATTCACTAAAATCCAAATTTTTCTTTAAAAATCCAACTGTTAAGATTTCTGACAATTGGGTGTCTTAGGGGAGCGTAAAATCTACAAAATCCATTCATTTTTTCTCGCCCAGGTATGTCCAGTAGCTGGGAATTTATCCTCTAGAGAAATTCCAAATTTGGAAATTCACTAAAATCCAAATTTTTCTTTAAAAATCCAACTGTTAAGATTTCTGTCTTAGGGAAGCATAAAATCTACAAAATCCATTAATTTTTTCTCGCCCAGGTATGTCCAGTAGCTGGGAATTCATCCTCTAGAGAAATTCCAAATTTGAAAATTCACTAAAATCCAAATTTTTCTTTAAAAATCCAACTGTTAAGATTTCTGACAATTGGGTGTCTTAGGGGAGCATAAAATCTACAAAATCCATTAATTTTTTCTCGGCCAGGTATGTCCAGTAGCTGGGAATTCATCCTCTAGAGAAATTCCAAATTTGAAAATTAACTAAAATCCAAATTTTTCTTTCAAAATCCAACTGTTAGGATTTCTGACAATTGGGTGTGTTAGGGGAGCATAAAATCTACAAAATCCATTAAGTTTTTCTCGCCCAGGTATGTCCAGTAGCTGGGAATTCATCCTCTAGAGAAATTCCAAATTTGAAAATTAACTAAAATCCAAATTTTTCTTTAAAAATCCAACTGTTAGGATTTCTGACAATTGGGTGTCTTAGGGGAGCATAAAATCTATAAAATCCGTTAATTTATTCTCTCCCAGATATGTCCAGTAGCTGGGAATTCATCCTCTAGAGAAATTCCAAATTTGAAAATTCACTAAAATCCAAATTTTTCTTTAAAAATCCAACTGTTACGATTTCTGACAATTGGGTGTCTTAGGGGAGCATAAAATCTACAAAATCCATTAATTTTTTCTCGCCCAGGTATGTCCAGTAGCTGGGAATTCATCCTCTAGAGAAATTCCAAATTTGAAAATTAACTAAAATCCAAATTTTTCTTTCAAAATCCAACTGTTAGGATTTCTGACAATTGGGTGTGGTAGGGGAGCATAAAATCTACAAAATCCATTAAGTTTTTCTCGCCCAGGTATGTCCAGTAGCTGGGAATTCATCCTCTAGAGAAATTCAAAATTTGAAAATTCACTAAAATCCAAATTTTTCTTTAAAAATCCAACTGTTAAGATTTCTGTCTTAGGGGAGCATAAAATCTACAAAATCCATTAATTTTTTCTCGCCCAGGTATGTCCAGTAGCTGGGAATTCATCCTCTAGAGAAATTCCAAATTTGAAAATTCACTAAAATCCAAATTTTTCTTTAAAAATCCAACTGTTAAGATTTCTGACAATTGGATGTCTTAGGGGAGCATAAAATCTACAAAATCCATTAATTTTTTCTTGCCCAGGTATGTCCAGTAGCTGGGAATTCATCCTCTAAAGAAATTCCAAATTTGAAAATTCACTAAAATCCAAATTTTTCTTTAAAAATCCAACTGTTAAGATTTCTGACAATTGGGTGTCTTAGGGGAGCGTAAAATCTACAAAATCCATTCATTTTTTCTCGCCCAGGTATGTCCAGTAGCTGGGAATTTATCCTCTAGAGAAATTCCAAATTTGGAAATTCACTAAAATCCAAATTTTTCTTTAAAAATCCAACTGTTAAGATTTCTGTCTTAGGGGAGCATAAAATCTACAAAATCCATTAGTTTTTTCTCGCCCAGGTATGTCCAGTAGCTGGGTATTCATCCTCTAGAGAAATTCCAAATTTGAAAATTCACTAAAATCCAAATTTTTCTTTAAAAATCCAACTGTTAAGATTTCTGACAATTGGGTGTCTTAGGGGAGCATAAAATCTACAAAATCCATTAATTTTTTCTCGCTCAGGTATGTCCAGTAGCTGGGAATTCATCCTCTAGAGAAATTCCAAATTTGAAAATTCACTAAAATCCAAATTTTTCTTTAAAAATCCAACTGTTAAGATTTCTGACAATTGGGTGTCTTAGGGGAGCATAAAATCTATAAAATCCATTAATATTTTCTCGCCCAGGTATGTCCAGTAGCCGGGAATTCATCCTCTAGAGAAATTCTAAATTTAAAAACTCACTAAAATCCAAATTTTTCTTCAAAAATCCAACTGTTAAGATTTCTGACAATTGGGTGTCTTAGGGGAGCATAAAATCTACAAAATCCATTAATTTTTTCTCGCCCAGGTATGTCCAGTAGCTGGGAATTCATCCTCTAGAGAAATTCCAAATTTGAAAATTCACTAAAATCCAAATTTTTCTTTAAAAATCCAACTGTTAAGATTTCTGACAATTGGGTGTCTTAGGGGAGAGTAAAATCTACAAAATCCATTCATTTTTTCTCGCCCAGGTATGTCCAGTAGCTGGGAATTTATCCTCTAGAGAAATTCCAAATTTGGAAATTCACTAAAATCCAAATTTTTCTTTAAAAATCCAACTGTTAAGATTTCTGTCTTAGGGGAGCATAAAATCTACAAAATCCATTAATTTTTTCTCGCCCAGGTATGTCCAGTAGCTGGGAATTCATCCTCTAGAGAAATTCCAAATTTGAAAATTCACTAAAATCCAAATTTTTCTTTAAAAATCCAACTGTTAAGATTTCTGACAATTGGATGTCTTAGGGGAGCATAAAATCTACAAAATCCATTAATTTTTTCTTGCCCAGGTATGTCCAGTAGCTGGGAATTCATCCTCTAAAGAAATTCCAAATTTGAAAATTCACTAAAATCCAAATTTTTCTTTAAAAATCCAACTGTTAAGATTTCTGTCTTAGGGGAGCATAAAATCTACAAAATCCATTAATTTTTTCTTGCCCAGGTATGTCCAGTAGCTGGGAATTCATCCTCAAAGAAATTCCAAATTTGAAAATTCACTAAAATCCAAATTTTTCTTTAAAAATCCAACTGTTAAGATTTCTGACAATTGGGTGTCTTAGGGGAGCGTAAAATCTACAAAATCCATTCATTTTTTCTCGCCCAGGTATGTCCAGTAGCTGGGAATTTATCCTCTAGAGAAATTCCAAATTTGGAAATTCACTAAAATCCAAATTTTTCTTTAAAAATCCAACTGTTAAGATTTCTGTCTTAGGGAAGCATAAAATCTACAAAATCCATTAATTTTTTCTCGCCCAGGTATGTCCAGTAGCTGGGAATTCATCCTCTAGAGAAATTCCAAATTTGAAAATTCACTAAAATCCAAATTTTTCTTTAAAAATCCAACTGTTAAGATTTCTGACAATTGGGTGTCTTAGGGGAGCATAAAATCTACAAAATCCATTAATTTTTTCTCGGCCAGGTATGTCCAGTAGCTGGGAATTCATCCTCTAGAGAAATTCCAAATTTGAAAATTAACTAAAATCCAAATTTTTCTTTCAAAATCCAACTGTTAGGATTTCTGACAATTGGGTGTGTTAGGGGAGCATAAAATCTACAAAATCCATTAAGTTTTTCTCGCCCAGGTATGTCCAGTAGCTGGGAATTCATCCTCTAGAGAAATTCCAAATTTGAAAATTAACTAAAATCCAAATTTTTCTTTAAAAATCCAACTGTTAGGATTTCTGACAATTGGGTGTCTTAGGGGAGCATAAAATCTATAAAATCCGTTAATTTATTCTCTCCCAGATATGTCCAGTAGCTGGGAATTCATCCTCTAGAGAAATTCCAAATTTGAAAATTCACTAAAATCCAAATTTTTCTTTAAAAATCCAACTGTTAAGATTTCTGACAATTGGGTGTCTTAGGGGAGCATAAAATCTACAAAATCCATTAATTTTTTCTCGCCCAGGTATGTCCAGTAGCTGGGAATTCATCCTCTAGAGAAATTCCAAATTTGAAAATTAACTAAAATCCAAATTTTTCTTTCAAAATCCAACTGTTAGGATTTCTGACAATTGGGTGTGGTAGGGGAGCATAAAATCTACAAAATCCATTAAGTTTTTCTCGCCCAGGTATGTCCAGTAGCTGGGAATTCATCCTCTAGAGAAATTCAAAATTTGAAAATTCACTAAAATCCAAATTTTTCTTTAAAAATCCAACTGTTAAGATTTCTGTCTTAGGGGAGCATAAAATCTACAAAATCCATTAATTTTTTCTCGCCCAGGTATGTCCAGTAGCTGGGAATTCATCCTCTAGAGAAATTCCAAATTTGAAAATTCACTAAAATCCAAATTTTTCTTTAAAAATCCAACTGTTAAGATTTCTGACAATTGGATGTCTTAGGGGAGCATAAAATCTACAAAATCCATTAATTTTTTCTTGCCCAGGTATGTCCAGTAGCTGGGAATTCATCCTCTAAAGAAATTCCAAATTTGAAAATTCACTAAAATCCAAATTTTTCTTTAAAAATCCAACTGTTAAGATTTCTGACAATTGGGTGTCTTAGGGGAGCGTAAAATCTACAAAATCCATTCATTTTTTCTCGCCCAGGTATGTCCAGTAGCTGGGAATTTATCCTCTAGAGAAATTCCAAATTTGGAAATTCACTAAAATCCAAATTTTTCTTTAAAAATCCAACTGTTAAGATTTCTGTCTTAGGGGAGCATAAAATCTACAAAATCCATTAGTTTTTTCTCGCCCAGGTATGTCCAGTAGCTGGGTATTCATCCTCTAGAGAAATTCCAAATTTGAAAATTCACTAAAATCCAAATTTTTCTTTAAAAATCCAACTGTTAAGATTTCTGACAATTGGGTGTCTTAGGGGAGCATAAAATCTACAAAATCCATTAATTTTTTCTCGCTCAGGTATGTCCAGTAGCTGGGAATTCATCCTCTAGAGAAATTCCAAATTTGAAAATTCACTAAAATCCAAATTTTTCTTTAAAAATCCAACTGTTAAGATTTCTGACAATTGGGTGTCTTAGGGGAGCATAAAATCTATAAAATCCATTAATATTTTCTCGCCCAGGTATGTCCAGTAGCCGGGAATTCATCCTCTAGAGAAATTCTAAATTTAAAAACTCACTAAAATCCAAATTTTTCTTCAAAAATCCAACTGTTAAGATTTCTGACAATTGGGTGTCTTAGGGGAGCATAAAATCTACAAAATCCATTAATTTTTTCTCGCCCAGGTATGTCCAGTAGCTGGGAATTCATCCTCTAGAGAAATTCCAAATTTGAAAATTTACTAAAATCCAAAATTTTCTTTAAAAATCCAACTGTTAAGATTTCTGACAATTGGGTGTCTTAGGGGAGCATAAAATCTACAAAATCCATTAATTTTTTCTTGCCCAGGTATGTCCAGTAGCTGGGAATTCATCCTCTAAAGAAATTCCAAATTTGAAAATTCACTAAAATCCAAATTTTTCTTTAAAAATCCAACTGTTAAGATTTCTGTCTTAGGGGAGCATAAAATCTACAAAATCCATTAATTTTTTCTCGCCCAGGTATGTCCAGTAGCTGGGAATTCATCCTCTAGAGAAATTCCAAATTTGAAAATTCACTAAAATCCAAATTTTTCTTTAAAAATCCAACTGTTAAGATTTCTGACAATTGGGTGTCTTAGGGGAGCATAAAATCTACAAAATCCATTAATTTTTTCTCGCCCAGGTATGTCCAGTAGCTGGGAATTCATCCTCTAGAGAAATTCCAAATTTGAAAATTAACTAAAATCCAAATTTTTCTTTCAAAATCCAACTGTTAAGATTTCTGACAATTGGGTGTGTTAGGGGAGCATAAAATCTACAAAATCCATTAAGTTTTTCTCGCCCAGGTATGTCCAGTAGCTGGGAATTCATCCTCTAGAGAAATTCCAAATTTGAAAATTAACTAAAATCCAAATTTTTCTTTAAAAATCCAACTGTTAGGATTTCTGACAATTGGGTGTCTTAGGGGAGCATAAAATCTATAAAATCCGTTAATTTATTCTCTCCCAGATATGTCCAGTAGCTGGGAATTCATCCTCTAGAGAAATTCCAAATTTGAAAATTCACTAAAATCCAAATTTTTCTTTAAAAATCCAACTGTTAAGATTTCTGACAATTGGGTGTCTTAGGGGAGCATAAAATCTACAAAATCCAGTAATTTTTTCTCGCCCAGGTATGTCCAATAGCTGGGAATTAATCCTCTAGAGAAATTCCAAATTTGGAAATTCACTAAAATCCAACTGTTAAGATTTCTGACAATTGGGTGTCTTAGGGAAGCATAAAATCTATAAAATCCATTCATTTTTTCTCGCCAAGGTATGTCCAGTAGCTGGGAATTCATCCTCTAGAGAAATTCCAAATTTGAAAATTAACTAAAATCCAAATTTTTCTTTCAAAATCCAACTGTTAGGATTTCTGACAATTGGGTGTGTTAGGGGAGCATAAAATCTACAAAATCCATTAAGTTTTTCTCGCCCAGGTATGTCCAGTAGCTGGGAATTCATCCTCTAGAGAAATTCCAAATTTGAAAATTAACTAAAATCCAAATTTTTCTTTAAAAATCCAACTGTTAGGATTTCTGACAATTGGGTGTCTTAGGGGAGCATAAAATCTATAAAATCCGTTAATTTATTCTCTCCCAGATATGTCCAGTAGCTGGGAATTCATCCTCTAGAGAAATTCAAAATTTGAAAATTCACTAAAATCCAAATTTTTCTTTAAAAATCCAACTGTTAAGATTTCTGACAATTGGGTGTCTTAGGGGAGCATAAAATCTACAAAATCCAGTAATTTTTTCTCGCCCAGGTATGTCCAATAGCTGGGAATTCATCCTCTAGAGAAATTCCAAATTTGAAAATTAACTAAAATCCAAATTTTTCTTTCAAAATCCAACTGTTAGGATTTCTGACAATTGGGTGTGTTAGGGGAGCATAAAATCTACAAAATCCATTAAGTTTTTCTCGCCCAGGTATGTCCAGTAGCTGGGAATTCATCCTCTAGAGAAATTCCAAATTTGAAAATTAACTAAAATCCAAATTTTTCTTTAAAAATCCAACTGTTAGGATTTCTGACAATTGGGTGTCTTAGGGGAGCATAAAATCTATAAAATCCGTTAATTTATTCTCTCCCAGATATGTCCAGTAGCTGGGAATTCATCCTCTAGAGAAATTCAAAATTTGAAAATTCACTAAAATCCAAATTTTTCTTTAAAAATCCAACTGTTAAGATTTCTGACAATTGGGTGTGTTAGGGGAGCATAAAATCTACAAAATCCAGTAATTTTTTCTCGCCCAGGTATGTCCAGTAGCTGGGAATTCATCCTCTAGAGAAATTCCAAATTTGAAAATTAACTAAAATCCAAATTTTTCTTTCAAAATCCAACTGTTAGGATTTCTGACAATTGGGTGTGTTAGGGGAGCATAAAATCTACAAAATCCATTAAGTTTTTCTCGCCCAGGTATGTCCAGTAGCTGGGAATTCATCCTCTAGAGAAATTCCAAATTTGAAAATTAACTAAAATCCAAATTTTTCTTTAAAAATCCAACTGTTAGGATTTCTGACAATTGGGTGTCTTAGGGGAGCATAAAATCTATAAAATCCGTTAATTTATTCTCTCCCAGATATGTCCAGTAGCTGGGAATTCATCCTCTAGAGAAATTCAAAATTTGAAAATTCACTAAAATCCAAATTTTTCTTTAAAAATCCAACTGTTAAGATTTCTGACAATTGGGTGTCTTAGGGGAGCATAAAATCTACAAAATCCAGTAATTTTTTCTCGCCCAGGTATGTCCAGTAGCTGGGAATTCATCCTCTAGAGAAATTCCAAATTTGAAAATTAACTAAAATCCAAATTTTTCTTTCAAAATCCAACTGTTAGGATTTCTGACAATTGGGTGTGTTAGGGGAGCATAAAATCTACAAAATCCATTAAGTTTTTCTCGCCCAGGTATGTCCAGTAGCTGGGAATTCATCCTCTAGAGAAATTCAAAATTTGAAAATTCACTAAAATCCAAATTTTTCTTTAAAAATCCAACTGTTAAGATTTCTGACAATTGGGTGTCTTAGGGGAGCATAAAATCTATAAAATCCGTTAATTTATTCTCTCCCAGATATGTCCAGTAGCTGGGAATTCATCCTCTAGAGAAATTCAAAATTTGAAAATTCACTAAAATCCAAATTTTTCTTTAAAAATCCAACTGTTAAGATTTCTGACAATTGGGTGTCTTAGGGGAGCATAAAATCTACAAAATCCAGTAATTTTTTCTCGCCCAGGTATGTCCAGTAGCTGGGAATTCATCCTCTAGAGAAATTCCAAATTTGAAAATTAACTAAAATCCAAATTTTTCTTTAAAAATCCAACTGTTAAGATTTCTGACAATTGGGTGTCTTAGGGGAGCATAAAATCTACAAAATCCAGTAATTTTTTCTCGCCCAGGTATGTCCAGTAGCTGGGAATTCATCCTCTAGAGAAATTCCAAATTTGAAAATTAACTAAAATCCAAATTTTTCTTTCAAAATCCAACTGTTAGGATTTCTGACAATTGGGTGTGTTAGGGGAGCATAAAATCTACAAAATCCATTAAGTTTTTCTCGCCCAGGTATGTCCAGTAGCTGGGAATTCATCCTCTAGAGAAATTCCAAATTTGAAAATTAACTAAAATCCAAATTTTTCTTTAAAAATCCAACTGTTAGGATTTCTGACAATTGGGTGTCTTAGGGGAGCATAAAATCTATAAAATCCGTTAATTTATTCTCTCCCAGATATGTCCAGTAGCTGGGAATTCATCCTCTAGAGAAATTCAAAATTTGAAAATTCACTAAAATCCAAATTTTTCTTTAAAAATCCAACTGTTAGGATATCTGACAATTGGGTGTGTTAGGGGAGCATAAAATCTACAAAATCCAGTAATTTTTTCTCGCCCAGGTATGTCCAGTAGCTGGGAATTCATCCTCTAGAGAAATTCCAAATTTGAAAATTAACTAAAATCCAAATTTTTCTTTCAAAATCCAACTGTTAGGATTTCTGACAATTGGGTGTGTTAGGGGAGCATAAAATCTACAAAATCCATTAAGTTTTTCTCGCCCAGGTATGTCCAGTAGCTGGGAATTCATCCTCTAGAGAAATTCCAAATTTGAAAATTAACTAAAATCCAAATTTTTCTTTAAAAATCCAACTGTTAGGATTTCTGACAATTGGGTGTCTTAGGGGAGCATAAAATCTATAAAATCCGTTAATTTATTCTCTCCCAGATATGTCCAGTAGCTGGGAATTCATCCTCTAGAGAAATTCAAAATTTGAAAATTCACTAAAATCCAAATTTTTCTTTAAAAATCCAACTGTTAAGATTTCTGACAATTGGGTGTCTTAGGGGAGCATAAAATCTACAAAATCCAGTAATTTTTTCTCGCCCAGGTATGTCCAATAGCTGGGAATTAATCCTCTAGAGAAATTCCAAATTTGGAAATTCACTAAAATCCAAATTTATCTTTAAAAATCCAACTGTTAAGATTTCTGACAATTGGGTGTCTTAGGGAAGCATAAAATCTATAAAATCCATTCATTTTTTCTCGCCAAGGTATGTCCAGTAGCTGGGAATTCATCCTCTAGAGAAATTCCAAATTTGAAAATTAACTAAAATCCAAATTTTTCTTTCAAAATCCAACTGTTAGGATTTCTGACAATTGGGTGTGTTAGGGGAGCATAAAATCTACAAAATCCATTAAGTTTTTCTCGCCCAGGTATGTCCAGTAGCTGGGAATTCATCCTCTAGAGAAATTCCAAATTTGAAAATTAACTAAAATCCAAATTTTTCTTTAAAAATCCAACTGTTAGGATTTCTGACAATTGGGTGTCTTAGGGGAGCATAAAATCTATAAAATCCGTTAATTTATTCTCGCGCAGATATGTCCAGTAGCTGGGAATTCATCCTCTAGAGAAATTCCAAATTTGAAAATTCACTAAAATCCAAATTTTTCTTTAAAAATCCAACTGTTAAGATTTCTGACAATTGGGTGTCTTAGGGGAGCATAAAATCTACAAAATCCATTAATTTTTTCTCGCCCAGGTATGTCCAGTAGCTGGGAATTCATCCTCTAGAGAAATTCAAAATCTGAAAATTCACTAAAATCCAAATTTTTCTTTAAAAATCCAACTGTTAAGATTTCTGACAATTGGGTGTCTTAGGGGAGCGTAAAATCTACAAAATCCATTCATTTTTTCTCGCCCAGGTATGTCCAGTAGCTGGGAATTCATCCTCTAGAGAAATTCCAAATTTGGAAATTCACTAAAATCCAAATTTTTCTTTAAAAATCCAACTGTTAGGATTTCTGACAATTGGGTGTCTTAGAGGAGCATAAAATCTACAAAATCCAGTAATTTTTAGAGAAATTCCTAATTGTGACTTCTTTTGTCACTCCATACTATGGTGAAGGGTATATAAGATTCGGCACAGCCGAATATATCTCTCTTACTTGTTTTATTACACGATTGTTCTTACATGCGTTTTCGCCCTTAAAGATGTTGAGTGTGCAGAAAGTAAAATATAAAAATATACAGTACGAATCCCTTGTTTTCAATTTGAATCACTGTTGAACTGGACGCGTTGGAAAAAATGAATTTTACATTTCGGCATTAGTCAAGCTTTTTAACGTATCTTTAGATGTATCTAGAAATTTCGCCATGAATAATTGCACTTTTCTTGATTATTAGCTTATTTTTAATAAACTCTCTTTTACAAACACCTTTTTCCGAGAAACCTACACTTAGCTACGCCGACAAAATTTTTACTTTGCTCTTTTTCTAGTTTCTTGGTTTGATCATTTAATTTTCAACTAATGTCTCTTATCAAACAATACTTTTTATTTATGTTTTCAATAAAATTGGTGATATTATGTCTGCTACCCTGTGGCTATACATTGTTGCATGTTACGACCATGGTGAATTAAACAGGTGGCATTACTACGCCATCCATGGCATTACAGGGACATCCACCAAAATTTTTAGCGTGCTATTTTTGCAGTTAACAGAGCACTTTTATACACTTAACAGAAGCGCTGTTAAATATTTAACAGCCATAACGAAATTTATTAACTTTATTTAGGACGCCAAATCTATGAACAGGGGCAAATTCCGTACTAACCAATTAATGGAAAATTGTCTCCAAGATATTACTAAAGATAATTATAATTATGGGAATTCTACAAATAATAAATATACTATAAAAAGGTCATTTGAAAAAATTTATTTTTTCAGAAATAAAATTTGTTATTATGGAAAAATGAAGACTTCTGCAGACATCCCACTATATACAAATGGTACTCCTGATAAGTCTTTAAAGAGCACAATTAGTGGTATTCCTGAAATAATTTTGGAACTTTGGAAAATTGAATTTGAAAAAAACCGTATTTCTGGAGAAGATTAGTGGCCATTATGGAAAAATGGAGACTTGTACAGATATCCACTATATAGAAAGGGTGCTCCTGATTGGCCTTTAAGGAAAACATTTAGGATTTCTGAAATAATTTTGGAACTTTAAATAATTGAATTTGAATAAAAACTCATATTTCTGGAGAAGATTAGTGGCCATTACCAATTATTAACTTGACAGCACCCGGTCAAAAAACTTTTGTTTGGCAGCACTATACTAAATGTATAGCTGTTGTTGTTTTTCAACAAACCTCTTACAACTACATTTAGGGTTGAAAAAAAGTCAGCCTAGGTAGTAATGGTAAAGTAAGAAAACAAAAACAATTGGTTGATTATTGAGTTCTTGTTACATCTTTGATATTGTTTAAACTTTTCATTTACTTTAATGAAAGTTTAATATAATATCTCTAGTTGTTCTAAGAAATATTTGGGTAAAGTAACCTGATGATCTGCATTAGCAACAGTGAAATGCGCATAGGAACAAGCTATACCCCTCAATAAGCAATTTCAATTTGTTTTTAATAAAAGTGTTAATATTTTACTACACTTGTATGTAAAATATTAATTATCGGAAATAGTGCGATTAGATATTTAAAATATTAAAATTTTAGCAAATTGCATTAAAAGCACCAATAACTAGGTTATGTTTTGAAGATTTTCATACATGGTGCTGCGAGCAGTCCCCTTAGACCCATCCCACATCTATGTATGTGTTGATCTTCACATATACATATATTTCAGTTTATTGTTTATAATTCCACGTACATATTCAACTATTCTACAGCCTCTTAATTGTTTTCTTTCCTCATCCAACAATGATCAACACATAGCGTTTTTCTTCTATGCTCACAATTTTCCTCAAATGCCAATTTCCTCCCAGTTTTCTTTTAGTTCTGTTGGAAGTGAACATAAATTATTGACTCCCTAGAATAGAGATGAATAAACTAAAAATATTTATTTTCATTTGTTGCTTCATTTGTTTAGTTGTTAACTGGCCTAGTAAAAGACACACCATGAAAGACTTTATATTACATATTCATACTTTATGCAAAAAAAATTGTATGTCGTTTATTATTTTGTTAAAGTTTTACAGTTTTACACATATTTATTTTTTTATTTATTGTTTACCCAGCTCGCTTCTCGGTTCATTTTTATTTTTTGTGTAGTTAAGACTTAATTCAGTATCCGGAAATGATTTCGCTGTCGTTGCAAAATATTGTTCTACATTTGGTGACCAACGAAATTGACGTGACAAACACCACTGCAGATGAGAAAGATAATAGGGCCAAGAAAGTTCAAACGGGTATGGACAGATACGTAACCGTGCTAAAACGGGGAAGAAGCCCAAAATCTGCCAAAATAACGTCTATGGCGAAAATTCCCAGAGATGGAAAATACAAGACGAAAAATTGTGAAAATCGTTTCGCGATTTTAAGCGAAGAACCAGATGAACAAACAAATGTAACAAGATCAAATAGACCACCACCGATTTATTTGAGAGAAAAAAATTGAAATTTGCAAAGTCTTATCTCGTTAATTGGAGAAAACGAGTTTTATGTAACTCCAATCAAACGCGGAACAGTTCACGAGACAAAAATACAGGTAATCCAGGAATCTAATTACCGAAAAATAGTTACAGAGTTTGAAGCTCAAAAGAAAAATTTCTATACCTACCAGTTGAAAAGTGCTAAAGGTTTCATTGTCGTTGTAAAAGGTGTCGATTCCTGCGTAGATCCAGAAGAAGTAAAGTCTGGTCTTGAAAGTAGTGTTTTGAAGGTAAAAATTGTAACAAATGTTAAAAATAGAGAAAGAGTTCCACAGCCTATGTTTAGAGTGGAACTACAGCCTGGTGACATAAGATTAAAAAAGAACGAAAGACACCCAATTTATAACCTTAAATATTTGTTACACCGAAGAGTTACTGTGGAGGAGCCACATAAAAGAGCTGGACCAATCCAATGCCTAAATTGCCAAGAATATGGTCACACCAAGACATATTGCAAGCTGCGTACCGTGTGCGTTGTGTGTGGTGAACTACACAACGCCGCCAATTGTGACAAAGCAAAAGAAGACTCACGAGTTAAAAAATGTATCAACTGTAGTGGAAACCACGCTGCCGACTATAGAGGCTGCCCTATCTACGCGCATGTGAAGCGGTCTATGACCAATAAAAAATTCTACTTACGTCCCGCCTACTGTGCAATCCAGCACCAATTATCCCCAACTAGCCCAACCCTCTACCAGCCAGGCTTCATACGCGAACGTTGCAAAGCCCAAACAGATTGTGACACAAAAAGCACCTACCAGCCAGATCTCATACGCTAACATTTTAAAGTCAAATCAGACTACACTACAAAAACCTAGAAGTGGAAATACCGGCTTTGACTTTAATCGAATTGAAGCTTCGATAGAAACTTTAGTACAAACAGTAAATTTTTTTACAACCAACTTAACCTGCATGATGCAGGAAATGTTGAAAATGCAGTCTACATTATTGCAGGCTGTATTAAACAAACCATGAACTTAAAAATTTGTTTCTGGAACGCAAACGGCATCCGCCAACATAAAAATGAACTTGAATATTTCATGATGGATAAAGAGATTGACATCATGCTTATCGCTGAGACTCATCTTACCTCTAGATGCTGCTTTAAGGTCCACGGATATACTTTATACGACACCAAAGACCCCCGTGGTAGAGCTTGTGGGGGTCGGCAATACTAATTAGATCGCGACTAAAACACTACCTTTTAAATGATGTGTGTGAATAATATCTTCAAGCAACAAATATCTGCGTTGAAAATTTCCATCAAAAGTTGGTGATTTCATCAGTTTATTCTCCTCCCAGGTTTCCAATCACAGAAAGCCAATATAGTACGTTTTATAAAACATTAGGCCCACGTTTTCTGGCGGCTGGCGACTACAACGCTAAGCATACGTTCTGGGGGTCTCGTGTCATCACACCGAAAGGTCGTGTTTTGTTTGACACAATTTCTAAAATGGGTTTGAATGTAGTTTCAAGTGGACAGCCAACATACTGGCCAACTGACAGTCGAAAAATAGCTGATGTTTTTGACTTTGGAGTGGTAAAAGGAGTGCCCAGCGAAATGATTCAAGTTGAAGCATCTTTAGATTTATCCTCAGACCACTCACCAACTCTTGTCACAATATACTCACATAAAACATCATCACGCACTCGTGATTTAACGTCGATAGCCACACGTATTGATTGGTTAAAATACAAAAAATATTTAAGTGCTCATTGCAGCGAAAATATGCCATTGAAAACGCCTGCTGACATAGACGCCTCTATAAGAATGTTTGAGACAAACCTTAAGCAAGCTGTTCTAAATGCTACTTCTACAAAGTTTCAGGTGAGATATAATAAAATCCATTCTGTAGATGTAGAAAGCCTTTTATCGGAAAAACGAAGAGTTCGCAGAGAATGGCAACGTAACAGATCACCTGAGCTAAAACTTAGGCTGAAGGAATGTAGCAAACAACTTAAAACTCTACTAGATAATCAAAAAACTGCTTCCTTGCAAAAATCCCTGCATGAACTCGACGCAACACCACAATCTGATTATTCGCTATGGCGTGCAGCCAGAGGGCTTAAAAGACCGGTGATGTGTAAACCTCCACTACGATGTTCGAACGGAGACTGGGCAAGAACTGACGAAGAAAAATGTACTCTGTTTGTTAATCACTTGCAAAATGTATTTACGCCAAACGTATCTGTAGATATTGTTGAATTGCCACCAGTTGTCGCTGTACCATAGGTTCCCCTGAGATTCAATATTATGGAGATTGAACAGGGTATTGCTGGCTTAAATTCAAAAAAAGCACCAGGTGTTGACAAAATAAGCAACAAAATGCTTCTAGAACTACCATATATTGCAAAAAGAATAATTCTATTCACTTTTAATGGTATTTTACGCATGGAATACTATCCTACAGAATGGAAGGTTTCGCTGATTACTATGATACCAAAGCCCGGCAAAGATCATACGAAGGTTGAATCTTATCGGCCTATAAGCGTATTACCCAACATGTCAAAACTATTCGAAAAGCTACTTATGAGCAAGCTGAACCCCTTACTAAATAGCAGTGTATGCATTCCGGATCATCAGTTCGGTTTTCGAAGACAACATAGAACGATCGAACAATCACACATACTTGTGAATGAAGCTAGGAAAACTTTCGAAGAAAAGAAATACTGTTCTGCGCTCTTCATTGTTGTTTCACAAGCTTTTGATAAAGTATGGCACGAAGGTCTAATACACAAATTAAAGCAAAATCTACCCGCAAACACCGTTAGGCTTTTAATAAGCTATTTAAAAGAACGAACATTTGTAGTTAAGGAAGGTAACTTCTTAAGCCGTCCGCAGCCGATAGAAGCCGGAGTTCCCCAAGGCAGCATCTTCGGCCCTGTATTATACCTAATATACGCCTCTGACTTACCGTTAAGCAATAACATTCACATATCAACATTTGCTGATGATACAGCTTTCCTAAGCGTTCACGAAAACTGTCCAGAAGCTTCCCGCAAATTACAAGAGTATATACCGGAGCTAGAAAAATGGCTCAAGCAATGGCGGATAAATGTTAACGAACAAAAATGTGTGCATGTTACGTTTACATTGCGTAGGGAAACATGCCCGCCTATACAAATAAATGGCCAGATTATACCGCAACAGTCTGAAGTAAAATACCTCGGTGTTCATCTTGATCGTCGTCTAACATGGAAATCCCACATAAACGCAAAGCTGACCCAAATGAAATTAAAAGCGGCTCAAATGAACTGGCTTATTGGTAGAAACTCTACACAGAGCCTAGATTGTAAACTTCTGTTGTACAACTCGATTCTTAAACCAATATGGGCTTATGGCATCCAACTATGGGGCACTGCCTCGTCATCAAATGTGGAAAAAATACAAAGGCGACAAAATAAAATCCTCCGAACAATAACAGCAGCCCCCTGGTATATAAGAAATCAACGTCTACATAAAGATCTAGATGTACCTATGGTAAATACGGTGTTTTCAAAACATGTTACAACATATATAAGGAAACTCGAGTTGCATCCAAATCCACTAGCCCGCAACATCATTCACTTTAGAGGCCACACTCGGCTGAGAAGGAGGGATACTCTTACTCTCAGCCGTACACGAGAGACGTAAAACAACAAAAAATCAACCGCTGAAACCAATATTTTGTCTGGATCTGGCTAGACATATAATCAACGTTTTTAGATTTAAGATTTGTTTACTTATTGTTAGTTCAATTTCAAATTGAAGATTCAATAAATAATAATAAATGCATTAAAAAAAAAATTGGTGTAATTTTATTTAATTTGTATGACAAATAGCGAAAAACAATTAAAGTTTATTGCTCTGTATTATACGCTCTAGCCAAATAGCCTGGGTCGTACTTTAGACATGTGAACAGCCCCTTTTTGGGAAAAGGGAGAAATCTGCCGGGGAATTTTTTATTCATAATTGGGCTGTATGATTTTTCTTTCTTTTGTTTGTTTGATACTTCGGATTATTCCTGTGTTACCCGCCGGTATTTCTTTTCACCTTGTACCTTTAGTTTCGAGCCAAAGTTGCAAAGGTCGGAAATGGTGTAACATGTTCTCTATTATAAGTTTTAGCCAAATAGCATGGATCATACCTTAGACATTCATTTGTGATAATTTATATATATCCTGCCCTAATGTATTCTCTTACTAGCCAGTTCCAATTTTTTTATGTTCGATCCTTTTGGATCATCGTTAACCTAATATGTCTCCTTTTTTCTTTGTTCTTCTATTTTTATTATTCCTCGGATTATTCCTGTATTACCCCCTGGTATTTCCTGTCACCTTCTACCTTCAGTTTCGAGCCAAAGTTACTAAGGTGGGAAATGGTGTAACATGTGTACCCTATGGACTTTTTCTTTATTTATTGCCATGGTTTATCTTTCTTTAATTGTCATGCTTTTATTTTTATAAACCTCGCGCTTATAAAACTTGTTGTGGGAATTCTCTATCTCTCCCCCTTGTTCTAAGCCACAGCGGCTTATGAGTGTCCTTTGCTACTTGGATATTCTTATCATGCATTTGTTTTGCTGGCTAGCTCTTCTTTTCATCTGTATGTACCTTTGTTTATATTTACTTCCTATAATGGCTATAGTTCCATATGACCCTAGCTTTGATGGCGAGAATTTATTTACTTATATATCCTTTGGTTTAATCCCTATAGTTCCCAATAAAATCTTCTACTATTTTTTACTAATCTAAACTGGTGTTTTTATCAAATTCTATAATACTTTATCAAATTGTTTTGGTGGACCTTCGTTCTGTTTTTTATTTTAAGTTTTACCTTAACGGGTGTTGGTACATCTATAACTTCAAATGGCCCTAGGAAATAGTTTATTAAATAACCTAAGCTGTTGACATTGTAGTTATCTTTATGTTGGGTGGATTCCAAGCACTCTGTTGTGGACCCTACCATTGTTTCAAACAGTCGCTCTAGGTCTGCTGTGATGTCGGCACGGAAGCTTTCAGCGAGTTCCTACAACTTTCCTGCATAAAATTCAGCATCATTGAGCTATTCTTCCTCGAATTTGATGTCGGGCAAGAGAATATCTATTACAGGCGACCCTGTTGTATACTTTTTCAAATCCTCCAATGTAGTCGCATGCGAATCTCCCTAAACTATAATTACTAGAGTACGCCTAGTGGTCGAAATTCGACAGCAAGTTTGAATGTACACCTATTTTAGTTGCATTCATTTAAAGAGAAAAAATCACTTAATTACTTATACCCTTCACAATCAGAAAAACAGTAAAGGAAATAAAATTGCATACAAACACGCACATTTATAAAAAATCTTATTACTCGTATACATATGATTGTCGTTACTCTTAAAGACTCTCATTGCTTTGCTAATGTGTTAATTTGAACCAATACTTACATAAGTGAATGCGTGTACGTGTGTATTTTTAGCATTTGTAGTGGTGTCAATTTGTGAGCCTTTTATTCCTTTAATACTAAACAGATTCAAATAAAATATTGTCGGGTCACTAGGTTAGGTTAGGTTCCATTGGATGCCATGATCAAGCACAGCTCACGTGGTGAGCCACACCATCTGGGGCAGCTCGGATATCAATCTACGAGGTGAGTTGCTTCTAAACTTTATAGTAGAAAATGAACTAACAGGAGTTAATAGGTGTAATGAGCCCACTTTTATTATGACTAACATAAGGGAAATTCTTGATATTATGCTTATTAGCAGTAGGATCTCGTATATGATTAGCGATTGGAATGTATCAATGAACTGTTCCTTCTCTGACCACATGATTTGATGCAGTGAAACCCTATACGAATTGAATTGGTCTGTCTATATTATTGTACTCGAAGACAAGCTGCCTCCATGCCCAGTTTGCAATGTGACCACGCTTGACTCCGCAGTGGAGTCACTAACGAGTGGCTTAACAGAGGCAACACACAAGTCTTGTAAAAGAATCGACAGGAAAGGCAAGGCTAAGCCTACATGGTGGAATGCAGAAATTGCTGAAAAACGCAAGGAAAGCAGGAAGCTCTTTAACGAGGCTAAACGTAATGGTGTATGGAACAAAGCCTCAGTGAATGGATTCAAGAATCTTATCAGGAAGGCTAAGAGACAGTCATGGAGGAAATTCTACAATGATGTGGAAAACTCTTCGGAGACAGGTCGGCTACGTAAGATCTTATCCTCAAGGGGAGCATAAAATCTATAAAATTCATTAATTTTTTCTCGCCCAGGTATGTCCAGTAGCTGGGAATTCATCCCCTAGAGAAATTCCAAATTTGAAAATTCACTAAAATCCAAATTTTTCTTTAAAAATCCAACTGTTAAGATTTCTGACAATTGGGTGTCTTAGAGGAGCATAAAATCTATAAAATCCATTCATTTTTTCTCGCCCAGGTATGTCCAGTAGCTGGGAATTCATCCTCTAGAGAAATTCCAAATTTGAAAATCCAAATTTTTCTTTAAAAATCCAACTGTTAAGATTTCTGACAATTGGGTGTCTTAGGGGAGCATAAAATCTACAAAATCCATTAATTTTTTCTTGCCCAGGTATGTCCAGTAGCTGGGAATTCATCCTCTAGAGAAATTCCAAATTTGGAAATTCACAAAAACCAAATTTTTCTTTAAAAATCCAACTGTTAAGATTTCTGACAATTGGGTGTCTTAGGGGAGCATAAAATCTATAAAATCCATTAATTTTTTCTCGCCCAGGTATGTCCAGTACCTGGGAATTCATCCTCTAGAGAAATTCCAAATTTGAAAATTAACTAAAATCCAAATTTTTCTTTAAAAATCCAACTGTTAAGATTTCTGACAATTGGGTGTCTTAGGGGAGCATAAAATCTACAAAATCCATTCATTTTTTCTCGCCCAGGTATGTCCAGTAGCTGGGAATTCATCCTCTAGAGAAATTCCAAATTTGAAAATTCACTAAAATCCAAATTTTTCTTTAAAAATCTAACTGTTAAGATTTCTGACAATTGGGTGTCTTAGGGGAGCATAAAATCTACAAAATCCATTAATTTTTTTCTCGCCCAGGTATGTCCAGTAGCTGGGAATTCATCCTCTAAAGAAATTCCAAATTTGAAAATTCACTAAAATCCAAATTTTTCTTTAAAAATCCAACTGTTAAGATTTCTGACAATTGGGTGTCTTAGGGGAGCGTAAAATCTACAAAATCCATTCATTTTTTCTCGCCCAGGTATGTCCAGTAGCTGGGAATTTATCCTCTAGAGAAATTCCAAATTTGGAAATTCACTAAAATCCAAATTTTTCTTTAAAAATCCAACTGTTAAGATTTCTGACAATTGGGTGTCTTAGGGGAGCATAAAATCTACAAAATCCATTAGTTTTTTCTCGCCCAGGTATGTCCAGTAGCTGGGTATTCATCCTCTAGAGAAATTCCAAATTTGAAAATTCACTAAAATACAAATTTTTCTTTAAAAATCCAACTGTTAAGATTTCTGACAATTGGGTGTCTTAGGGGAGCATAAAATCTACAAAATCCATTAGTTTTTTCTCGCCCAGGTATGTCCAGTAGCTGGGTATTCATCCTCTAGAGAAATTCCAAATTTGAAAATTCACTAAAATCCAAATTTTTCTTTAAAAATCCAACTGTTAAGATTTCTGACAATTGGGTGTCTTAGGGGAGCATAAAATCTACAAAATCCATTAATTTTTTCTCGCTCAGGTATGTCCAGTAGCTGGGAATTCATCCTCTAGAGAAATTCCAAATTTGAAAATTCACTCAAATCCAAATTTTTCTTTAAAAATCCAACTGTTAAGATTTCTGACAATTGGGTGTCTTAGGGGAGCATAAAATCTATAAAATCCATTAATTTTTTCTCGCCCAGGTATGTCCAGTAGCTGGGAATTCATCCTCTAGAGAAATTCCAAATTTAAAAATTCACTAAAATCCAAATTTTTCTTCAAAAATCCAACTGTTAAGATTTCTGACAATTGGGTGTCTTAGGGGAGCATAAAATCTACAAAATCCATTAATTTTTTCTCGCCCAGGTATGTCCAGTAGCTGGGAATTCATCCTCTAGAGAAATTCCAAATTTGGAAATTCACTAAAATCCAAATTTTTTTTTAAAAAATCCAACTGTTAGGATTTCTGACAATTGGGTGTCTTAGGGAAGCATAAAATCTACAAAATCCAGTAATTTTTTCTCGCCCAGGTATGTCCAGTAGCTGGGAATTCATCCTCTAGAGAAATTCCAAATTTGAAAATCCAAATTTTTCTTTAAAAATCCAACTGTTAAGATTTCTGACAATTGGGTGTCTTAGGGGAGCATAAAATCTACAAAATCCATTAATTTTTTCTTGCCCAGGTATGTCCAGTAGCTGGGAATTCATCCTCTAGAGAAATTCCAAATTTGGAAATTCACAAAAACCAAATTTTTCTTTAAAAATCCAACTGTTAAGATTTCTGACAATTGGGTGTCTTAGGGGAGCATAAAATCTATAAAATCCATTAATTTTTTCTCGCCCAGGTATGTCCAGTAGCTGGGAATTCATCCTCTAGAGTAATTCCAAATTTGAAAATTCACTAAAATCCAAATTTTTCTTCAAAAATCCAACTGTTAAGATTTCTGACAATTGGGTGTCTTAGGGGAGCATAAAATCTACAAAATCCATTAATTTTTTCTCGCCCAGGTATGTCTAGTAGCTGGGAATTCATCCTCTAGAGAAATTCCAAATTTGAAAATTCACTAAAATCCAAATTGTTCTTTAAAAATCCAACTGTTAAGATTTCTGACAATTGGGTGTCTTAGGGGAGCATAAAATCTACAAAATCCATTAATTTTTTCTCGCCCAGGTATGTCCAGTAGCTGGGAATTCATCCTCTAGAGAAATTCCAAATTTGAAAATTAACTAAAATCCAAATTTTTCTTTCAAAATCCAACTGTTAGGATTTCTGACAATTGGGTGTGTTAGGGGAGCATAAAATCTACAAAATCCATTAAGTTTTTCTCGCCCAGGTATGTCCAGTAGCTGGGAATTCATCCTCTAGAGAAATTCCAAATTTGAAAATTAACTAAAATCCAAATTTTTCTTTAAAAATCCAACTGTGAGGATTTCTGACAATTGGGTGTCTTAGGGGAGCATAAAATCTATAAAATCCGTTAATTTATTCTCGCCCAGGTATGTCCAGTAGCTGGGAATTCATCCTCTAGAGAAATTCCAAATTTGAAAATTCACTAAAATCCAAATTTTTCTTTAAAAATCCAACTGTTAAGATTTCTGACAATAGGGTGTCTTAGGGGAGCATAAAGTCTACAAAATCCATTAATTTTTTCTCGCCCAGGTATGTCCAGTAGCTGGGAATTCATCCTCTAGAGAAATTCCAAATTTGAAAATTCACTAAAATCCAAATTTTTCTTTAAAAATCCAACTGTTAAGATTTCTGACAATTGGGTGTCTTAGGGGAGCGTAAAATCTACAAAATCCATTCATTTTTTCTCGCCCAGGTATGTCCAGTAGCTGGGAATTCATCCTCTAGAGAAATTCCAAATTTGGAAATTCACTAAAATCCAAATTTTTCTTTAAAAATCCAACTGTTAGGATTTCTGACAATTGGGTGTCTTAGGGGAGCATAAAATCTACAAAATCCAGTAATTTTTTCTCGCCCAGGTATGTCCAGTAGCTGGGAATTAATCCTCTAGAGAAATTCCAAATTTGGAAATTCACTAAAATCCAAATTTTTCTTTAAAAATCCAACTGTTAAGATTTCTGACAATTGGGTGTCTTAGGGAAGCATAAAATCTATAAAATCCATTCATTTTTTCTCGCCCAGGTTTGTCCAGTAGCTGGGAATTCATCCTCTAGAGAAATTCCAAATTTGGAAATTCACTAAAATCCAAATTTTTTTTTAAAAATCCAACTGTTAAGATTTCTGACAATTGGGTGTCTTAGGGAAGCATAAAATCTATAAAATCCATTAATTGTTTCTCGCCCAGGTATGTCCAGTAGCTGGGAATTCATCCTCTAGAGAAATTCCAAATTTGAAAATTCACTAAAATCCAAATTTTTCTTTAAAAATCCAACTGTTAGGATTTCTGACAATTGGGTGTCTTAGGGGAGCATAAAATCTATAAAATCCGTTAATTTATTCTCGCCCAGATATGTCCAGTAGCTGGGAATTCATCCTCTAGAGAAATTCCAAATTTGAAAATTCACTAAAATCCAAATTTTTCTTTAAAAATCCAACTGTTATGATTTCTGACAATTGGGTGTCTTAGGGGAGCATAAAATCTACAAAATTCATTAATTTTTTCTCGCCCAGGTATGTCAAGTAGCTGGGAATTAATCCTCTAGAGAAATTCCAAATTGTGACTTCTTTTGTCACTCCATACTATGGTGAAGGGTATATAAGATTCGGCACAGCCGAATATATCTCTCTTACTTGTTTTATTACACGATTGTTCTTACATGCGTTTTCGCCCTTAAAGATGTTGAGTGTGCAGAAAGTAAAATATAAAAATATACAGTACGAATCCCTTGTTTGCAATTTGAATCACTGTTGAACTGGACGCGTTGGAAAAAATGAATTTTACATTTCGGCATTAGTCAAGCTTTTTAACGTATCTTTAGATGTATCTAGAAATTTCGCCATGAATAATTGCACTTTTCTTGATTATTAGCTTATTTTTAATAAACTCTCTTTTACAAACACCTTTTTCCGAGAAACCTACACTTAGCTACGCCGACAAAATTTTTACTTTGCTCTTTTTCTAGTTTCTTGGTTTGATCATTTAATTTTCAACTAATGTCTCTTATCAAACAATACTTTTTATTTATGTTTTCAATAAAATTGGTGATATTATGTCTGCTACCCTGTGGCTATACTTTGTTGCATGTTACGACCATGGTGAATTAAACAGGTGGCATTACTACGCCATCCATGGCATTACAGGGACATCCACCAAAATTTTTAGCGTGCTATTTTTGCAGTTAACAGAGCACTTTTATACACTTAACAGAAGCGCTGTTAAATATTTAACAGCCATAACGAAATTTATTAACTTTATTTAGGACGCCAAATCTATGAACAGGGGCAAATTCCGTACTAACCAATTAATGGAAAATTGTCTCCAAGATATTACTAAAGATAATTATAATTATGGGAATTCTACAAATAATAAATATACTATAAAAAGGTCATTTGAAAAAATTTATTTTTTCAGAAATAAAATTTGTTATTATGGAAAAATGAAGACTTCTGCAGACATCCCACTATATACAAATGGTACTCCTGATAAGTCTTTAAAGAGCACAATTAGTGGTATTCCTGAAATAATTTTGGAACTTTGGAAAATTGAATTTGAAAAAAACCGTATTTCTGGAGAAGATTAGTGGCCATTATGGAAAAATGGAGACTTGTACAGATATCCACTATATAGAAAGGGTGCTCCTGATTGGCCTTTAAGGAAAACATTTAGGATTTTTGAAATAATTTTGGAACTTTAAATAATTGAATTTGAATAAAAACTCATATTTCTGGAGAAGATTAGTGGCCATTACCAATTATTAACTTGACAGCACCCGGTCAAAAAACTTTTGTTTGGCAGCACTATACTAAATGTATAGCTGTTGTTGTTTTTCAACAAACCTCTTACAACTACATTTAGGGTTGAAAAAAAGTCAGCCTAGGTAGTAATGGTAAAGTAAGAAAACAAAAACAATTGGTTGATTATTGAGTTCTTGTTACATCTTTGATATTGTTTAAACTTTTCATTTACTTTAATGAAAGTTTAATATAATATCTCTAGTTGTTCTAAGAAATATTTGGGTAAAGTAACCTGATGATCTGCATTAGCAACAGTGAAATGCGCATAGGAACAAGCTGTACCCTTCAATAAGCAATTTCAATTTGTTTTTAATAAAAGTGTTAATATTTTACTACACTTGTATGTAAAATATTAATTATCGGAAATAGTGCGATTAAATATTTAAAATATTAAAATTTTAGCAATTTGCATAAAAAGCACCAATAACTAGGTTATGTTTTGAAGATTTTCATACATGGTGCTGCGAGCAGTCCCCTTAGACCCATCCCACATCTATGTATGTGTTGATCTTCACATATACATATATTTCAGTTTATTGTTTATAATTCCACGTACATATTCAACTATTCTACAGTCTCTTAATTGTTTTCTTTCCTCATCGAACAATGATCAACAGATAGCGTTTTTCTTCTATGCTCACAATTTTCCTCAAATGCCAATTTCCTCCCAGTTTTCTTTTAGTTCTGTTGGAAGTGAACATAAATTATTGACTCCCTAGAATAGAGATGAATAAACTAAAAATATTTATTTTCATTTGTTGCTTCATTTGTTTATTTGTTAACTGGCCTAGTAAAAGACACACCATGAAAGACTTTATATTACATATTCATACTTTATGCAAAAAAAATTGTATGTCGTTTATTATTTTGTTAAAGTTTTACAGTTTTACACATATTTATTTTTTTATTTATTGTTTACCCAGCTCGCTTCTCGGTTCATTTTTATTTTTTGTGTAGTTAAGACTTAATTCAGTATCCGGAAATGATTTCGCTGTCGTTGCAAAATATTGTTCTACATTTGGTGACCAACGAAATTGATGCAGATGAGAAAGATAATAGGGCCAAGAAAGTTCAAACGGGTATGGACAGATACGTAACCGTGCTAAAACGGGGAAGAAGCCCAAAATCTGCCAAAATAACGTCTATGGCGAAAATTCCCAGAGATGGAAAATACAAGACGAAAAATTGTGAAAATCGTTTCGCGATTTTAAGCGAAGAACCAGATGAACAAACAAATGTAACAAGATCAAATAGACCACCACCGATTTATTTGAGAGAAAAAAATTGAAATTTGCAAAGTCTTATCTCGTTAATTGGAGAAAACGAGTTTTATGTAACTCCAATCAAACGCGGAACAGTTCACGAGACAAAAATACAGGTAATCCAGGAATCTAATTACCGAAAAATAGTTACAGAGTTTGAAGCTCAAAAGAAAAATTTCTATACCTACCAGTTGAAAAGTGCAAAAGGTTTCATTGTCGTTGTAAAAGGTGTCGATTCCTGCGTAGATCCAGAAGAAGTAAAGTCTGGTCTTGAAAGTAGTGTTTTCAAGGTAAAAATTGTAACAAATGTTAAAAATAGAGAAAGAGTTCCACAGCCTATGTTTAGAGTGGAACTACAGACTGGTGACATAAGATTAAAAAAGAACGAAAGACACCCAATTTATAACCTTAAATATTTGTTACACCGAAGAGTTACTGTGGAGGAGCCACATAAAAGAGCTGGACCAATCCAATGCCTAAATTGCCAAGAATATGGTCACACCAAGACATATTGCAAGCTGCGTACCGTGTGCGTTGTGTGTGGTGAACTACACAACGCCGACAATTGTGACAAAGCAAAAGAAGACTCACGAGTTAAAAAATGTATCAACTGTAGTGGAAACCACACTGCCGACTATAGAGGCTGCCCTATCTACGCGCATGTGAAGCGGTCTATGACCAATAAAAAATTCTACTTACGTCCCGCCTACTGTGCAATCCAGCACCAATTATCCCCAACTAGCCCAACCCTCTACCAGCCAGGCTTCATACGCGAACGTTGTAAAGCCCAAACAGATTGTGACACAAAAAGCACCTACCAGCCAGATCTCATACGCTAACATTTTAAAGTCAAATCAGACTACACTACAAAAACCTAGAAGTGGAAATACCGGTTTTGACTTTAATCGAATTGAAGCTTCGATAGAAACTTTAGTACAAACAGTAAATTTTTTTACAACCAACATAACCTGCATGATGCAGGAAATGTTGAAAATGCAGTCTACATTATTGCAGGCTGTATTAAACAAACCATGAACTTAAAAATTTGTTTCTGGAACGCAAACGGCATCCGCCAACATAAAAATGAACTTGAATATTTCATGATGGATAAAGAGATTGACATCATGCTTATCGCTGAGACTCATCTTACCTCTAGATGCTGCTTTAAGGTCCACGGATATACTTTATACGACACCAAAGACCCCCGTGGTAGAGCTTGTGGGGGGTCGGCAATACTAATTAGATCGCGACTAAAACACTACCTTTTAAATGACACACAGACTTGTGAATGAAGCTAGGAAAACTTTCGAAGAAAAGAAATACTGTTCTGCGCTCTTCATTGATGTTTCACAAGCTTTTGATAAAGTATGGCACGAAGGTCTAATACACAAATTAAAGCAAAATCTACCCGCAAACACCGTTAGGCTTTTAATAAGCTATTTAAAAGAACGAACATTTGTAGTTTAGGAAGGTAACTTCTTAAGCCGTCCGCAGCCGATAGAAGCCGGAGTTCCCCAAGGCAGCATCTTCGGCCCTGTATTATACCTAATATACGCCTCTGACTTACCGTTAAGCAATAACATTCACATATCAACATTTGCTGATGATACAGCTTTCCTAAGCGTTCACGAAAACTGTCCAGAAGCTTCCCGCAAATTACAAGAGTATATACCGGAGCTAGAAAAATGGCTCAAGCAATGGCGGATAAATGTTAACGAACAAAAATGTGTGCATGTTACGTTTACATTGCGTAGGGAAACATGCCCGCCTATACAAATAAATGGCCAGATTATACCGCAACAGTCTGAAGTAAAATACCTCGGTGTTCATCTTGATCGTCGTCTAACATGGAAATCCCACATAAACGCAAAGCTGACCCAAATGAAATTAAAAGCGGCTCAAATGAACTGGCTTATTGGTAGAAACTCTACACAGAGCCTAGATTGTAAACTTCTGTTGTACAACTCGATTCTTAAACCAATATGGGCTTATGGCATCCAACTATGGGGCACTGCCTCGTCATCAAATGTGGAAAAAATACAAAGGCGACAAAATAAAATCCTCCGAACAATAACAGCAGCCCCCTGGTATATAAGAAATCAACGTCTACATAAAGATCTAGATGTACCTATGGTAAATACGGTGTTTTCAAAACATGTTACAACATATATAAGGAAACTCGAGTTGCATCCAAATCCACTAGCCCGCAACATCATTCACTTTAGAGGCCACACTCGGCTGAGAAGGAGGGATACTCTTACTCTCAGCCGTACACGAGAGACGTAAAACAACAAAAAATCAACCGCTGAAACCAATATTTTGTCTGGATCTGGCTAGACATATAATCAACGTTTTTAGATTTAAGATTTGTTTACTTATTGTTAGTTCAATTTCAAATTGAAGATTCAATAAATAATAATAAATGCATTAAAAAAAAAAATTGGTGTAATTTTATTTAATTTGTATGACAAATAGCGAAAAACAATTAAAGTTTATTGCTCTCTATTATACGCTCTAGCCAAATAGCCTGGGTCGTACTTTAGACATGTGAACAGCCCCTTTTTTGGGAAAAGGGAGAAATCTGCCGGGGAATTTTTTATTCATAATTGGGCTGTATGATTTTTCTTTCTTTTGTTTGTTTGATACTTCGGATTATTCCTGTGTTACCCGCCGGTATTTCTTTTCACCTTGTACCTTTAGTTTCGAGCCAAAGTTGCAAAGGTCGGAAATGGTGTAACATGTGTACCCTATGGACTTTTTCTTTATTTATTGCCATGGTTTATCTTTCTTTAATTGTCATGCTTTTATTTTTATAAACCTCGCGTTTATAAAACTTGTTGTGGGAATTCTCTATCTCTCCCCCTTGTTCTAAGCCACAGCGGCTTATGAGTGTCCTTTGCTACTTGGATATTCTTATCATGCATTTGTTTTGCTGGCTAGCTCTTCTTTTCATCTGTATGTACCTTTGTTTATATTTACTTCCTATAATGGCTATAGTTCCATATGACCCTAGCTTTGATGGCGAGAATTTATTTACTTATATATCCTTTGGTTTAATCCCTATAGTTCCCAATAAAATCTTCTACTATTTTTTACTAATCTAAACTGGTGTTTTTATCAAATTCTATAATACTTTATCAAATTGTTTTGGTGGACCTTCGTTCTGTTTTTTATTTTAAGTTTTACCTTAACGGGTGTTGGTACATCTATAACTTCAAATGGCCCTAGGAAATAGTTTATTAAATAACCTAAGCTGTTGACATTGTAGTTATCTTTATGTTGGGTGGATTCCGAGCACTCTGTTGTGGACCCTACCATTGATTCAAACAGTCGCTCTAGGTCTGCTGTGATGTCGGCACGGAAGCTTTCAGCGAGTTCCTACAACTTTCCTGCATAAAATTCAGCATCATTGAGCTATTCTTCCTCGAATTTGATGTCGGGCAAGAGAATATCTATTACAGGCGACCCTGTTGTATACTTTTTCAAATCCTCCATGTAGTCGCATGCGAATCTCCCTAAACTATAATTACTAGAGTACGCCTAGTGGTCGAAATTCGACAGCAAGTTTGAATGTACACCTATTTCAGTTGCATTCATTTAAAGAGAAAAAATCACTTAATTACTTATACCCTTCACAATCAGAAAAACAGTAAAGGAAATAAAATTGCATACAAACACGCACATTTATAAAAATCTTATTACTCGTATACATATGATTGTCGTTACTCTTTAAAGACTCTCATTGCTTTGCTAATGTGTAATTTGAACCAATACTTACATAAGTGAATGCGTGTACGTGTGTATTTTTAGCATTTGTAGTGGTGTCAATTTGTGAGCCTTTTATTCCTTTAATACTAAACAGATTCAAATAATATATAGTCGGGTCACTAGGTTAGGTTAGGTTCCATTGGATGCCATGATCATGCACAGCTCACGTGGTGAGCCACACCATCTGGGGCAGCTCGGATATCAATCTACGAGGTGAGTTGCTTCTAAACTTTATAGTAGAAAATGAACTAACAGGAGTTAATAGGTGTAATGAGCCCACTTTTATTATGACTAACATAAGGGAAATTCTTGACATTATGCTTATTAGCAGTAGGATCTCGTATATGATTAGCGATTGGAATGTATCAATGAACTGTTCCTTCTCTGACCACATGTACATTGATTGCAATTTTTCTCTTAGATTTGATTCAGTGAAACCCTATACGAATAGAAGAATTACCAATTGGTCTGTCTATATTATTGTACTCGAAGACAAGCTGCCTCCATGCCCAGTTTGCAATGTGTCCACGCTTGACTCCGCAGTGGAGTCACTAACGAGTGGCTTAACAGAGGCAACACACAAGTCTTGTAAAGAATCGACGGTGGAATGCAGAAATTGCTGAAAAACGCAAGGAAAGCAGGAAGCTCTTTAACGAGGCTAAACGTAATGGTGTATGGAACAAAGCCTCAGTGAATGGATTCAAGAATTTTATCAGGAAGGCTAAGAGACAGTCATGGAGGAAATTCTACAATGATGTGGAAAACTCTTCGGAGACAGGTCGGCTACGTAAGATCTTATCCTCAAGGGGAGCATAAAATCTATAAAATTCATTAATTTTTTCTCGCCCAGGTATGTCCAGTAGCTGGGAATTCATCCTCTAGAGAAATTCCAAATTTGAAAATTCACTAAAATCCAAATTTTTCTTTAAAAATCCAACTGTTAAGATTTCTGACAATTGGGTGTCTTAGAGGAGCATAAAATCTATAAAATCCATTCATTTTTTCTCGCCCAGGTATGTCCAGTAGCTGGGAATTCATCCTCTAGAGAAATTCCAAATTTGAAAATTCACTAAAATCCAAATTTTTCTTTAAAAATCCAACTGTTAAGATTTCTGACAATTGGGTGTCTTAGGGGAGCATAAAATCTACAAAATCCATTAATTTTTTCTTGCCGAGGTATGTCCAGTAGCTGGGAATTCATCCTCTAGAGAAATTCCAAATTTGGAAATTCACAAAAACCAAATTTTTCTTTAAAAATCCAACTGTTAAGATTTCTGACAATTGGGTGTCTTAGGGGAGCATAAAATCTATAAAATCCATTAATTTTTTCTCGCCCAGGTATGTCCAGTAGCTGGGAATTCATCCTCTAGAGAAATTCCAAATTTGAAAATTCACTAAAATCCAAATTTTTCTTTAAAAATCCAACTGTTAAGATTTCTGACAATTGGGTGTCTTAGGGGAGCATAAAATCTACAAAATCCTTTAATTTTTTCTCGCCCAGGTATGTCCAGTAGCTGGGAATTCATCCTCTAGAGAAATTCCAAATTTGAAAATTCACTAAAATCCAAATTTTTCTTTAAAAATCCAACTGTTAAGATTTCTGACAATTGGGTGTCTTAGGGGAGCGTAAAATCTACAAAATCCATTCATTTTTTCTCGCCCAGGTATGTCCAGTAGCTGGGAATTCATCCTCTAGAGAAATTCCAAATTTGGAAATTCACTAAAATCCAAATTTTTCTTTAAAAATCCAACTGTTAGGATTTCTGACAATTGGGTGTCTTAGGGGAGCATAAAATCTACAAAATCCAGTAATTTTTTCTCGCCCAGGTATGTCCAGTAGCTGGGAATTAATCCTCTAGAGAAATTCCAAATTTGGAAATTCACTAAAATCCAAATTTTTCTTTAAAAATCCAACTGTTAAGATTTCTGACAATTGGGTGTCTTAGGGAAGCATAAAATCTATAAAATCCATTCATTTTTTCTCGCCCAGGTTTGTCCAGTAGCTGGGAATTCATCCTCTAGAGAAATTCCAAATTTGGAAATTCACTAAAATCCAAATTTTTTTTTAAAAATCCAACTGTTAAGATTTCTGACAATTGGGAGTCTTAGGGAAGCATAAAATCTATAAAATCCATTAATTTTTTCTCGCCCAGGTATGTCCAGTAGCTGGGAATTCATCCTCTAGAGAAATTCCAAATTTGAAAATTCACTAAAATCCAAATTTTTCTTTAAAAATCCAACTGTTAGGATTTCTGACAATTGGGTGTCTTAGGGGAGCATAAAATCTATAAAATCCGTTAATTTATTCTCGCCCAGATATGTCCAGTAGCTGGGAATTCATCCTCTAGAGAAATTCCAAATTTGAAAATTCACTAAAATCCAAATTTTTCTTTAAAAATCCAACTGTTAAGATTTCTGACAATTGGGTGTCTTAGGGGAGCATAAAATCTAGAGAAATTCCAAATTTGGAAATTCACTAAAATCCAAATTTTTCTTTAAAAATCCAACTGTTAAGATTTCTGACAATTGGGTGTCTTAGGGAAGCATAAAATCTATAAAATCCATTCATTTTTTCTCGCCCAGGTTTGTCCAGTAGCTGGGAATTCATCCTCTAGAGAAATTCCAAATTTGGAAATTCACTAAAATCCAAATTTTTTTTTAAAAATCCAACTGTTAAGATTTCTGACAATTGGGTGTCTTAGGGGAGCATAAAATCTAGAAAAATTCCAAATATGGAAATTCACTAAAATCCAAATTTTTCTTTAAAAATCCAACTGTTAAGATTTCTGACAATTGGGTGTCTTAGGGAAGCATAAAATCTATAAAATCCATTCATTTTTTCTCGCCCAGGTTTGTCCAGTAGCTGGGATTTCATCCTCTAGAGAAATTCCAAATTTGGAAATTCACTAAAATCCAAATTTTTCTTTAAAAATCCAACTGTTAAGATTTCTGACAATTAGGTGTCTTAGGGGAGCGTAAAATCTACAAAATCCAGTAATTTTTTCTCGCCCAGGTATGTCCAGTAGCTGGGAATTAATCCTCTAGAGAAATTCCAAATTTGGAAATTCACTAAAATCCAAATTTTTCTTTAAAAATCCAACTGTTAAGATTTCTGACAATTGGGTGTCTTAGGGAAGCATAAAATCTATAAAATCCATTAATTTTTTCTCGCCCAGGTATGTCCAGTAGCTGGGAATTAATCCTCTAGAGAAATTCCAAATTTGGAAATTCACTAAAATCCAAATTTTTCTTTAAAAATCCAACTGTTAAGATTTCTGACAATTGGGTGTCTTAGGGAAGCATAAAATCTATAAAATCCATTAATTTTTTCTCGCCCAGGTATGTCCAGTAGCTGGGAATTCATCCTCTAGAGAAATTCCAAATTTGAAAATTCACTAAAATCCAAATTTTTCTTTAAAAATCCAACTGTTAAGATTTCTGACAATTGGGTGTCTTAGGGGAGCATAAAATCTACAAAATTCATTAATTTTTTCTCGCCCAGGTATGTCAAGTAGCTGGGAATTAATCCTCTAGAGAAATTCCAAATTGTGACTTCTTTTGTCACTCCATACTATGGTGAAGGGTATATAAGATTCGGCACAGCCGAATATATCTCTCTTACTTGTATTATTACACGATTGTTCTTACATGCGTTTTCGCCCTTAAAGATGTTGAGTGTGCAGAAAGTAAAATATAAAAATATACAGTACGAATCCCTTGTTTGCAATTTGAATCACTGTTGAACTGGACGCGTTGGAAAAAATGAATTTTACATTTCGGCATTAGTCAAGCTTTTTAACGTATCTTTAGATGTATCTAGAAATTTCGCCATGAATAATTGCACTTTTCTTGATTATTAGCTTATTTTTAATAAACTCTCTTTTACAAACACCTTTTTCCGAGAAACCTACACTTAGCTACGCCGACAAAATTTTTACTTTGCTCTTTTTCTAGTTTCTTGGTTTGATCATTTAATTTTCAACTAATGTCTCTTATCAAACAATACTTTTTATTTATGTTTTCAATAAAATTGGTGATATTATGTCTGCTACCCTGTGGCTATACATTGTTGCATGTTACGACCATGGTGAATTAAACAGGTGGCATTACTACGCCATCCATGGCATTACAGGGACATCCACCAAAATTTTTAGCGTGCTATTTTTGCAGTTAACAGAGCACTTTTATACACTTAACAGAAGCGCTGTTAAATATTTAACAGCCATAACGAAATTTATTAACTTTATTTAGGACGCCAAATCTATGAACAGGGGCAAATTCCGTACTAACCAATTAATGGAAAATTGTCTCCAAGATATTACTAAAGATAATTATAATAATGGGAATTCTACAAATAATAAATATACTATAAAAAGGTCATTTGAAAAAATTTATTTTTTCAGAAATAAAATTTGTTATTATGGAAAAATGAAGACTTCTGCAGACATCCCACTATATACAAATGGTACTCCTGATAAGTCTTTAAAGAGCACAATTAGTGGTATTCCTGAAATAATTTTGGAACTTTGGAAAATTGAATTTGAAAAAAACCGTATTTCTGGAGAAGATTAGTGGCCATTATGGAAAAATGGAGACTTGTACAGATATCCACTATATAGAAAGGGTGCTCCTGATTGGCCTTTAAGGAAAACATTTAGGATTTTTGAAATAATTTTGGAACTTTAAATAATTGAATTTGAATAAAAACTCATATTTCTGGAGAAGATTAGTGGCCATTACCAATTATTAACTTGACAGCACCCGGTCAAAAAACTTTTGTTTGGCAGCACTATACTAAATGTATAGCTGTTGTTGTTTTTCAACAAACCTCTTACAACTACATTTAGGGTTGAAAAAAAGTCAGCCTAGGTAGTAATGGTAAAGTAAGAAAACAAAAACAATTGGTTGATTATTGAGTTCTTGTTACATCTTTGATATTGTTTAAACTTTTCATTTACTTTAATGAAAGTTTAATATAATATCTCTAGTTGTTCTAAGAAATATTTGGGTAAAGTAACCTGATGATCTGCATTAGCAACAGTGAAATGCGCATAGGAACAAGCTGTACCCTTCAATAAGCAATTTCAATTTGTTTTTAATAAAAGTGTTAATATTTTACTACACTTGTATGTAAAATATTAATTATCGGAAATAGTGCGATTAAATATTTAAAATATTAAAATTTTAGCAATTTGCATAAAAAGCACCAATAACTAGGTTATGTTTTGAAGATTTTCATACATGGTGCTGCGAGCAGTCCCCTTAGACCCATCCCACATCTATGTATGTGTTGATCTTCACATATACATATATTTCAGTTTATTGTTTATAATTCCACGTACATATTCAACTATTCTACAGTCTCTTAATTGTTTTCTTTCCTCATCGAACAATGATCAACAGATAGCGTTTTTCTTCTATGCTCACAATTTTCCTCAAATGCCAATTTCCTCCCAGTTTTCTTTTAGTTCTGTTGGAAGTGAACATAAATTATTGACTCCCTAGAATAGAGATGAATAAACTAAAAATATTTATTTTCATTTGTTGCTTCATTTGTTTATTTGTTAACTGGCCTAGTAAAAGACACACCATGAAAGACTTTATATTACATATTCATACTTTATGCAAAAAAAATTGTATGTCGTTTATTATTTTGTTAAAGTTTTACAGTTTTACACATATTTATTTTTTTATTTATTGTTTACCCAGCTCGCTTCTCGGTTCATTTTTATTTTTTGTGTAGTTAAGACTTAATTCAGTATCCGGAAATGATTTCGCTGTCGTTGCAAAATATTGTTCTACATTTGGTGACCAACGAAATTGATGCAGATGAGAAAGATAATAGGGCCAAGAAAGTTCAAACGGGTATGGACAGATACGTAACCGTGCTAAAACGGGGAAGAAGCCCAAAATCTGCCAAAATAACGTCTATGGCGAAAATTCCCAGAGATGGAAAATACAAGACGAAAAATTGTGAAAATCGTTTCGCGATTTTAAGCGAAGAACCAGATGAACAAACAAATGTAACAAGATCAAATAGACCACCACCGATTTATTTGAGAGAAAAAAATTGAAATTTGCAAAGTCTTATCTCGTTAATTGGAGAAAACGAGTTTTATGTAACTCCAATCAAACGCGGAACAGTTCACGAGACAAAAATACAGGTAATCCAGGAATCTAATTACCGAAAAATAGTTACAGAGTTTGAAGCTCAAAAGAAAAATTTCTATACCTACCAGTTGAAAAGTGCTAAAGGTTTCATTGTCGTTGTAAAAGGTGTCGATTCCTGCGTAGATCCAGAAGAAGTAAAGTCTGGTCTTGAAAGTAGTGTTTTGAAGGTAAAAATTGTAACAAATGTTAAAAATAGAGAAAGAGTTCCACAGCCTATGTTTAGAGTGGAACTACAGCCTGGTGACATAAGATTAAAAAAGAACGAAAGACACCCAATTTATAACCTTAAATATTTGTTACACCGAAGAGTTACTGTGGAGGAGCCACATAAAAGAGCTGGACCAATCCAATGCCTAAATTGCCAAGAATATGGTCACACCAAGACATATTGCAAGCTGCGTACCGTGTGCGTTGTGTGTGGTGAACTACACAACGCCGTCAATTGTGACAAAGCAAAAGAAGACTCACGAGTTAAAAAATGTATCAACTGTAGTGGAAACCACACTGCCGATTATAGAGGCTGCCCTATCTACGCGCATGTGAAGCGGTCTGACCAATAAAAAATTCTACTTACGTCCCGCCTACTGTGCAATCCAGCACCAATTATCCCCAACTAGCCCAACCCTCTACCAGCCAGGCTTCATACGCGAACGTTGTAAAGCCCAAACAGATTGTGACACAAAAAGCACCTACCAGCCAGATCTCATACGCTAACATTTTAAAGTCAAATCAGACTACACTACAAAAACCTAGAAGTGGAAATACCGGTTTTGACTTTAATCGAATTGAAGCTTCGATAGAAACTTTAGTACAAACAGTAAATTTTTTTACAACCAACATAACCTGCATGATGCAGGAAATGTTGAAAATGCAGTCTACATTATTGCAGGCTGTATTAAACAAACCATGAACTTAAAAATTTGTTTCTGGAACGCAAACGGCATCCGCCAACATAAAAATGAACTTGAATATTTCATGATGGATAAAGAGATTGACATCATGCTTATCGCTGAGACTCATCTTACCTCTAGATGCTGCTTTAAGGTCCACGGATATACTTTATACGACACCAAAGACCCCCGTGGTAGAGCTTGTGGGGGGTCGGCAATACTAATTAGATCGCGACTAAAACACTACCTTTTAAATGATGTGTGTGAATAATATCTTCAAGCAACAAATATCTGCGTTGAAAATTTCCATCAAAAGTTGGTGATTTCATCAGTTTATTCTCCTCCCAGGTTTCCAATCACAGAAAGCCAATATAGTACGTTTTATAAAACATTAGGCCCACGTTTTCTGGCGGCTGGCGACTACAACGCTAAGCATACGTTCTGGGGGTCTCGTGTCATCACACCGAAAGGTCGTGTTTTGTTTGACACAATTTCTAAAATGGGTTTGAATGTAGTTTCAAGTGGACAGCCAACATACTGGCCAACTGACAGTCGAAAAATAGCTGATGTTTTTGACTTTGGAGTGGTAAAAGGAGTGCCCAGCGAAATGATTCAAGTTGAAGCATCTTTAGATTTATCCTCAGACCACTCACCAACTATTGTCACAATATACTCACATAAAACATCATCACGCACTCGTGATTTAACGTCGATAGCCACACGTATTGATTGGTTAAAATACAAAAAATATTTAAGTGCTCATTGCAGCGAAAATATGCCATTGAAAACGCCTGCTGACATAGACGCCTCTATAAGAATGTTTGAGACAAACCTTAAGCAAGCTGTTCTAAATGCTACTTCTACAAAGTTTCAGGTGAGATATAATAAAATCTATTCTGTAGATGTAGAAAGCCTTTTATCGGAAAAACGAAGAGTTCGCAGAGAATGGCAACGTAACAGATCACCTGAGTTAAAACTTAGGCTGAAGGAATGTAGCAAACAACTTAAAACTCTACTAGATAATCAAAAAACTGCTTCCTTGCAAAAATTCCTGCATGAACTCGACGCAACACCACAATCTGATTATTCGCTATGGCGTGCAGCCAGAGGGCTTAAAAGACCGGTGATGTGTAAACCTCCACTACGATGTTCGAACGGAGACTGGGCAAGAACTGACGAAGAAAAATGTACTCTGTTTGTTAATCACTTGCAAAATGTATTTACGCCAAACGTATCTGTAGATATTGTTGAATTGCCACCAGTTGTCGCTGTACCATAGGTTCCCCTGAGATTCAATATTATGGAGATTGAACAGGGTATTGCTGGCTTAAATTCAAAAAAAGCACCAGGTGTTGACAAAATAAGCAACAAAATGCTTCTAGAACTACCATATATTGCAAAAAGAATAATTCTATTCACTTTTAATGGTATTTTACGCATGGAATACTATCCTACAGAATGGAAGGTTTCGCTGATTACTATAATACCAAAGCCCGGCAAAGATCATACGAAGGTTGAATCTTATCGGCCTATAAGCGTATTACCCAACATGTCAAAACTATTCGAAAAGCTACTTATGAGCAAGCTGAACCCCATACTAAATAGCAGTGTATGCATTCCGGATCATCAGTTCGGTTTTCGAAGACAACATAGCACGATCGAACAATCATACAGACTTGTGAATGAAGCTAGGAAAACTTTCGAAGAAAAGAAATACTGTTCTGCGCTCTTCATTGTTGTTTCACAAGCTTTTGATAAAGTATGGCACGAAGGTCTAATACACAAATTAAAGCAAAATCTACCCGCAAACACCGTTAGGCTTTTAATAAGCTATTTAAAAGAACGAACATTTGTAGTTTAGGAAGGTAACTTCTTAAGCCGTCCGCAGCCGATAGAAGCCGGAATTCCCCAAGGCAGCATCTTCGGCCCTGTATTATACCTAATATACGCCTCTGACTTACCGTTAAGCAATAACATTCACATATCAACATTTGCTGATGATACAGCTTTCCTAAGCGTTCACGAAAACTGTCCAGAAGCTTCCCGCAAATTACAAGAGTATATACCGGAGCTAGAAAAATGGCTCAAGCAATGGCGGATAAATGTTAACGAACAAAAATGTGTGCATGTTACGTTTACATTGCGTAGGGAAACATGCCCGCCTATACAAATAAATGGCCAGATTATACCGCAACAGTCTGAAGTAAAATACCTCGGTGTTCATCTTGATCGTCGTCTAACATGGAAATCCCACATAAACGCAAAGCTGACCCAAATGAAATTAAAAGCAGCTCAAATGAACTGGCTTATTGGTAGAAACTCTACACAGAGCCTAGATTGTAAACTTCTGTTGTACAACTCGATTCTTAAACCAATATGGGCTTATGGCATCCAACTATGGGGCACTGCCTCGGCATCAAATGTGGAAAAAATACAAAGGCGACAAAATAAAATCCTCCGAACAATAACAGCAGCCCCCTGGTATATAAGAAATCAACGTCTACATAAAGATCTAGATGTACCTATGGTAAATACGGTGTTTTCAAAACATGTTACAACATATATAAGGAAACTCGAGTTGCATCCAAATCCACTAGCCCGCAACATCATTCACTTTAGAGGCCACACTCGGCTGAGAAGGAGGGATACTCTTACTCTCAGCCGTACACGAGAGACGTAAAACAACAAAAAATCAACCGCTGAAACCAATATTTTGTCTGGATCTGGCTAGACATATAATCAACGTTTTTAGATTTAAGATTTGTTTACTTATTGTTAGTTCAATTTCAAATTGAAGATTCAATAAATAATAAATGCATTAAAAAAAAAAAAAAAATTGGTGTAATTTTATTTAATTTGTATGACAAATAGCGAAAAACAATTAAAGTTTATTGCTCTCTATTATACGCTCTAGCCAAATAGCCTGGGTCGTACTTTAGACATGTGAACAGCCCCTTTTTGGGAAAAGGGAGAAATCTGCCGGGGAATTTTTTATTCATAATTGGGCTGTATGATTTTTCTTTCTTTTGTTTGTTTGATACTTCGGATAATTCCTGTGTTACCCGCCGGTATTTCTTTTCACCTTGTACCTTTAGTTTCGAGTCAAAGTTACAAAGGTCGGAAATGGTGTAACATGTTCTCTATTATAAGTTTTAGCCAAATAGCATGGATCATACCTTAGACATTCATTTGTGATAATTTATATATATCCTGCCCTAATGTATTCTCTTACTAGCCAGTTCCAATTTTTTTATGTTCGATCCTTTTGGATCATCGTTATGGACTTTTTCTTTATTTATTGCCATGGCTTATCTTTCTTTAATTGTCATGCTTTTATTTTTATAAACCTCGCGTTTATAAAACTTGTTGTGGGAATTCTCTATCTCTCCCCCTTGTTCTAAGCCACAGCGGCTTATGAGTGTCCTTTGCTACTTGGATATTCTTATCATGCATTTGTTTTGCTGGCTAGCTCTTCTTTTCATCTGTATGTACCTTTGTTTATATTTACTTCCTATAATGGCTATAGTTCCATATGACCCTAGCTTTGATGGCGAGAATTTATTTACTTATATATCCTTTGGTTTAATCCCTATAGTTCCCAATAAAATCTTCTACTATTTTTTTACTAATCTAAACTGGTGTTTTTATCAAATTCTATAATACTTTATCAAATTGTTTTGGTGGACCTTCGTTCTGTTTTTTATTTTAAGTTTTACCTTAACGGGTGTTGGTACATCTATAACTTCAAATGGCCCTAGGAAATAGTTTATTAAATAACCTAAGCTGTTGACATTGTAGTTATCTTTATGTTGGGTGGATTCCGAGCACTCTGTTGTGGACCCTACCATTGATTCAAACAGTCGCTCTAGGTCTGCTGTGATGTCGGCACGGAAGCTTTCAGCGAGTTCCTACAACTTTCCTGCATAAAATTCAGCATCATTGAGCTATTCTTCCTCGAATTTGATGTCGGGCAAGAGAATATCTATTACAGGCGACCCTGTTGTATACTTTTTCAAATCCTCCATGTAGTCGCATGCGAATCTCCCTAAACTATAATTACTAGAGTACGCCTAGTGGTCGAAATTCGACAGCAAGTTTGAATGTACACCTATTTTAGTTGCATTCATTTAAAGAGAAAAAATCACTTAATTACTTATACCCTTCACAATCAGAAAAACAGTAAAGGAAATAAAATTGCATACAAACACGCACATTTACAAAAAATCTTATTACTCGTATACATATGATTGTCGTTACTCTTAAAGACTCTCATTGCTTTGCTAATGTGTTAATTTGAACCAATACTTACATAAGTGAATGCGTGTACGTGTGTATTTTTAGCATTTGTAGTGGTGTCAATTTGTGAGCCTTTTATTCCTTTAATACTAAACAGATTCAAATAATATATAGTCGGGTCACTAGGTTAGGTTAGGTTCCATTGGATGCCATGATCATGCACAGCTCACGTGGTGAGCCACACCATCTGGGGCAGCTCGGATATCAATCTACGAGGTGAGTTGCTTCTAAACTTTATAGTAGAAAATGAACTAACAGGAGTTAATAGGTGTAATGAGCCCACTTTTATTATGACTAACATAAGGGAAATTCTTGATATTACGCTTATTAGCAGTAGGATCTCGTATATGATTAGCGATTGGAATGTATCAATGAACTGTTCCTTCTCTGACCACATGTACATTGATTGCAATTTTTCTCTTAGATTTGATTCAGTGAAACCCTATACGAATAGAAGAATTACCAATTGGTCTGTCTATATTATTGTACTTGAAGACAAGCTGCCTCCATGCCCAGTTTGCAATGTGTGCACGCTTGACTCCGCAGTGGAGTCACTAACGAGTGGCTTAACAGAGGCAACACACAAGTCTTGTAAAAGAATCGACAGGAAAGGCAAGGCTAAGCCTACATGGTGGAATGCGGAAATTGCTGAAAAACGCAAGGAAAGCAGGAAGCTCTTTAACGAGGCTAAACGTAATGGTGTATGGAACAAAGCCTCAGTGAATGGATTCAAGAATCTTATCAGGAAGGCTAAGAGACAGTCATGGAGGAAATTCTACAATGATGTGGAAAACTCTTCGGAGCCAGGTCGGCTACGTAAGATCTTATCCTCAAGGGGAGCATAAAATCTATAAAATTCATTAATTTTTTCTCGCCCAGGTATGTCCAGTAGCTGGGAATTCATCCTCTAGAGAAATTCCAAATTTGAAAATTCACTAAAATCCAAATTTTTCTTTAAAAATCCAACTGTTAAGATTTCTGACAATTGGGTGTCTTAGAGGAGCATAAAATCTATAAAATCCATTCATTTTTTCTCGCCCAGGTATGTCCAGTAGCTGGGAATTCATCCTCTAGAGAAATTCCAAATTTGAAAATCCAAATTTTTCTTTAAAAATCCAACTGTTAAGATTTCTGACAATTGGGTGTCTTAGGGGAGCATAAAATTTACAAAATCCATTAATTTTTTCTTGCCCAGGTATGTCCAGTAGCTGGGAATTCATCCTCTAGAGAAATTCCAAATTTGGAAATTCACAAAAACCAAATTTTTCTTTAAAAATCCAACTGTTAAGATTTCTGACAATTGGGTGTCTTAGGGGAGCATAAAATCTATAAAATCCATTAATTTTTTCTCGCCCAGGTATGTCCAGTAGCTGGGAATTCATCCTCTAGAGAAATTCCAAATTTGAAAATTCACTAAAATCCAAATTTTTCTTCAAAAATCCAACTGTTAAGATTTCTGACAATTGGGTGTCTTAGGGGAGCATAAAATCTACAAAATCCATTAATTTTTTCTCGCCCAGGTATGTCTAGTAGCTGGGCATTCATCCTCTAGAGAAATTCCAAATTTGAAAATTCACTAAAATCCAAATTTTTCTTTAAAAATCCAACTGTTAAGATTTCTGACAATTGGGTGTCTTAGGGGAGCATAAAATCTACAAAATCCATTCATTTTTTCTCGCCCAGGTATGTCCAGTAGCTGGGAATTCATCCTCTAGAGAAATTCCAAATTTGAAAATTCACTAAAATCCAAATTTTTCTTTAAAAATCCAACTGTTAAGATTTCTGACAATTGGGTGTCTTAGGGGAGCATAAACTCTACAAAATCCATTAATTTTTTCTCGCCCAGGTATGTCCAGTAGCTGGGAATTCATCCTCTAGAGAAATTCCAAATTTGAAAATTCACTAAAATCCAAATTTTTCTTTAAAAATCCAACTGTTAAGATTTCTGACAATTGGGTGTCTTAGGGGAGCGTAAAATCTACAAAATCCATTCATTTTTTCTCGCCCAGGTATGTCCAGTAGCTGGGAATTTATCCTCTAGAGAAATTCCAAATTTGGAAATTCACTAAAATCCAAAATTTTTCTTTAAAAATCCCACTGTTAAGATTTCTGACAATTGGGTGTCTTAGAAGAGCATAAAATCTACAAAATCCATTAATTTTTTCTCGCCCAGGTATGTCCAGTAGCTGGGAATTCATCCTCTAGAGAAATTCCAAATTTGAAAATTCACTAAAATCCAAATTTTTCTTTAAAAATCCAACTGTTAAGATTTCTGACAATTGGGTGTCTTAGGGGAGCATAAAATCTATAAAATTCATTAATTTTTTTCGCCCAGGTATGTCCAGTAGCTGGGAATTCATCCTCTAGAGAAATTCCAAATTTGAAAATTCACTAAAATCCAAATTTTTCTTTAAAAATCCAACTGTTAAGATTTCTGACATTTTGGTGTCTTAGGGGAGCATAAAATCTACAAAATCCATTAATTTTTTCTCGCCCAGGTATGTCCAGTAGCTGGGAATTCATCCTCTAGAGTAATTCCAAATTTGAAAATTCACTAAAATTCAAATTTTTCTTTAAAAATCCAACTGTTAAGATTTCTGACAATTGGGTGTCTTAGGGGAGCATAAAATCTACAAAATCCATTAATTTTTTCTCGCCCAGGTATGTCCAGTAGCTGGGAATTCATCCTCTAGAGAAATTCCAAATTTGGAAATTCACTAAAATCAAAATTTTTCTTTAAAAATCCAACTGTTAGGATTTCTGACTTTTGGGTGTCTTAGGGGAGCATAAAATCTACAAAATCCAGTAATTTTTTCTCGCCCAGGTATGTCCAGTAGCTGGGAATTCATCCTCTAGAGAAATTCCAAATTTGAAAATTCACTAAAATCCAAAATTTTCTTTAAAAATCCAACTGTTAAGATTTCTGACAATTGGGTGTCTTAGGGGAGCATAAAATCTACAAAATCCATTAGTTTTTTCTCGCCCAGGTATGTCCAGTAGCTGGGTATTCATCCTCTAGAGAAATTCCAAATTTGAAAATTCACTAAAATCCAAATTTTTCTTTAAAAATCCAACTGTTAAGATTTCTGACAATTGGGTGTCTTAGGGGAGCATAAAATCTACAAAATCCATTAATTTTTTCTCGCCCAGGTATGTCCAGTAGCTGGGAATTCATCCTCTAGAGAAATTCCAAATTTGAAAATTCACTAAAATCCAAATTTTTCTTTAAAAATCCAACTGTTAAGATATCTGACAATTGGGTGTCTTAGGGGAGCATAAAATCTATAAAATCCATTAATTTTTTCTCGCCCAGGTATGTCCAGTTGCTGGGAATTCATCCTCTAGAGAAATTCCAAATTTAAAAATTCACTAAAATCCAAATTTTTCTTAAAAAATCCAACTGTTAAGATTTCTGACAATTGGGTGTCTTAGGGGAGCATAAAATCTACAAAATCCATTAATTTTTTCTCGCCCAGGTATGTCCAGTAGCTGGGAATTCATCCTCTAGAGAAATTCCAAATTTGAAAATTTACTAAAATCCAAAATTTTCTTTAAAAATCCAACTGTTAAGATTTCTGACAATTGGGTGTCTTAGGGGAGCATAAAATCTACAAAATCCATTAATTTTTTCTCGCCCAGGTATGTCCAGTAGCTGGGAATTCATCCTCTAAAGAAATTCCAAATTTGAAAATTCACTAAAATCCAAATTTTTCTTTAAAAATCCAACTGTTAAGATTTCTGACAATTGGGTGTCTTAGGGGAGCGTAAAATCTACAAAATCCATTCATTTTTTCTCGCCCAGGTATGTTCAGTAGCTGGGAATTTATCCTCTAGAGAAATTCCAAGTTTGGAAATTCACTAAAATCCAAATTTTTCTTTAAAAATCCAACTGTTAAGATTTCTGTCTTAGGGGAGCATAAAATCTACAAAATCCATTAATTTTTTCTCGCCCAGGTATGTCCAGTAGCTGGGAATTCATCCTCTAGAGAAATTCCAAATTTGAAAATTCACTAAAATCCAAATTTTTCTTTAAAAATCCAACTGTTAAGATTTCTGACAATTGGGTGTCTTAGGGGAGCATAAAATCTACAAAATCCATTAATTTTTTCTCGCCCAGGTATGTCCAGTAGCTGGGTATTCATCCTCTAGAGAAATTCCAAATTTGAAAATTAACTAAAATCCAAATTTTTCTTTAAAAATCCAACTGTTAGGATTTCTGACAATTGGGTGTCTTAGGGGAGCATAAAATCTACAAAATCCATTAAGTTTTTCTCGCCCAGGTATGTCCAGTAGCTGGGAATTCATCCTCTAGAGAAATTCCAAATGTGAAAATTAACTAAAATCCAAATTTTTCTTTAAAAATCCAACTGTTAGGATTTCTGACAATTGGGTGTCTTAGGGGAGCATAAAATCTACAAAATCCATTAATTTTTTCTCGCCCAGGTATGTCCAGTAGCTGGGAATTCATCCTCTAGAGAAATTCCAAATTTGAAAATTCACTAAAATCAAAATTTTTCTTTAAAAATCCAACTGTTAAGATTTCTGACAATTGGGTGTCTTAGGGGAGCGTAAAATCTACAAAATCCATTCATTTTTTCTCGCCCAGGTATGTCCAGTAGCTGGGAATTTATCCTCTAGATAAATTCCAAATTTGGAAATTCACTAAAATCCAAATTTTTCTTTAAAAATCCAATTGTTAAGATTTCTGTCTTAGGGGAGCATAAAATCTACAAAATCCATTAATTTTTTCTCGCCCAGGTATGTCCAGTAGCTGGGAATTCATCCTCTAGAGAAATTCCAAATTTGAAAATTCACTAAAATCTAAATTTTTCTTTAAAAATCCAACTGTTAAGATTTCTGACAATTGGGTGTCTTAGGGGAGCATAAAATCTACAAAATCCATTAATTTTTTCTCGCCCAGGTATGTCCAGTAACTGGGAATTCATCCTCTAGAGAAATTCCAAATTTGAAAATTAACTAAAATCCAAATTTTTCTTTAAAAATCCAACTGTTAGGATTTCTGACAATTGGGTGTGTTAGAAGAGCATAAAATCTACAAAATCCATTAAGTTTTTCTCGCCCAGGTATGTCCAGTAGCTGGGAATTCATCCTCTAGAGAAATTCCAAATTTGAAAATCAACTAAAATCCAAATTTTTCTTTAAAAATCCAACTGTTAGGATTTCTGACAATTGGGTGTCTTAGGGGAGCATAAAATCTATAAAATCCGTTAATTTATTCTCGCCCAGATATGTCCAGTAGCTGGGAATTCATCCTCTAGAGAAATTCTAAATTTGAAAATTCACTAAAATCCAAATTTTTCTTTAAAAATCCAACTGTTAAGATTTCTGACAATTGGGTGTCTTAGGGGAGCATAAAATCTACAAAATCCATTAATTTTTTCTCGCCCAGGTATGTCCAGTAGCTGGGAATTCATCCTCTAGAGAAATTCCAAATTTGAAAATTCACTAAAATCCAAGTTTTTCTTTAAAAATCCAACTGTTAAGATTTCTGACAATTGGGTGTCTTAGGGGAGCGTAAAATCTACAAAATCCATTCATTTTTTCTCGCCCAGGTATGTCCAGTAGCTGGGAATTCATCCTCTAGAGAAATTCCAAATTTGGAAATTCACTAAAATCCAAATTTTTCTTTAAAAATCCAACTGTTAGGATTTCTGACAATTGGGTGTCTTAGGGGAGCATAAAATCTACAAAATCCAGTAATTTTTTCTCGCCCAGGTATGTCCAGTAGCTGGGAATTCATCCTCTAGAGAAATTCCAAATTTGAAAATTCACTAAAATCCAAAATTTTCTTTAAAAATCCAACTGTTAAGATTTCTGACAATTGGGTGTCTTAGGGGAGCATAAAATCTACAAAATCCATTAGTTTTTTCTCGCCCAGGTATGTCCAGTAGCTGGGTATTCATCCTCTAGAGAAATTCCAAATTTGAAAATTCACTAAAATCCAAATTTTTCTTTAAAAATCCAACTGTTAAGATTTCTGACAATTGGGTGTCTTAGGGGAGCATAAAATCTACAAAATCCATTAATTTTTTCTCGCCCAGGTATGTCCAGTAGCTGGGAATTCATCCTCTAGAGAAATTCCAAATTTGAAAATTCACTAAAATCCAAATTTTTCTTTAAAAATCCAACTGTTAAGATATCTGACAATTGGGTGTCTTAGGGGAGCATAAAATCTATAAAATCCATTAATTTTTTCTCGCCCAGGTATGTCCAGTTGCTGGGAATTCATCCTCTAGAGAAATTCCAAATTTAAAAATTCACTAAAATCCAAATTTTTCTTAAAAAATCCAACTGTTAAGATTTCTGACAATTGGGTGTCTTAGGGGAGCATAAAATCTACAAAATCCATTAATTTTTTCTCGCCCAGGTATGTCCAGTAGCTGGGAATTCATCCTCTAGAGAAATTCCAAATTTGAAAATTTACTAAAATCCAAAATTTTCTTTAAAAATCCAACTGTTAAGATTTCTGACAATTGGGTGTCTTAGGGGAGCATAAAATCTACAAAATCCATTAATTTTTTCTCGCCCAGGTATGTCCAGTAGCTGGGAATTCATCCTCTAGAGAAATTCCAAATTTGAAAATTCACTAAAATCCAAATTTTTCTTTAAAAATCCAACTGTTAAGATTTCTGACAATTGGGTGTCTTAGGGGAGCATAAAATCTACAAAATCCATTAATTTTTTCTCGCCCAGGTATGTCCAGTAGCTGGGTATTCATCCTCTAGAGAAATTCCAAATTTGAAAATTAACTAAAATCCAAATTTTTCTTTAAAAATCCAACTGTTAGGATTTCTGACAATTGGGTGTCTTAGGGGAGCATAAAATCTACAAAATCCATTAAGTTTTTCTCGCCCAGGTATGTCCAGTAGCTGGGAATTCATCCTCTAGAGAAATTCCAAATGTGAAAATTAACTAAAATCCAAATTTTTCTTTAAAAATCCAACTGTTAGGATTTCTGACAATTGGGTGTCTTAGGGGAGCATAAAATCTATAAAATCCGTTAATTTATTCTCGCCCAGATATGTCCAGTAGCTGGGAATTCATCCTCTAGCAAATTCCAAATTTGAAAATTCACTAAAATCCAAATTTTTCTTTAAAAATCCAACTGTTAAGATTTCTGACAATTGGGTGTCTTAGGGGAGCATAAAATCTACAAAATCCATTAATTTTTTCTCGCCCAGGTATGTCCAGTAGCTGGAAATTCATCCTCTAGAGAAATTCCAAATTTGAAAATTCACTAAAATCAAAATTTTTCTTTAAAAATCCAACTGTTAAGATTTCTGACAATTGGGTGTCTTAGGGGAGCGTAAAATCTACAAAATCCATTCATTTTTTCTCGCCCAGGTATGTCCAGTAGCTGGGAATTTATCCTCTAGAGAAATTCCAAATTTGGAAATTCACTAAAATCCAAATTTTTCTTTAAAAATCCAATTGTTAAGATTTCTGTCTTAGGGGAGCATAAAATCTACAAAATCCATTAATTTTTTCTCGCCCAGGTATGTCCAGTAGCTGGGAATTCATCCTCTAGAGAAATTCCAAATTTGAAAATTCACTAAAATCTAAATTTTTCTTTAAAAATCCAACTGTTAAGATTTCTGACAATTGGGTGTCTTAGGGGAGCATAAAATCTACAAAATCCATTAATTTTTTCTCGCCCAGGTATGTCCAGTAACTGGGAATTCATCCTCTAGAGAAATTCCAAATTTGAAAATTAACTAAAATCCAAATTTTTCTTTAAAAATCCAACTGTTAGGATTTCTGACAATTGGGTGTGTTAGGGGAGCATAAAATCTACAAAATCCATTAAGTTTTTCTCGCCCAGGTATGTCCAGTAGCTGGGAATTCATCCTCTAGAGAAATTCCAAATTTGAAAATCAACTAAAATCCAAATTTTTCTTTAAAAATCCAACTGTTCGGATTTCTGACAATTGGGTGTCTTAGGGGAGCATAAAATCTATAAAATCCGTTAATTTATTCTCGCCCAGATATGTCCAGTAGCTGGGAATTCATCCTCTAGAGAAATTCCAAATTTGAAAATTCACTAAAATCCAAATTTTTCTTTAAAAATCCAACTGTTAAGATTTCTGACAATTGGGTGTCTTAGGGGAGCATAAAATCTACAAAATCCATTAATTTTTTCTCGCCCAGGTATGTCCAGTAGCTGGGAATTCATCCTCTAGAGAAATTCCAAATTTGAAAATTCACTAAAATCCAAGTTTTTCTTTAAAAATCCAAATGTTAAGATTTCTGACAATTGGGTGTCTTAGGGGAGCGTAAAATCTACAAAATCCATTCATTTTTTCTCGCCCAGGTATGTCCAGTAGCTGGGAATTCATCCTCTAGAGAAATTCCAAATTTGGAAATTCACTAAAATCCAAATTTTTCTTTAAAAATCCAACTGTTAGGATTTCTGACAATTGGGTGTCTTAGGGGAGCATAAAATCTACAAAATCCAGTAATTTTTTCTCGCCCAGGTATGTCCAGTAGCTGGGAATTATTCCTCTAGAGAAATTCCAAATTTGGAAATTCACTAAAAATCCAAATTTTTCTTTAAAAATCCAACTGTTAAGATTTCTGACATTCGGATGTCTTAGGGAAGCATAAAATCTATAAAATCCATTCATTTTTTCTCGCCCAGGTTTGTCCAGTAGCTGGGAATTCATCCTCTAGAGAAATTCCAAATTTGGAAATTCATTAAAATCCAAATTTTTCTTTAAAAATCCAACTGTTAAGATTTCTGACAATTGGGTGTCTTAGGGAAGCATAAAATCTATAAAATCCATTAATTTTTTCTCGCCCAGGTATGTCCAGTAGCTGGGTTTCATCCTCTAGAGAAATTCCAAATTGTGACTTCTTTTGTCACTCCATACTATGGTGAAGGGTATATAAGATTCGGCACAGCCGAATATATCTCTCTTACTTGTTTTATTACACGATTGTTCTTACATGCGTTTTCGCCCTTAAAGATGTTGAGTGTGCAGAAAGTAAAATATAAAAATATACAGTACGAATCCCTTGTTTGCCATTTGAATCACTGTTGAACTGGACGTGTTGGAAAAAATGAATTTTACATTTCGGCATTAGTCAAGCTTTTTAACGTATCTTTAGATGTATCTAGAAATTTCGCCATGAATAATTGCAATTTTCTTGATTATTAGCTTATTTTTAATAAACTCTCTTTTACAAACACCTTTTTCCGAGAAACCTACACTTAGCTACGCCGACAAAATTTTTACTTTGCTCTTTTTCTAGTTTCTTGGTTTGATCATTTAATTTTCAACTAATGTCTCTTATCAAACAATACTTTTTATTTATGTTTTCAATAAAATTGGTGATATTATGTCTGCTACCCTGTGGCTATACTTTGTTGCATGTTACGACCATGGTGAATTAAACAGGTGGCATTACTACGCCATACGATAATTTTTTGCTCTAGCATTGTTTTTCCAATATTATGTCACTTTTGCTTATATTAGAGATGGGCACCGCTCACGTGATTAGCGTGAGTCATGGTAATTAATTTTTTGTTTCAATTACGTGAGCGTGCAAAGAAATTAAGCGTGCATAAGTAAGTTTTTTGACGTGATTGCTTCGTGATTTTTTTGCTATTATTATTTTTTCGTATACTTTTGCAATTAATATTTCTACGTAATTACTGAAATTGTTTTAAGTTTATGTTGAAAGGAATTGTTTGGTTCAAGTTCAAATCTTACTTTACTCATTTCTTTACTAATTTTAGAAATTTTTTGATAAGAATAGCCCGAAGATATATGTATATGTATATGGAAATATTAAAATCTTGACAAACTAAATATTACTTAATAATTGGACACAAATGCATTAAATAAAATTATTTTTTTTAAGAAAGTATTATTGGAACAGCCTATTTATTCATCAGACTAGCAGAATTGATCAGTGATAATAATAATATTTTTTTAATTATATAAAAAAAATTTTCGTGATTATTTTGTGAGTGTGAGTTTTCGTGATTGTTCGTAACTTTTTTGCCTACTCACGTGAGCATGCATGAACGGGAGCCAAATATATAAATACGTGCATGAGTAAAATTTTTATCGTGAGCGTGGGTGAGAAATCACTCACGATCCTATCTCTAGTTCATATTTTCAAAATATCCAAACTTTGCAAATACTTTCAAAGTAATCCACACTTCCTCGTCTTGCTCATTTGTAGCGTCCAGAAAATTCAATGGTTTCTCTTAACTTATTTTAATCAATTTTTGTTTTCAATAATTTTTGACAAGGGCTTAGAATTTAAGCAAACAAAAATTCATTTTTTTGTTGTATTGCTGTAGTTGTAGCCCTAATAATGCCATCTGTTTAAATCATCATGTTACGACCAAGGTGTATTAATGATCCAATAATAAGGTCTATGCATGGTCAGCTGATTATTTTTTGCGCATTTACCTTTCATACCATTTTCATAATGAAGTTGTCAAAATTTGCTTACATTGTTATGGCGCCATTGTTGTTTTTTATTTGTTTACCTTTTAAACAAGCATTGGTTTTGTACGTGATGATTTTGACAAGCTCATGATGGTGGGTTTTTTATTGCTGTTTCTTGTAGAGTTGCATAGACCTTATTATTATTGGATCATGGGTGTATATAACTAGATGGCAGTATTACTAAAACAGTGCAACAATACAACGGACAATATATATATATATATATATTTATTTATTTATTGGTATATATTCTGCAAAGTAAATTTGCAGAATATAGTTGCACAAAAATGGCGCCGGTAACTAGACCATATGTCCAAGATGTTATTAACAGTATCTTAAAAAAGTTTTGTGACTGACTATACACGACCTATGCCTTCACATAGGAAGTAGTAGCAACGTGGTTGTCAACGAAATTCCACAAAAGAACCGTAAGACTATACGGTTATCCGTGGCAAATCAGTCAACCAGTGCGAGCGAGACGAAAAACTCTCGAAGGCTAAACAACACACGCAAGCCTGACCGCAATAATTACGATGACGCGAGAGCTGTTCTTCAGCCCAGAGCTGCTTAACGACTGATATATATATATATATATATATATATATATATTCCTTTTTTACAGAGTTGCACAAAAATTATGTTTTTGTTTACATTCGTAAATTCGTTAACACCAAAAGAGTTAAACAAAAGCAAAATGCAATTTTTCACGTAGCAAAAAGTGTTACGCTCATAAAATGGTAACGCTTCGTTGTGCGCTATAGCGGGTAGTACCAATGGATAGAGCTCAAAAATACAATTTGTTGGTGCCGGATGTCACATTCTGAAATACTTGAATTCAGAAGTTATAGGCCATCAAACTCTTTCAAGTATAAAAAATAGAAAGCATAAAAATGTAAACAAACAAATTCAAAAAAATTTTTAAAAGTGTTACGCTCATAAAATGGCAACGCTTCGGTGTAAAACTGTAAAACTTTAACCAAATAATAAACGACATACAATTTTTTGGCATAAAGTATGAATATGTAATATGAGTCTTTCATGGTGTGTCTTTTACTAGGCCAGTTAACAAATAAACAAATGAAGCACCAAATGAAAATAAATATTTTTAGTTTATTCATCTCTATTCTAGGGAGTCAATAATTTATGTTCAAGTCCAACAGAACTAAAAGAAAACTGGGAGGAAATTGGCATTTGAGGAAAATTGTGAGAATAGAAGAAAAAGGCTATGTGTTGATCATTGTTCGATGAGGAAAGAAAACAATTAAGAGGCTGTAGAATAGTTGAATATGTACGTGGAATTATAAACAATAAACTGAAATATATGTATATGTGAAGATCAACACATACATAGATGTGGGATGGGTCTAAGGGGACTGCTCGGACATGCGCAGGTTAAGGCACGCAACTAACAGAAAATACACCGCAAAGCGTGCAAGTGTATTAGTAGGCGAAACAAACAAAAGAGTAGAGCTTACAGACAGCATGAGGTTAAAGGCATACAAACAGAAGACAAACGACGAGTTGAACATGGGTCACTAAACCAAAAAGACGTGCGCGGTAAAATAACAAGAGCAATTATTAAAAGTAGACAATTGAAGTGAAAAAGTGAGATTAGAATACAAGTAATAAAATGATGATTGGCTTGTGGTTAAGCGATCAGCTTATTTCGCTTCTTATTCATTCTATTCTTAAAATACAAAAATTATTAAGCAGCACCATGTATGAAAATCTTCAAAACATAACCTAGTTATTGGTGCTTTTTATGCAAGTTGCTAAAATTTTAATATTTTAAATATTTAATCGCACTATTTCCGATAATTAATATTTTACATACAAGTGTAGTAAAATATTAACACTTTTATTAAAAACAAATTGAAATTGCTTATTGAAGGGTATAGCTTGTTCCTATGCGCATTTCACTGTTGCTAATGCAGATCATCAGGTTACTTTACCCAAATATTTCTTAGAACAACTAGAGATATTATATTAAACTTTCATTAAAGTAAATGAAAAATTTAAACAATATCAAAGATGTAACAAGAACTCAATAATCAACCAATTGTTTTTGTTTTCTTACTTTACCATTACTACCTATGCTGACTTTTTTTCAACCCTAAATGTAGTTGTAAGAGGTTTGTTGAAAAACAACAGCAGCTATACATTTAGTATAGTGCTGCCAAACAAAAGTTTTTTGACCGGGTGCTGTCAAGTTAATAATTGGTAATGGCCACTAATCTTCTCCAGAAATATGACTTTTTATTCAAATTCAATTTTCTAAAGATCCAAAATTATTTCAGAAATCCCACTAAATGTTTTCCTTAAAGGCCAATCAGGAGCACCATTTGTATATAGTGGATATCTGTACAAGTCTCCATTTTTCCATAATGGCCACTAATCTTCTCCAGAAATACGGTTTTTTTCAAATTTAATTTTCTAAAGTTCCAAAATTATTTCAGGAATACCACTAATTGTGCTCTTTAAAGACTTATCAGGAGTACCATTTGTATATAGTGGGATGTCTGCAGAAGTCTTCATTTTTCCATAATAACAAATTTTATTTCTGAAAAAATAATTTTTTTCAAATGACCTTTTTATAGTATATTTATTATTTGTAGAATTCCCATAATTATAATTATCTTTAGTAATATCTTGGAGACAATTTTCCATTAATTGGTTAGTACGGAATTTGCCCCTGTTCATAGATTTGGCGTCCTAAATAAAGTTATTAAATTTCGTTATGGCTGTTAAATATTTAACAGCGCTTCTGTTAAGTGTATAAAAGTGCTCTGTTAACTGCAAAAATAACACGCTAAAAATTTTGGTTGATGTCCCTGCTAGTTAAATTTAAATTTATCTTCACAAACAATATAAATGTTATTGTAAATCAAAGTTCTAGTTGAATTTTATGTTTTATGTTGATTGTATTCTTTTAATTGTGTTTCTTGTTCTTCTACATTTTCTGTTAAATGAGTTTCCGATAATATAATAAATTCTGGCTTTTTTATATGTGATTTTCGGGGGATTTTCGTCCAATCCTGGGGTCTGGAGTTCATTTTTAAACAATTAATTTGTTTAAAATGTCCTTGCGGCGCTCATTTGATTTGTGGTTATCGTGACATTTAAAGCATACATCTTGATTTTTACATTCTGTTGATTTATGATTAAAACTTTACATTTATTTACATTTTCCATAATTTTTTTGACATGGACTTGGTCCCAATTCCTGGATTTTTCGTCTTTAATCAAATTTGCGACTACTGTTAACCGCTTTACAGAACTCTGTTAACTGCAAAATGAGCTATGTTAAAAATTTTGGTTCGTGTGTCTGCTATATAAATAGGAATTTATCTTCACACACATTTTTTATTTACCTTTTTTATTAATCTAACACTATCTAGTTTATAATTGCTAAAATTTGCATAGCCGGCCTTCGGCCGGGTTTAAGGATTTTCTCCTCCATTTATAACGAACACCGGCTTCGCTAACTAAACATTTTCGCATAAATTTTGTATATTCTAAAAGAACTCTTCAAAAGCTTTAAAATGATACCAATATTGATTATATACGTTTATAAATGCAGTGGAATATCACATATATACTCGTATATGGAAACTTCAGAGGCCCATAACTCGGGAGCTATACGTTTCCACCAATTTTTTATTTTATATTTTCTTCTTATTTCACCATTTCTACACCCCAATATATATTTTTTCTTTTTGGAGGTGTGTCACTAAACTAAACTTAAGCCTTAGCAATTATTTTTTAAGTGCAACCTGGCCACTGTCGTTTATTGGCTTTCAAGAAGTTTGCGTTAACTGGCCTAGTAAAAGACACACCATGAAAGACTCATATTACATATTCATACTTTATGCCAAAAAATTGTATGTCCTTTATTATTTGGTTAAAGTTTTACAGTTTTACACCAAAGCGTTGCCATTTTATGAGCGTAATACTTTTTTAAAAATTTTTTAAAAATTTGTTTGTTTACATATTTATGCTTTCTATTTTTTATACTTGAAAGAGTTTGATGGCCTATAACTTCTGAATTCAAGTATTTCAGAATGTGACATCCGGCACCAACAAATTGTATTTTTGAGCTCTATCCATTGGTACTACCCGCTATAGCGCACAACAAAGCGTTACCATTTTATGAGCGTAACACTTTTTGCTACGTGAAAAATTGCATTTTGCTTTTGTTTAACTCTTTTGGTGTTAACGAATTTACGAATGTAAACAAAAACATACTTTTTGTGCAACTCTGTAAAAAAGGAATATATATATATATATATATATATATATATATATATATAAATATATATATATTGTCCATTGTATTGTTGCACTGTTTTAGTAATACTGCCATCTAGTTATATACACCCATTATCTAATAATAATAAGGTCTATGCAACTCTACAAGAAACAGCAATAAAAAACCCACCATCATGAGCTTGTCAAAATCATCACGCACAAAACTGATCACGTACAAAACCAATGCTTGTTTAAAAGGTAAACAAATAAAAAACAACAATGGCGCCATAACAATGTAAGCAAATTTTGACAACTTCATTATGAAAATGGTATGAAAGGTAAATGCGCAAAAAATAATCAGCTGACCATGCATAGACCTTATTATTGGATCATTAATACACCTTGGTCGTAACATGATGATTTAAACAGATGGCATTATTAGGGCTACAACTACAGCAATACAACAAAAAAATGAATTTTTGTTTGTTTAAAGTCTAAGCCCTTGTCAAAAATTATTGAAAACAAAAATTGATTAAAATAAGTTAACAGAAACCATTGAATTTTCTGGACGCTACAAATGAGCAAGACGAGGAAGTGTGGATTACTTTGAAAGTATTTGCAAAGTTTGGATATTTTGAAAATATGAACTAGAGATAGGATCGTGAGTGATTTCTCAGCCACGCTCACGATAAAAATTTTACTCATGCACGTATTTATATATTTGGCTCCCATGCATGCTCACGTGAGTAGGCAAAAAAGTTACGAACAATCACGAAAACTCACACTCACAAAATAATCACGAAAATTTTTTTTATATAATTAAAAAATATTATTATCACTGATCAATTCTGCTAGTCTGATGAATAAATAGGCTGTTCCAATAATACTTTCTTAAAAAAAATAATTTTATTTAATGCATTTGTGTCCAATTATTAAGTAATATTTAGTTTGTCAAGATTTTTATATTTCCATATACATATACATATATCTTCGGGCTATTTTTATCAAAAAATTTCTAAAATTAGTAAAGCAATGAGTAAAGTAAGATTTGAACTTGAACCAAACAATTCCTTTCAACATAAACTTAAAACAATTTCAGTAATTACGTAGAAATATTAATTGCAAAAGTATACGAAAAAATAATAATAGCAAAAAAATCACGAAGCAATCACGTCAAAAACTTACTTATGCACGCTTAATTTCTTTGCACGCTCACGTAATTGAAACAAAAAATTAATTACCATGACTCACGCTAATCACGTGAGCGGTGCCCATCTCTAATATAAGCAAAAGTGACATAATATTGGAAAAACAATGCTAGAGCAAAAAATTATCGTATGGCGTAGTAATGCCACCTGTTTAATTCACCATGGTCGTAACATGCAACAAAGTATAGCCACAGGGTAGCAGACATAATATCACCAATTTTATTGAAAACATAAATAAAAAGTATTGTTTGATAAGAGACATTAGTTGAAAATTAAATGATCAAACCAAGAAACTAGAAAAAGAGCAAAGTAAAAATTTTGTCGGCGTAGCTAAGTGTAGGTTTCTCGGAAAAAGGTGTTTGTAAAAGAGGGTTTATTAAAAATAAGCTAATAATCAAGAAAAGTGCAATTATTCATGGCGAAATTTCTAGATACATCTAAAGATACGTTAAAAAGCTTGACTAATGCCGAAATGTAAAATTAATTTTTTCCAACACGTCCAGTTCAACAGTGATTCAAATGGCAAACAAGGGATTCGTACTGTATATTTTTATATTTTACTTTCTGCACACTCAACATCTTTAAGGGCGAAAACGCATGTAAGAACAATCGTGTAATAAAACAAGTAAGAGAGATATATTCGGCTGTGCCGAATCTTATATACCCTTCACCATAGTATGGAGTGACAAAAGAAGTCACAATCACGAAAATTCGCGCCCACGAAATACGAAAAAAAAATTAAAAAATATAACTTAAATGGAAAAAATTACATTAAAGCAAAAAAAAATTGCCACTCACCGTCTCACGGACGCACCCCCACGTGATGGAAACAAAAAATTAATCACGATCACGCATTATTGGTTCTAATCTCTATTTCATAGTATAGGCTGATTTCATAAACACAGCTTCCAAAGCAACACTGGAAGCATGAGTTTATAAGGCATTCTCGTGTTGCTTTGCAAACTGCGTTTATGAATTCAGCCATAAATTATGAATTTCGTAACAAATTTGTAACAATTTCTTGCCTAGAGTGCATTATAAAAATATTAACATCCCCTTATTTGCACTTATATATTTTTTCACACATCCAAGAAGTGTTTCAACTTCTTTATTAGCCAGTGGTCTTCGACTAAACAAAGAAATGATTTGAAACGTAAGAACAGGTTTAATAATGAAGAAATTCTCCCAAAATAGATAAAAAATATCGACACCTATTGCATAGTCTAATGATTAAAATGTTCCAATATTATCTTCACATTGAAAATAATTTAAAGCTATCAAAAAGTCTTAAAAAAAAGATCGAACTTCTTCTAATAAAAAGTAAAAGTAATAAAAATAACTAAAATGTATCAAAAATTAAAAAAAAATTAATAAATGGTTGGTCAGGATTTGAAACCGTACCTTCTTACCCGGTGGCACGGTTTCGAATCCTGAACACAACACAATGCTATTTTTTTAGAATTTTCGATACATTTTAGTTGTTTTTATTACTTTTACTTTTTATTTGAAAAAGTTTGTTCCACAATTTATTTAAAAAACCAGGCACAATCTCATTTATAATATTTTTTTTATTTTTTGCGTTTTTTCCAATTTTATGAACGATAAAAGGTTTATTTTTCAAAAATATCCAATATGTTATCAGATAGGATTAAGTACAGTGATAAAATAATTATATAATGAATTTAGTAAGTTGTCGACGTTTTTATTTGATATAATAATAACACCAAAATTAAAAATAACTTGACGGTGTAAGAAAAAATATTAAATTATAAAATATAACAATATATTTTAATTCATTATTTTAATTTAATTTTTTCTTTGAAACTCGTATGATGTACGTATGTACGTAAACTAGTTGTATTCTGATAGTTGTCTGTTTAAAATTTTGTTAACTTTTCCATTTACTTATCTGTATTGCGGTTGGACCAGACCAGGTTTTGGTTCAATATAACCTGTATTTTGATATAGAAACACAATGGAATTTCAACAACAATTGATTTAAAAAATACGAATTCTGTAATTCATATTCAGCCTGCTAAGAAAACAGATGAATTTAATTAAAAACATTTTTTATTTAAATCTTCTTCTGCGTTTACTAAGTAAGACAGAGATATAAATATGAAAAATTACGATAATGTCGCAAACAGAAAGCATTTTGCTCTCAAATCCAACCCATAATTCGGCTTATTTTCGTAATATTTAACCATTAATCCGCGTCCAATTCCGTAGTGCGTGCTATCGACATGCGATATTCCGCAAAACTATGATTTTTTAGGTGTTTTTGATGAATGTAAGACCAGTTTTTTTTATATGAATATGAAGGAATCAATTTTTTATCTCGTAAGATCTTAACTTATCATTTTATATATGTTAAATTGGGGAAAATACGAAAATATGCCCAAAAAAAAATGAAATACAAATATGTACGCATATACTATTTTTGGAAATTTTTCTCAAACATTCCGATCTAAAAATCCAAAGTTCATATGTATGATATGTACGATAGGAACTGATTGTTTGAAAAATATTTGATGAATTGCGAACTATTCTTGGAATACATTTTAATTAAGCCCACATTAAATTATTCAATTGGATTATGCAATCTAGAAGCTAAATATAAATTTGTGGAAAGTAGGTATTTGCAATACTTTTATTCAAAATACACATGCATTTTAAATTTTTATTCCAAATACAAAATAGTTTTTAATAAAAGTGTAATTTTCACAATGGAAATGATATTTTTTAAGTTTTTTTTTTTCAAATAAATTTTGGAAATAATTTCCAATATTGCAGTTGCAATTTTTAGAATATGCGCTATTTTCGCGGGGTTTTCAATTTTTTAGTTTCTTTGCTAATTACATTTTGGAGCTTGATATCAAATTAAATTCTTACATCAAACTTTGTTTTTATTTTATAGAAAAATGGCAATTAATTGAAGTGCTTTTGAAGATTAACTCACTGATGTTACAGAATGAAAGAAACATTTCTTATTAAATTCTAGTCGGGAAGAGATTTTTCTGCTTTGTTATGCGTTACTAAGTATCCAAACAATATTTTAATTGTCAAAAGATTTTTTATCAAATTGTACAAATACAATAATAATACCGGGTTCTGATATACTGCAGGTACGCTCTGCACCTGAATATAGAAAATAATTAAAATTACACAAGTATAACACCGGATATAAGCATCAATTTTGCCTTTCTTCTGAAATTACAAATTGTCATAAAAAATGAAATATTAATACATTTTTAAAACAAAACTAAAATTCAATTTCTTTGATTTTGTGTATTTACTCGTACATAGTGTCTTGACGATCCATTACATTTCTTATATATAAATAATATAAAAAATAGTTATGGTTATTTATATACGAAAAGAAAATGTAAGCGATAAAAAATACTGTAATATGCATGCATAATATTATACTAATAAACGTTCAAAAATAAGTTTAAAGAAACAAACAAAACAACAAATCATTGCTTTTGATTGTTTAAATATACACATGTATACACACAATGTGTACATGTGCCCATGAACGCATTTCAGTATGTATGTATGTGATTTATGTGTGACAAAAAGGGAAGATTTACAACAACCACACCAATTTCCATCAAGAATTTGAAATTTTAGTATTTTATAATAAATAAGATATATGATATTCTTAAACGCTTAAACTACTATGAAAAGTACAACTGCTCTGTGGTGTACAAGAAGCGGTCGTGACTACCACCCAAGAGTTTGTGTGATTGAATCCCCACGCAACTTTTTCAAAAAAATTTTAAAAGTAAAATTATTTCGAATTCCATTTTTTTTTTGCTCATATTTTAGTCGTTAATGGACCGACTTCAATTATTTTCAGTCTAAACCTTCGTAGAACTCCATGCAAGAGATGTGCTTCATAAAATTGACCGTAGGACAGTTGGGGCCATAAAAAAACAACAGGATAGGAAATATAACAAAAAAGTCTTTTGGCTATATCTCATTAATTATTGGACCGAGTTTTGTTATTTTCAAACCGAACAAATCTATGAAAAATTCCAAGAGAATGGTATAAAACATATTTCTCTATGTTGTGTTTTGGCCTTAATTCTAACTACACCAAAATGTAGCAGACGGACAGACGGACATCGCTCATTCGACTTCTCTATCTATAAGGAACCAGAATATATATACTTTATGGAGTCTTAAATGAATAATGAAGAAATTACATACGGAACGACAAACCTATATATCCCAATAACCCAAGAAAACCAGACAACACAACAAACGAACAAAACCAAAAAGAAACCCAAAAACGTACAATCACAGACTATTACCTACACAAAGATAAAACACCTAGCAAATGATCACTCAAATAATAAACTGTAACGGTAAACACAAGAGACTAACAAGAGAAAAATTAAACGAACAAGAAGCAGGTAGATATAGAGCACACAGGAATATATACGAACGAGAGAGAGCCACACACGAATATATACGAACGAGAGAGATGCAGACACGAACAAGAGAGAAAGAGAGGAAAAGAGGTTAGGTACACAAGGAAACTATACGAAAGACAAGGGACAACACAAAAAACGATTAGTTACTGAGAGAACACTGAAGATGGCACATAGCCGAAACCGGTCTGTTTATCAACCAAATTTGACGTGGGATGACGGAAATTCATTCCAAACTATATATCCCCTTTCCAAATTTTTTGGTGAAGGGTATAAAAATATAAATATCGAGTTTTAATCCAACAAAAAACCCAGAAACTTGGATGCTAAGATTTTTCTTTAAATAAAATGGAAAAAAATTTTTTACATTCTAAGAAACGGAAAAATATTTTCGTAATTGAATAACTTGTGTAGTGGTGTCAGCAACAAACGAAACTATAGAAAGAAAATTTAAGAAAGAGGAAATACTCGACTGCATTTTAAGCAAAAAGTGAAAACAAAGTGAAGTACAATAAACCAAATTAATAAATTAAAATGTGTTAATATAATAAAGAAAAAAGTTTTTAGAAACAATATAAAAAAAAAAAAAATTTGTTAAAAATTATAATACGCTGATTTTTCTCCAATAAATCCTATATTTTTGTCATCGATTCATCTTGTTCTTTTCTTGAAATTTTGTTTTGCCTTATACTACATCTATACATTCTTCTCATTTGCGGTTTTTATCGTCAAACTTCTTGTTCTGCTCAGACATTTCTTCCTTTTTATTATGCTGAGCAGAGCATTAGATGGTTTGAGCTCCATCGTGTCTGCCATTAAAGTCAGCATACGACTTTTTTACTAAAAAATAGCAGCAGCATTTCTTGCTCAGACAACTTTTTATATATTTTTTTTTGGGCGGCTGTCTGACCTTATTTCGTACTGATTGCATTATTTAGTCCGATTGATGCCCTTGTTTTTAACCTTCAAAAAATACTACAATAAAAATACAAAACAACGAAAAAGAAAAACCAACAACCTTGGGTTACTAAAATTTGCGAAAATAGTCCACCATCGATACACAACAGGAGCCACAATATGCCCAAATGCGATGTTAAGACACGTTACATTCCTGCGACCTTCGCTTGGATTTTATTATTAACCACCACCTTCCTTTTCTTCTTCTATCCGTAAGTACTTATATTTATTACTATTAATTTTCTACAAAACATTTTAATGGTCAAAAATACTTTAGGTTTAACAAAAATTTATTCATAATTTTTGTTATACAAGAAAAAAATTAATTTTCAATATACAAAAATATCACATTCTACTCCGTAATTCGTGCTTCGTATTGCCTAAAAATTTTTGCTGCTAGTTTAATAGAAAACTGGTAACAAATAAAAAATTAGCTAAGTAATTCCTTAAAGTAGGAAGTTCTCATACATATGTTATTGTTTTAATCGATCACAAAAGATACAAGTATTAAGCTATATTTAATAAAGATTTTTTTACTTATGTGCTGGGTATATTACCTTATCTTTAATTTTTATTCCAATAAAATCTTTATTGCATTTTCCTAATACCTACTTGCTTAATTTTTTAAGCTTTTTTTTGTTGATTTGAGATTATTGCATTCGCCTTCGATGATTCGAAGGATAGCAGATTTACTTGGCTGATCCTATGGGATATACCGGCACCAAAATTTGATTGGAAGGTTCGTCCGGTAACTCTCATCGACCTACACCCTCGTGTAGGAAGCTGGAATCACAGATTTCCCTCCCGTATGGATGGAGTTTAGTTTGGTACTCCACACACATATTTTCCAAACTTGTTCGCATGTGGTTTCTGGAAAACTGTACTCGGTAACGTTAACCGACGCCAACCACCACGCGAGAGAATTGACGCAAACCTCTTGAAAGCCAATAAACGACAGTGGCCAGGTTGCACTTAAAAAATAATTGCTAAGGCTTAAGTTTAGTTTAGTGACACACCTCCAAAAAGAAAAAATATATATTGGGGTGTAGAAATGGTGAAATAAGAAGAAAATATAAAATAAAAACTTGGGGGAAACGTATAGCTCCCGAGTTATGGGCCTCTGAAGTTTCCATATACGAGTATATATGTGATATTCCACTGCATTTATAAACGTATATAATCAATATTGGTATCATTTTAAAGCTTTTGAAGAGTTCTTTTAGAATATACAAAATTTATGCGAAAATGTTTAGTTAGCGAAGCCGGTGTTCGTTATAAATGGAGGAGAAAATCCTTAAGCCCGGCCGAAGGCCGGCTATGCAAATTTTAGCAATAATAAACTAGATAGTGTTAGATTAAGAAAAAAGGTAAATAAAAAATGTGTGTGAAGATAAATTCCTATTTATATAGCAGACACACGAACCAAAATTTTTAACATAGATCATTTTGCAGTTAACAGAGTTCTGTAAAACGGTTAACAGTAGTCGCAAATTTGATTAAAGACCAAAAATCCAGGAATTGGGACCAAGTCCATGTCAAAAAAATTATGGAAAATGTAAATAAATGTAAAGTTTTAATCATAAATCAACAGAATGTAAAAATCAAGATGTATGCTTTAAATGTCACGATAACCACAAATCAAATGAGCGCCGCAAGGACATTTTAAACAAATTAATTGTTTAAAAATGAACTCCAGACCCCAGGATTGGACGAAAATCCCCCGAAAATCACATATAAAAAAGCCAGAATTTATTATATTATCGGAAACTCATTTAACAGAAAATGTAGAAGAACAAGAAACACAATTAAAAAATACAATCAACATAAAACATAAAATTCAACTAGAACTTTGATTTACAATAACATTTATATTGTTTGTGAAGATAACAGTTAACAGAGCACTTTTATACACTTAACAGAAGCGCTGTTAAATATTTAACAGCCATAACGAAATTTATTAACTTTATTTAGGACGCCAAATCTATGAACAGGGGCAAATTCCGTACTAACCAATTAATGGAAAATTGTCTCCAAGATTTTACTAAAGATAATTATAATTATGGGAATTCTACAATGAAGAAATTCTCTCAAAATTTATAAAAAATATCGCCAATTATTACATAAATCTCCTAGTCTAAGGATTAAAATGTTTCAAATATTATCTTCATATTGAAAATAATTTAAAGAACAAACTTTTTCAAATAAAAAGTATTTTTTTTAAAGAACAAACACCAACCGCGAAGTCGTTTTGGCTTGTCTGCAGGATCATGGTCTAGGCAGGAATCGAACATGCGACCCCCAGACTACTAGTCTAGTACGCTATCTACTAGTTGAAACCGTTCCTCCCCGGTGGCATGGTTTCAAATCCTGAACAACAACGCTATTTTTTTAAAGAATTTTTTTATACATTTTAGTTTTTTTTACTACTTTAACTTTTTATTTAAAAAAGTTTGTTCCACAATTTATTTAAAAAACCACGGCATAATCGCATTTATAATATATATTTTTTTAATTTTTGCGTTTTTTCCAATTTTATAAACGATAAAAGGTTTCTTTTTCATAAATACCCAAATATGTTAACAGACAGGATTTTGTACAGTGATAAAATAATTATATAATGAATTCAGTGAGCTGACGACATTTTTATTTGATATAATATAAAAGAATACCAAAAATTAAAATAACTTGACGGTGTAAGAAAAAATTTTAAATTATAAAATATAAAAACATATTTTAATTTAATTTTTTCTTTGACACTCGTATGACGTACGTATGTATATAAACTAGTGTATTCTAGTCTTTTCAAAATTTTGTTAACTTTTCCATTTACTTATCTGTATTGCGGTTGGACCAGGCGATAAAGGGTTTGGTTCAATATAACCTGTATATTTCTGAGATAGAATCACGATCGAATTTCAACAACTGATTTCAAAAGGGGTAAAAATACGAATTACGAAGAAGTGAATTTTTTATCTTCTAAGATCCTAACTTATCATTTTGTATATGTTGAATTGGGGAAAATACAAAAATATGCAAACAAAATACAAATATGTTTGCATATACCATTTTTAGACGCGGTACAGCTCCGCGAACTATTATCGTTACGGCCTACAAATGTTTTGGAAGTTATCCTCAAACATTCCGATGCAGGCACATTTAAATATTTTTTTTTCGGTCAGTCGTTCCAAAGTTCATGTGTATGTATGTATAGGATAGGAACTGATTGTTTGAAAAATATTTGATGAATTGCAATATTTTTATTCAAAAGAGGTACAAATGCATTTTAATTTTTATATTCCAAATAAAAATTTGATTTTAATAAAAGTTTAATTTTCACAATGGAAATGATATTTTGTAAGTTTTATTAATCTATAATTTTGCTGTTTTTTAATCAATATTAAATCATGCAATTTTTTTATATTCGTGTATTTTTAAGAATATTCGCCATTTTAGAGATTTTTTCAAGACTTTTGGCAATCTGCACCATTATATATTTTTTAAAATAAATTTTGGGACTTATTTCCAATATAGCAGTTGCAATTTTCAGAATATCCGCTGTTTTTGCGGGTTTTCAAGTTTTTAATTTCTTTGCTAATTATATTTTGAAGCTTGATATCAAATTAAATTCTTACATCAAACTTTGTTTTCATTTTATAGAAAAGGCAATTAATTGAAGTGCTTTTGAAGATTAACTCACTGTTGGTTTATAATGAAAGAAACATTTCTTTTTATATTGAAAGTAACAGTCAAATACCAAGTTGTGAATATAAAATCCAAAAATTAGAAAAAACCAACAAAGTTAATATGTATTGTTTGCGTGCAAAGACAGATGAACTTATATAAAAATGAAACACAATTGTTTGGGTTAAATTGGCATTAATAAAGGATGAAACTTTATTAAATATATATATATATTACCTTATCGTTGAATAATTATTGCAATAAAATTGAAGATGGTGAAGGCAAGTTTTTGTGAACCGTTACCGGTTTTACTCGTTAGAACCTAACTAATTACTCCTACATACAAAGTAGTTAGAAAGTTTAGGTCCTAACAGAGTAGTTTATTTACAAAACGAAAATTGAAGATTAAAATTTAAAATAAGTAAATTTCAAATTAAACATGTATACTGAAAGTTTCAATTCGAAAATATTTCTGAACAGGTATCAAATTCTAGCCGGGAAGATTTTTCTGCTTTGTTATGTGAATTCACAATAGTTGAAAAAATATGGTTCACCAATGAGATGTTATGCTGTTACACGGTTGTGCAACTACTACATAAATAATTTTTTTTATTAGATTTTCATTAAAAATATATAATAAACATTTGCTTTAATTTCAGCTGCCAATACTACATAAAAAGTCATCCATGGGTACCAGCATATCAGAGCTTTATAACATTTTTTGTGCTAACCAATTTCACATTGGCAACTTTTATGGACCCAGGTGTAATACCCAAAGGTAAATTTCGAACTAATACATTTGAGTATTAAGGAAAATGGAATGAATTTTCTTAAACTTTTAGCTTCTTCTGATGAAGATCGAGAAGAGGAACTACGAGCGCCTTTATATAAAAGTGCGGAAATAAATGGCATAACGGTGAAAATGAAATGGTGTGTGACGTGTAAATTTTATCGACCCCCGAGATGTTCGCACTGTTCCGTATGCAATCATTGTATAGAAGTAAGTAATAAATAACAGTATATAAACATGATCCGGAAAAAATCGTATATATGCATATCATCACAGAAAATTCAAAACACTCTATCTAAAATTTTACATGAGAAACAAAAAGCTTGTTTATACGAAAAACATATAAACAATTACCATAAAATTCTAAAATATATTTAAGCGCAAAGTTGTTGGATATTTATTTTTCTACTGCTGCAAAAAAATATATAATTGTTTTAAAGGAAAATTTTTAATCTCCCTCTAGCTCGAGGACTAAATATGCTACAAATTAAGTTTTAAGATTTTTCTTCATATATATTTCACTATCATTGACCTTCTCTGATAGCACTGTACAACAAAATAAATTTATTTCAAAATAAGAACAACTTTACACCTAAAATTAATTTTAAGGAGAATTACAGTTCTGCACATCGGCATAGAAAATTTTGTAATCTGAGCGTTTAAGATATAATATGTGTTCAGCATTTTTATGTAACACTCAACTATGATAATTTTTGTTGAACATTTTGACACTCTAACTTTTCGACGTACGGAAAATATACTTCCATAAGTCTTCTTACGTAAAAATTTATTATTATTATGTATTCGAAGCGGAAATATAGCTTATACATTGTGTTTCGAATTATATAATGACCCCACAGAATAGGTTAAAAAAACACACATAATGAAGATACTTAACTTTGTATGGTTTTTTTCTGTCGTGATTCTTCAATGATTTTAACAAAGTTACTAGGTGCGTATATTTCTCGAGTTTTCTTACGTCTCGATAACAGAATCACTTTCCATTTTGGTGTGACCTTTAATTAAATATTTTTGGTAAATCTCAACATTTGTTTTTGCTGCAAATTAAAAATCTGAAGGTACAATAGATGAAACTGATTTATTTTAGTCTTCAATAAATATTCCCGTAGTTTCATCTAAATGCATTTCACACATAAACTGGAGTCAAATTCTTCTCCTAAATTATCAATTGAGTAACATTCAAGATAGTCAAATTTATTGTCACTCAAATTATTACAGTTCCTATTTTCATCGTCCATTTTTTTTCTTTTATTTTGTTTTGTTTTTCATAATAGCCTCTTCTGACAAAATACAGAAGTAGATGCAAAAAACATTAGATTGATAGGTTGGATTTAATTTTCGCTACTTACCGAAATATTATTAATTGCAAACTTATTGCTGAATGTACGAGTTTGCGAACTGAATGGACGGATTGTAGAATAAAATTAAGCGATAAGCTGAATGCGTTGTTACGAGCAGACTTTTTATACGATATCAGTGATTTTCGAATAATACTAGTATGAAATGAAAAAATTCTGAAATCATAAGTACATCTCCAAGACAGAATTCGGTTTGACATCACTGTGCACCATCTTTTACTTTAACCCATACGAGGTTATGTATGGTAAATTTTCAGCAGTTGAGATATGAGTTTGAATAATGTTGAATAAAAAATAAACTAGTGTCCTGTGCTCACGGTCAATAGAAGATACTGGCAACGCTCGTAGAATGTTATCAAGCCGGCGTGAGTGAAATAGAAAAAGAAAAGGACAGGAGAAGAAAAAGAAAGAAAAGTTGTCGAATGTCGCGATTCTAGAAATTTCTTAAATGAGAGAGAGAAAGAAGAAAAGGAAGAAAAACCTGAAAAACGGGTTGTGTCGAGCTTTGAGTGAAGAATAATGGTTTTTTAGATTTGACCGTTGAGCGCGATAAACGCAAAATAGCAAAAATACTTTAAAGTAGAAAACTAAGCAAAGTTCAAGCGGGTAGTGACAGATTTTCTTAATAAGATACCAAAAACTAATCTAAATACATAAATAATAGTGCCCAAACTTTAAGTCTAATAAATATAACAAAGAAAGCAAACATAAGTTCTTGTAAGAAAAAAATCAAGTGAAAATTTACGCCAGGTAGAATTGGTTGAGTATTGGAAACTGCCTAAGGAGAAAAATCAAGGAAAGAAAACTAGCATCTGATTGAAAAGCAAATTGAGCAAAAGGGTTCAGGTCGAGAGCAGCAGAAAAAGGAAGTAAAGTGTGAGAAACTATAACAAGCCGACCTGTTGACAACAGCACCACAAATAAAAGTAAGTTTGTATCGGTGATTTGCCTTTACCCGAAGACACGCATTCCGACGTACGAAGACGGAATGTTGTTGAGCGTCCCCCGCCCTGTGCGCAAGTGTTGCAGCGATGTAAAAGTGTGCTATGTTCTCCGCAAACAGCGTTGCCGCAGCCGAAGCAGTATGCCCGCGTTTTCCGCTGCCGCCCGTACTCAGAACGGCAAAGGCCACATGACGGTCTACTTGACCTAGCCGCAAAGGACGGTGCATTGCCTTCCATCGGTCTTGGTAATACCTGAAATGAAAAGAAAAATAAAAAACAAATAAATATATATTCTATTCTTGAATTTGAAGATGTTTTTCTTACCCTGACATCGAATGCTTCCATCGCATTGCGTATCCTTGGATATGAGGTTATATGGTTGTTCAGGGCACGTTCTTCGATATTTGGTGTGGCCAATTGTTTCGTTAGCAGTAACAAGAACGACCGCCGTCTGTCACTCCTTTTTATAGGCTTCATTTCGTTGTAAATCGTAAAAGCAGTCAATGCAGCGACGTCCAGCATATTATAAAACATGGCCAACGGCCATCGTTGTGTTGCTCTTTTGCAGCTGTAAGTGCCTAGCATTTGATCCATGCTATCAACGCCGCATTTGTTGGCGTTGTAATCTAATATGGCATAGGGCTTCCGCTTCTCGGTTTGCTCGTCAACGCGGCAGGTGTAGTGCATTGTGGAGAGCACGTTCACCACTTTATTTTTTTTCGGCACGTATGAGCATAACGCTATATCCCCTTCGTTGAACCCAAATAATGTACTATTGATGGTGCGCTTCGGGTTCTTCTTGAACTCCTGTGGAATGAATGTTTTGTTGTAGCGCACTGTACCAACATATGCGGTCTTCCTCCTCATCAAAATACGTGCCAAGTCAAGAGTGGTAAAGAAATTATCCGCGTATATAGTACGGCCAGCATCTAAATATTTTTCCACAAGATCCTGTACTACGTTCTGCCCTTGGTTTATCTCCCGTTGTTGGTTTGGCAGTTTTCCAGAATATATCATTCCCTTCACAGGATAATAACTCTGAGTCGCATAACCACCATACTTTCAAACCATACTTAGCTGGCTTTGACGGAATATATTGTGTGAAGCGGGTCCGGCCTCTGTAAGGGAACAACTGCTCATCAACTGTTAGTGCTTCATGAGGAGTGTAAGCTGCTGCCAAGTTATGTTGCAACATTTGCCAAATATCGTCAATAGCCGCAGTTTTGCTGTTGATGACTCGCTGTTGTCGAGTATTTCCATTGTCGAATCGAATAAATTGCTTTATACACATGAAGCGATCATACAACAACGCAGCTTTGTATATTGGGCAACGCGTCGCGCCCCATAATTCCATAGCTGGTTCATGGTTTGATCTTGTGAGTCCAGCATACAAAAGAATAGCTACAAAGGCGTCAAACTCTTTCACTGTCACTGGCTTCCACTCCTTTTTCTTCGTGGGATTCGCCAAATTCCATGCAGCTGTAACCTCCCTGCCTTTACGATTTGTTTCACGTAGCACTAAGTGTATTATTTCCTGTGTCATGATTGAACGCATTATTGTATAGGGGTCGTGTATATTTCCTGTTGGTCCTGGTATCTTTCTTGTGAAGTCGACCACGTTATGATTACGAGTGCGTGATGTTGGTGGTGCTTTTTTACTCCATTGGGTGCCATCTTTACCAATATAGTAACTTTCATTCGTTTCCTGTACATCATTTTCTTCCTCTTCGTCATCGTCGTCATCAGTATCTTCATTTATCTCGAAGTATCCTTCAGTTTCGGCATCTGACTCTTCAGCAGGTTGGTATGTGCGATCTTCATCATCCTCAACTTCATAATTATCAATTGCAGCAATATAAATTTCTTCATCCATGTCTTCATCCATAAAATCAGCAAATCTACTATCAGCTGCACGCCTTTCATAGTAGTGGCCGAAGTAGGAGTAATTTCAGTTTGAAAAGGCAAAAAGGTCCCTAGGGACCTTCTCACTCATCGGAGGGTTAAAATGAGAACGAATTCTCAGAACTTTATTAATTCACTTGGGTTTTTTTTTGTTAAACAAAATCGATATAAATAAGCACGTAGTGCACGATCTGGCGTCTATAGATGTAATAATACTTTCTAGTATACCAAAGTTTAAGTAACAGATCGACAATATTTAAATACCGCTACCGGTTTATCAGATAAAGACGGGTATATCAGTATATTCAGCAATGATATTATATAGCAATGTACAAAAGAGAACTTTTGGTACACGCACAAGAAATCGATAAACCAGCAAACAAATTTAATTAGTATTTAAACATTGCCGCCTTGCAACAATAAAGGATGTTGCAAAGCAAGTGTTAATATACGAAGTCTTGAGCCATTAAGGACTCCTGTGGACTGTATTATAAATAAAAGGAGAATAAGTATATAATAAATATACCATGAAGGGCCTCTGTTGATTTAATTAATAATTACGTTATATGAGTCATGATGGACTCCTGGTGTTAATATATACAGATTGAGTCATGAGGGACTCCTGTGGTGGTAAATAGCTTAATGAAAATTCAACTTAAGTTTAAAACCGCGAATAACCCGAAATAATCCAACCAAATATTGTATATTGGGCAAGTGGAAGACTAGGAGTTGTTTGGATTCGTCCTTTCATAATTAAGGGCATCCGAGAACCATGCAGACATTACTCATGCAACAGCGAATAATGCTGCTGTAGCGTGGTCTGACTATCACTATAACCAACAGTGTGTAGTAAACATGTAAAGCCAACAATGCCAAACCACGCAGCAGTGTCAAATTGCATTGACAAACTGCAATACAAATATTTTGTATAAGGGTCACTTGACACTCATACGTTTGATCAAAGGCCGCGGCATAAAGCACTTAAATAAATCTTATTTAATAACCACATGTGTTTATACATAAATATAAACACAATATATTAGTTGTGCACATGTGCGAACGGTTTGAGTTTTATAAATTACTGACGAGACACACGCCGCACGTCCACCGTGGGAATGTTTTAAATATATCGTTTCTTTCCCTTCTTATGTTAAGATACCCTTAAGCATTATTCCCATAGTTACTATATAAGTCAATGTAATTTTGGTAAGAAAGAATTGTTAATAAACATCGTTCTTAGGAGCTCCCTGGTGAGCTCTAGAACAAAATAACAAAAATAATTTTTTAAATTATTATTATAAACATAAACATTACACTGCTGATTGAAAATTTTGCATTTGGATTTGCTGACACAGTCCTTCCCCAAGTGACTGGTAGACAAACAGCTGGGACACATACGATGGAACGCCACTATGCGGAGTTTGCGTTCCAAACTCATGTCACGAAACCAATAGCAAAACCGTATAGGGTGATTTCTTTTTTGACAAATCGGACACTTCTTTTTCTCGCAAACCGTTTCAATGACACTTTTCGAACGTTCTTCATGGGCCGATATAATTTCTGCCAAATTGGACGCCTCCACTTTCTCGATTGTTGGGTGATTTTTGGTTGTTGATGCGACCGTTTCGTTGTGTGGCAAAGACACAGTTAATGCCGGTTTTCCCTCAGTTAGCTTGGCAGTTAAAGCATCACTTGTACATGTGTCAAGCGGTTCCGCAGACCTGGTAGTAGCTAAACTAGGGACCTCATTTGTTTCCATTGCCTCTCCGTAATCTAACCTTCTCATCAAATTCCATCGGGACTTGTAAGGATGTAGTAGGGGTTTCCATTTTGCTAGGAAGAGACTGGTTAGTAAATTGTAAAAAAGATAAAAGTAATGGGAATTTATGAATCAGATAAAAAAACAAGTTTGGTTATAGGCCGAGTGAGTACACCAGATTGTGTACGAATTTCCGCGACGCGGCAGTGACCGTCAGTACCTGTGTGAATTTTTGTTACAACACCTAGTCTCCATGAAGTGGCAGGTAATTGTTCATTTTTGATTACGACTAAATCGTTTAACGTCACGTCCCTTTGAGGATGTTGCGACTTGTAACGTAATGTTACCAAATATTCTTTCTTCCATCTTTCGCAAAATTGATGAATCAAAGACTGGATTTTTCGATAACGATTGACTACACTTATTAAGCTATCAAAAATCGTCGGTTCTGGAGGTGCCAGAATTGCTGAGCATATCAAAAAATGTCCTGGCGTCAAGGCAACTGGCTCCCCAGGATTATCGGGCATAGGGCTTAATGGTCGCGAATTCAGACACCCCTCTATTCGAGCTAAAATCGTCGATAGTTCAAAAGTGTAAAAACACGATTGTACTTTTCGAAAATGGAGCTTAAAACTTTTGACACCCGCTGCCCACAGCCCACCCATATGAGGTGCGCCTGCTGGAATGAGTCGCCAAGATAAACCTTTATGTAGGTAGACAGTGAATTTTTTGTTGGCAGAGAATGTGTGTATATCTGATTATTTTAGGTGCGTCGTCATCACTGACGTCATAGTATGTTGGTATGTAGGCAGTGAATTTTTTGTTGGCAGATAATATGTATGTATATATGATTATTTTAGGTGTGTCGTCATCACTGACGTCATAGCGGGTGTGTGGTTATGATGTTTGGTGTGTTGCTGATGGAATCGTGGCAGAGAAATATTTTGTTGGCAAAAAGTGTGTTTATATCTGATTATTTTAGGTGTGTCGTCATCACTGACGTCGCAGTATGTTGGTATGGAGGCAGAGATATTTTTTGTTGGTAGAGAATTTGTGTATATCTGATTATTTTAGGTATGTCGTCATCACTGACGTCGTAGCGTGTGTATGAGAGTGTGTTTGAATGTGTGTGTGGCTGTGTGTATGTTGCGATCACTTTGGTATCGTTGTATTAATGAGGTTTATTAGATTTTATTTTTTGTTCTTTTATATATTTAAGTCTGTTTTTATATATGTATGTTTTTGATTTTTCTTTATGTTTTCATAATTATGCTGACTTCAACATTTATTCGTCATAATCTGACTATACAGATAAATATTGCAGTCTCAAATTTTTTTTGTTTATTTAATACAGAAATATTTTTTTTCTCAAATTCGTTGGTGGTCTGTAAATTGTATTTATAAGTTTGTATTGCAAAGCTCACAAAAAATAATTTTATGCATATGTTAAGAAAAATCTGAATTTCACAATTTTACAAATGGGTTCAAAATCTTATTGTTTTTTCTGTTTTGCATACTAACGCATATTTGTTTACAATTTAAGCTCTACTGTTAAATCAGGCACAATCTTGATTTTATTTGTTTATTTCTTGACAAAGGAATTTGAATTAAACAATCTTATAAAATTGCATTTATATAGCATTTTATAAAACTAGAAAATTTAAATAATCTGATAAGTTATTATATTTTATAACCCACGTTTCGATTTATGGCTTCGAGTCTAGACACATTAACGAACAATCTTGATAACAGTGATTTCAATACTGTTCGATCATTTCGAACTGATTAGAAGAAAGGGTGTGTTTCCATACTCTTACATGGATTCCATGACCAAGTTTGAGGAAACTGAACTCCCTAGTAGAGAAGAGTTCTTTAATACTCTAACGAATGAAGAATGTGCTATAGTCGAGTATGAACATGCTGAAGAAGTATGGAGAGAGTTTAATTGTAACTCTCCTTGACTATACTGAACTCTACCTAAAGACAGATGTTCTTCTTCTAACAGACGTGTTTGAAAATTTCAGAAAAATTTGTAAAGGAATTTATGATCTTGATCCATGTCACTACTATACAGCACCAGGTCTATCTTGGGATGCTATGCTTAAAACCACTCAAGTTACGTTAGAGCTGTTTACTGATTCCGAAATGTATATGTTCATGCAAAATGGAATAAGAGGTGGACTAGTTCAATGCTCACAAAGATATTCTAAGGCCAACCATAAGTATTTAGAAGATTTTGATGTTACAAAACCATCTGAATACTTAATGTACTTAGATGCGAATAACTTATATGGGTTTTTTTGATTTTGATGTGGAAAAAATATCTGATACATCACAATATGGTTACATATTAGTGGTGGATATAGAGTATCCCGACTCGATACATGATCTATATAATGATTTACCATTTTGTCCTCAAAATAAGACAGTTGGAGGATCTAAATTCAAAAAATGGATTGCAGACTTAGACCCTAAAACAAGTTATACTATACATTATAGAATTTTAAAACAAGCCATTTGAAATGGTCTCATTTTAAAACAAATCCATAGAATCTTTAAATTTAGACAATCCCCTTGGCTTAAAAAATATATTGATTTAAATAAAAATATATTGATTGAGTTGATAAAAATGGAGAGTATAATAAACCTATATATGTTGGCTTTACAGTACTAGAGTTATCCAAGTGGAGTATGTATGATTCCCATTATGGTTTTATGAAGCCTATATTCGGAGATAACGTTTCTCTCAACTATATGGATACTGATTGTTTTATTTATTCGATTCAAACTGATGATTTTTACGATGACATCCGTAACGACATTAGTCAGAATATCCTATAGATAATCAATTTCATTTGCCGCTACTCAATAACAAGGTTTTAAAATGATGAAAGATGAAAACAAGGGAGATATAATGACAGAGTTTGTAGGTTTAAGATCAAAAATGTATTCTCTGTCGACTCTTCACTCGGAAGATGTTAAAAAATCAAAGGGGGTTAAAAAGTCTGTAATTAAAAAGTTGACCATTAATGACTACAAGGAATGTTTATTTGAAAGTGAGATCTTGTCAGATGAAATGTTTTTATTCAGATCCAAAGCACATCAGTTGTATACTCAAAAACTATATAAAGTAGTGCTTAGCTCTTCTGATGACAAGATAAATATTATGGAAGATAATATAAAAACGCGTGCTTGGGGACATTATATAGATAGAATTAATGATTCAATGGATATAGATTAATATGTTTTATTTTTAATATTACCTGTAAGATGACATTGACGATTTAGTTTTATTCTGTTTTTATTAGTTTATTCATTTATTAAATTATTAATTAATTAATTTATTTCATATATTTATTTATTTAATTTAATTATTAATTTATTTATTAATTTAATTATTGATTTATTTATTTATTATTATTTCATTTGGTGTTCTTACCTATGCCCAAATCATTTGTAAATAAAAAGCAAATATTGTATAAAGTTTTTTCCATATTTTTATTAATTTATAAAATTTAATCTGTATTATTAAGATTTTTTTAGAAAAACTAAATAAAAAAAAATTTTGAATTTTTTAATATGAAACAGTGAATAAACATGTGTATTTTCTTTATTTTGAAGTCTCTTTTTAAAGTAAAATTGCATTTTTTTTGGCGCAAATACCATAGTTGTGATAGTCACAGTAGAAATCGTCTGGATACTTGCTATTCATTTGTTTAAGGTTGATGCAGGCAATATTCTCAATGTTAGCAATTGTTTGATGAATCATTTCTTCCAACCATTTTTTCTTTTCTTCACCTTTAACATAGATTATAGAATATTTTAAGTTGTCTTTCAAAAATCTGCAAAAGCTTTGAAATGATACTGATCCATCGTTTCAGTATAGATAATGATAGTTATTTTTAACCAATTTGCTTCTCTCTGCTTTTTTGCCGATAAACATAGGAAATCATATGGAGGTTTTATAATGAAATTGATGTGTTCATTATTGCTGTAAACAACTGCTACTTCTTTGGCAATAAAATTGTTTGAATTATTTTTGAAACCTTGCAAGTCTATGAAAACCTTTTTATCCTCCATATTACTTAATTTATAAGAGTTTCTGAACTTGTCCTTTTATATGAATATATTCAATTAAACGATCATGAATAAGAATACAGTAAGCTGATGTCTTTGATGGAATATTTGTGTCTGTTTCAAATTCAATTTTTATATCAATTGGTCCGTTATTGAGCGACTCGTTTTGATGGCTAACATCTACTACAATAATCGGTGCATTATTTTTAAATTCTTGAGCGGTGAGAAGCGGCTTTGACTGAATTTAAATGAACTTTTAAATTGGTCAGATCACAATGAACAAACTTATTTTCTTGTTGAAAAGCAATCAATACAAAACGGGGGCGTTCTCTACTTGCGGCTAATTTAACATTCCAAATATGACTTGTTCCTGTATTTAATTGTGGATTCACATGACAATCCCAACTACGGAATGCCATCGGTATAGAAGCACCATTTCTAATAATTTTAATCATATTCAGCTTGCAAAGATCAAATAATTGTGTGGAATTCTCCATGAGATGAGTGAAATTTCAAGTTTTGCTTTTTCAGTAGAAACGTTCGAGTGTAGAAGATTTTCATCATTCTTATTACGTAAGAATATCAATTCATGCTTTTCATTTAGTATAACTTTATTATAGTCTTCAGCGAATCCTAAAAGCATCTTAAGTGGTACATAGAAATTAAAGTAGCCATTTACAAGTATCAAATCATAAATTTTATTCCAACAAGCATTCTGCATTCCTGTGCTTTCCGTTGGTGATAAAGAAACCAAGTTTTTTATGGTGCTTGTGGCTCCTAAATATCTTGTATGATCAAATTCAATACCATTCAGCTCATAGCGAATTTCATCAAATAGATATGTCACAAAGTTGTTGTTTAATTTGAAATTGGCTGTAGATTTAGAGGTTTTCTCATCTACAACAGATCATTCACTAGGTAAAACATACAAATCTTGATTTTGTATTGAAATGCGTATTTCATCATTATTGTTGTAAGATTTTAGGTATGGCACATATGTATGATAGTCCTTTTTGATTATATTTTCATCATATAATGGCTTATCCAATACATTTATTATTGAACTCATTTTGTCTTCAGTTTGAAATTAAGAGACTTTAGAAAATTTTCATTTGTTGTTGTCAACGTTTTTTGATGAACTGATCTTTTCAATTGTGGTTTAGGTTGTGAAAATGTTTTAGGGTTGTATGTTGTTGCTGTTGTTATATTTTTCGATATACTTGAGTTGTATATCAACATTATTTAGTTGGTCTTAAATGAATTCTTATTGTTATTTCCTCTCCTCGAAAATTAATTAAATCGCCGTACTAATCAACTACTCGTAGCGTTAGTGAACCTACCTCTCCGGAGTTCACAGGTAAATAAATGAGGTTTCTAGGAATCTCAGCTATTTTATAGCCTGGAGGCACATTAATCGGAAACTCGTGTAGTGTATGCCATTTGGAATTGTTCATATATGTATTAACAGTGATACTACTTTCAATTCGTAATAGATTCACCTTGAAAATATTAACTGGAAGATCTGAATAATGATCGTCGTTTGGAGTTAGGATTTTATCGTTGAATCCTAAGAGTTCCAATTGTATTTTCCTTATTAAAATATATTGGATCCGTAGAGCTATTAACTTTAACCTGCATTGTGTTATTATTGGCTTCCATAAAAATTTTATTTTCTCTACTATATCGTTTGTATTTTTTCTCTATATAATCAACTATGTCATTCAATTCGTAAGATCCAATTGGTATTTCAATCACATTTTCACCTATATGAAACAAATTGTTGTAGACATCAACATTTGGAATGATATTATACGAATGAAAATCAGTTAGAGCACATTCGCATGCCCCATTTAACTCAATAGGAGGGAAGTAATTAGCAGATAATTCTGATGAGTTGGAGCTCAGAGTAAGTGTTATTGACATTATGCCTGCTTGATTGTAAATGAACAAAGTTTAACACACAATATGGTTTATAAAAAGCGTTTTTATTTTAATTTACCATATAATTTTTAATACTAAATGCAATAATTCTTAATACAATAATTCTAAATATTTTGTTTCAACTATAATATTTCATCTTTACTTATCCAAGAATTGTGTTCATTAGTAAATCCTAACCACTTAACATACGCTTTATCTCCTTTAGTTTTAATAATCTTTTCAATATGTATTTGGAAATCTAGTTTTTGAGAGTTCTTCATCGTAAAATCCACCTTGAATGAGATTACCACGATAATCCTCTAATATGTATGTTGCAGGATATGTATTTTGAATTGTTTTAATAGTAAATAGTTCTGTTGTCCAATTTGGAGTATAACCCTTTTCGAATGTATGTTTATATTTGCTTATGCGCACATGATCTCCAACATTTAATTTTGAGTTTTTATACATCTGCAAATGACTGTATACTGTAGTTAATTATTTTTTCTCATTTGTTGAGTTGACTTTAATTGGAGGCATTTTGATGGTACGATGAACTTTACTGTTGTATGCTTTTAATAGATCTTTGTAGATATCCAACCTGTTATACGAACCATTAGAACTAAATTCTTTCCACATCATCCCTTTTAATGTTCTATTAAATCGTTCTACTATTGATGCTTTCATTGTACTATACGTTGAATAGTGATTAATGTTGTGCTTATCCATCAATTTCGCAAAGTTTTTATTAAAAAATTCTTTACCATCGTCTGTTTGTAGGTTTTTTGGTACTCGTCCCAGTTGAAAAATATCTACCATTGCTTGTGTTGTTTCAAGTGCAGTTTTTGTTTTCAGCGGTACTGCCCATGCATATTTTGAGAATGTATCAATTAAGGTTAACAAAAATCTATAATTTTTATTGTCTATAGAGTAATTTCCAATTTCAACTAAATCAGCTTGCCAGAGATCATCTATTCCTTTCATCACAACTCTACGACGTGCAAAAGATTTTCGAGCTTGTTTATGGAGTTTGTTATCTAGATTTCTTTTTGAAGACATGTTTATAGTTTTAAGAATTGTTTTGGATACGTTGTAATCTGCTTGATGAACTTTTACTTATTGATGCGAACATGTAATTTTCCAATCTATAAATCTTTTCATTTAACTTCTCTTTTGTAGGCTCTCAACAAATCTTTGTAGATAACCATCTTCCAAAAATGTATTGATTTTGGAAATGTTTTCTTCAATTTTCTTATTCTTTTCCAACTGTAATGTTGTTGCATGTTGTAGCATTTCGAGTTGAATTCTAAAAGTATCATACATTTTGTTGTTATCTTCCTTAAAGTATTTTAATAGTTTGTATTCTATTTCTTCGATTTGATTTTGCAGAAACAATTTATTATTAACATTGTTTTCCTCCACAGCCTTTGCCACATTTTTGAAAGAACCCCAACAGTCTAGGGGCATTTTTCAGTGAAGTTATATCGCTTGTACCGCTTAGATAGTGTCTAAACTTATCGACAGACATACTTTATATAGATTATTGTATTATATTAGCTTCGCGTAGTTCTTCAATAATTGATACAATCTCGTTATTATGATTAGTATGACCAGCAGCTTGTGATGCTATCAGTAGACGAAGTCGATCTACCAACTCATTTGGATCGTTAGAGTATATATAGTTGGTTTTATGGGGGTTAAATTGCATCAATCCACCACCTTTATAATTAGATGATGTCTTATTTGCTATTGCTTTTGATACAGACTCTTGGTTTTTCTCTTTAAACATCTTTTTAATTATATGTTTATATTTATATGCTTTCGTTTCCTTGATTTGACTATAGGGTTTATATTCTCTTCTGTACGCATTTGTACTAATTAAGATTTTTTTGTAGAGATCTAGTTCATATTTATTATAGTTTTTTGGCGTTTTATGAAACATTAGAGAAAACAGTCCTGGCGATAGAGCCCATATTTGACCACCAACCTGTATTTTACCAGTAGTATGTTTATGGGACTTCTGTATATTTTTTTCCCGTAAGGAGCAATGTAAAAGTGCACATTATGCATAGCTGGGAATCTGGTATTAATGCGCAGTATTTTTACATGCCTCCTTATAGTTAACTTTGTAGAAATGTGTTTTCCATCTCTGTATTTTTTTTTCCATAAGGACGTAAAATCCAATTGAAATGCATACAAAAATTCTCATCATGCTGGGTGTTGCTGTGGTGTTATTTTGTATATATTGCCATTGGTTAGTGTGCGTTGGAAAATTTTATTTGTCTCTTTTTAAAATTACTTTTTAAGATTATTTTTTAAGGGATGAAAATCTTTATTTTGTCTTTTTCCTATTTTTATTGCTATTGATATTGCTATTGACTAGTGTGGGTGAGTGAGTTGGAAAATTTTATTATTCTATTAGTGACTGCATCTTTTGTTAGTCCCACCTAATTTTTGATTATATTGTGTGTCTTCGTATGCATTGATAATTTCTATTGTTATTGATAGAACTGTGTATAAAGCATTTGCAGCATGTGAATGCATATCATGTGTGGAAAAATCTTAACGCTTGTTAAACACATGTGTCAATATTTTTCTTATAGCACTTAATAAGATGACAATTTTGGACAATGCATAGGATTTTATTTGTTTAAAATAAAATTTTTATGATCGTCTGTCTATTGGTATATTTTTATAACTCATATTTTATAGCTTTTCAAAGAAAAAGGATCAGAAATTTTAAAAAAAGGATACAAGAAAACAAACATGCATTTGCAGCATGTGAATGCATGCTATGTATGGAAAAATCTTAACACTTGTTAAACATCTGCAGGCTTGTCTAGTATATAAATATGTCGGTGTGTGTACACTAAACAGATGCATTGCTATTGGTTAGTTTGAGTGTGTGCGTTAGGATATTTGATAATATTATGTGTTTGTGTTTGCATTAGATAAGTTTATATCTGTAATATTCTACCGTCTATCTTGTTGTATCTTTCTATGCACTCTCTCTATTTTAATTTGACGAAAAAAGGTATGAGAAAAAAAAATTTAAGAAAGTGAAACATTTGCTGACTATTTTTAAATATGTGTTTACATATCCTTAGTTTGAGTGAGTGCAATATACATACAAATTATTTCATATGTTTGCTATACAGCGTGAACGTTTTTATATTATATTAGGATTTGTATTTTTTATAGTTTTAATTTTAAATATTTCGGTAGTCCAATTTGGTGTGTATCCTTTTTCAAATGTATGCTTATATTTACTTATTCGAACATTATCATTTAATTTAAACTTGGGTTTTTTAAATACTTTTAAATTGTTGTAGACTGTATTCAATAACAAATTTTCATTTGATGAATTTACTTCATTGGGTGTCATCTGTATTGTTCTATGAAACGTATTATTATATTTATCAACAAGTTCTTGGTATTTGTTTATCCATTTGTATGTGCCCTGGTAACTAAACTCTTTCCACATCATTCCTTTTAAAGTTCTGTTAAATCGTTCTACTATGGATGCCTTTAGAACACTATAAGTTGAATAGTGATTAATTTGATTAGATTGCATAAGTTGATGAAATTGATTATTAAAAAATTCTTTGCCATCATCTGTTTGTAAATTCTTTGGTTTTCTGTTGTTATTAGTGAAAATACTTTTCATAGCATTCGTTACGTTGCATGCAGTTTTATTTTTTATGGCTACAGCCCATGCTTTTTTGGAAAAGTTATCTATTACTGTTAGAAGGTATCGATATCCATTATTATGCATTGCATAGTTCCCCATTTCAACCAAGTCCGCCTGCCATAAATCATTAATTCCTTTCATTATAACTCGTCTTCTTTTAAAATTTTTTCGCGCTTGTTTGTGCAGCTCGTTAACTATTTCTCTCTTTCGTTTTTTTACATCATCTACACCAACATTTTTATTAATCCTTTTGAACATAAAATCTTCAATTTTATTAAATCTTTCTTCAATATTTTTTATAAAGTCTTTATATCAACCTAAATACTGCTACCTTAAGAAACTGATCGATCCAATGTAGCTACAGCCCATGCTTTTTTGGAAAAGTTATCTATTACTGTTAGAAGGTATCGATATCCATTATTATGTATTGCATAGTTCCCCATTTCAACCAAGTCCGCCTGCCATAAATCATTAATTCCTTTCATTATAACTCGTCTTCTTTTAAAATTTTGTCGCGCTTGTTTGTGCAGCTCGTTAACTATTTCTCTCTTATCCACGTTCATTTTGTATATGATAGTGTATGTCGACGATCTTCTTATATTATACGAGTATATGTATGACAATCACTTGGCTGCCTTAATTTTAGGCCATTCCAGCTTTCGTTTTTTACATCATCTACACCAACATTTTTTTTATTAATCCTTTTGAACATAAAATCTTCAATTTTATTAAATCTTTCTTCAATATTTTTTATAAAGTCTTTATTTGCAAAGTGTATTTGATTATTTACTGCTTTTTCAATGAGTTCAACATCTTTATCAATATCTTTTGTAATCGAGTCTCGTAATAGTTTTATTTCATTTTTAATAATATTTATTTGAGAGCCATATTCGTTTTTAAGTTCTTCAATTTCATTTAACTTTTTTTCAATTTTATTCGAAAAGTCCACATTTTCATTGCGGAACTGTTCCTTAAAAATCTTTATCGTAGTGTATATTTGCTGCATATCTTTTGTTATATTATTTATTTGTAAATTTTGATTGTATACCCTTAATCTTGAATTACTATTTAGGTTATTTTTGGTCGAACTTTCTCCAAATTTGTTTTTATAGCTCATTTTTAAGTATTATATTAGCTTCTCGTAATTCTTCAACAATGACAATTATTTCGTTTTTGTGATTGTTATGACCAGCACTTTCCGATGAAAGAAGTAAACGCAGTCTGTCAACTAATTCATTTGGATCATCCCAATATATATAGCTTGGCTTACGGTTGTCTACAGATTTTAACGACAATCCACTGCCTTCTTTTAAAATATTTGGTTTCGCAGTAAATAACTGTTTTATTATATTGACATATTTATATGCTCGAGTACCTTTAATTTGACCTTTAGATTGATATTGACGCTTGTGCACATTTGTACTCTCTAAAAGTTCTTTATAATTTTTCAAATCATTTTTGGTGTAATGTAGAGGCTTTGAATGAAAGACTAATTCGAATAATCCAGGAGTCATTTTCCATGTTGTATTTCCTATTTGAATAGAATTATCTGCATTGAAATTTAGCTCATTATTTCCATATCGCCACTTTCCGCTTTCATCTATGTTGAAACCATAAACCATATCTAACTTTTTATTACTCAGGAGCAATTCTATATTTTAAACTAATGAGGACTTATTAATAACGGACACTTGATGTTTGCTCTTATCATAATCATTATCATCACTATCTATTTTTACATCTAACTTTCTTATTTTGTTGATAGGACTGTAAATAGTTATATTATCATCATATCCCTCAGCATCATCAAAATTATCAGAACTGCGATCGGATGGTAGTGATGGAAGTTGTGAATCTGATATGTCATTATTTGATTGATAATCATCTGATTTGTAATCCTGAGTTTTTTTAATTATCTTATTTATAGGTTTTGTTTCAGTTGTAAATGTATCTTTCAATAAATCATCGGATTGATAATCATCAATTTTTTTAATTATCTTATTCAGGGGTTTTGTTACAGGTTTAATTGTATCTTCCAATAAATTAAACCTATCTGCTTCATGTAATTTTATATTTTTCAGCTTTTCTATTAATATCGTTCTTGTCTTAACAATATCTTTTAATAATTTGTTATTATTCATATCGAACTGGTTTGTATCTGTTGTGAACTGCTTTGTATCTGGTTATGAACTGCTTTTATCTGCTCTGTATCTGCTTTTATCTGCTCTGTATCTGCTTTTATCTGGTTTGTATCTGCTCTGTATCTGCTTTTTATCTGCTCTGTATCTGCTTTTATCTGATTTGTATCTGCTCTGTATCTGGTTTTTATCTGCTCTGTATCTGCTTTTATCTGATTTGTATCTGCTCTGTATCTGGTTTGTATCTGCTCTGTATCTGCTTTTTATCTGCTTTGTATCTGCTTTTATCTGGTTTGTATCTGCTCTAAACAAATCCCACTTACAGTTGCATGAATTTATCAAAACCTTTTCTGTATCGCCCCTTATTTATCGCATCATCCTTACTGACAACAACGAACCCATATTTGTCTTTCCAGCACACACTACATATATCTGTAAATTCTTTAAATGACATATCTCCAATAACATGGTCATTGTATATATGTCGTAAATTCATTTCATCTTGTTTAAATATAATAATCATATTCGCATTGTCACGTATTAGGTGTTTGGGAATTTTTGTGTATGTTTGACATAAATAAAAGCAGTCAATATGTTTATGTCTACCCATGTAAAAGTAATCTCTTATATTATCTTGTTTGCCACAAATGACGTCATCAAATATTATTATAGAATTAGAATTTGCCTCAGCTGGACTTAGAAATTTTTCGTTTTCCGAAAATGTAAAAAGATTAATTCCTTTTATTGGATCGATCAGTTTCTTAAGGTAGCAGTATTTAGGTTGATATAAAGACTTTATAAAAAATATTGAAGAAAGATTTAATAAAATTGAAGATTTTATGTTCAAAAGGATTAATAAAAATGTTGGTGTAGATGATGTAAAAAAACGAAAGAGAGAAATAGTTAACGAGCTGCACAAACAAGCGCGAAAAAATTTTAAAAGAAGACGAGTTATAATGAAAGGAATTAATGATTTATGGCAGGCGGACTTGGTTGAAATGGGGAACTATGCAATGCATAATAATGGATATCGATACCTTCTAACAGTAATAGATAACTTTTCCAAAAAAGCATGGGCTGTAGCCATAAAAAATAAAACTGCATGCAACGTAACGAATGCTATGAAAAGTATTTTCACTAATAACAACAGAAAACCAAAGAATTTACAAACAGATGATGGCAAAGAATTTTTTAATAATCAATTTCATCAACTTATGCAATCTAATCAAATTAATCACTATTCAACTTATAGTGTTCTAAAGGCATCCATAGTAGAACGATTTAACAGAACTTTAAAAGGAATGATGTGGAAAGAGTTTAGTTACCAGGGCACATACAAATGGATAAACAAATACCAAGAACTTGTTGATAAATATAATAATACGTTTCATAGAACAATACAGATGACACCCAATGAAGTAAATTCATCAAATGAAAATTTGTTATTGAATACAGTCTACAACAATTTAAAAGTATTTAAAAAACCCAAGTTTAAATTAAATGATAATGTTCGAATAAGTAAATATAAGCATACATTTGAAAAAGGATACACACCAAATTGGACTACCGAAATATTTAAAATTAAAACTATAAAAAATACAAATCCTAATACCTATATACTGCAAGACTATCAAGTTCATGAAATTAAAGGTGGCTTTTACGAACATGAGCTTATGAAAACTTAATTTCCAGAAACATATTTAGTTGAAAAAATTTTAAAAAGAAGAAGAAATATGGCTTACGTTAAATGGTTAGGATTTTCGACAGAACACAACTCTTGGATTAATATCGATAATACTTCATTATAAAAATCAGTGTTATTTTTAATAATAAACTATTCACTCATCAAACGTTAAAATGTCAATTACATTAACAATAAACGGAGACTCTTCATATCTTGTTGCAAACTATTTTCCAGCAATCGAACTAAATGAAAATTATGTTTGCGGCTTAGTAAGCTTTGCACATATCACTCAATACCGAATGTCGATATAGAGAACAATTTATTTCATATTGGTAAGCATGAAATAGAAGTTCCTGTTGGATCATATGAATTATCAGATATAGCTGAAGTACTATCAAATAAATACCATGATATAAACGTAAATGGAACCCTTGATGTACGAGCAAACTATAATACCCTACAAACATGCATAAAAAGTACTATAGATTCAATTTATTTCAATAAGGTGAGATAAATCGGATCCTTATTAGGTTTCAGTACAAGAGTTTTGGAACCTGGTATAGAACATTACTCCGACAAAACAATTGATATAACCAAAATTAATATAGTAATCGTTGAATGTAATATTGTAAGCGGATCATATATAAATAACATCTCCGCACATATTTTGCATCAGTTTTCACTTAACGTTAGTCCAGGTTATAAAATAACTGAGGCTCCGACTAATGTAATATATCTACCTGTAAATTCAAGAACAATAAATAGTGTTGTTTTAAAAGTTGTCGATCAAGACGGAAACTTAATAAATTTTCGTGGTGAGAAAATAACAATACGATTACATTTGAAGCCTATGAGAGAATGATTATATATAATAAAACTGGATTGCAAAAGCGTACACCATTCATTCTATCCTTATCAACGGAAGACGAAACAGGAAAGCCATCAAATTGTAATAATCAGTTAAAAGAAGGGGAAAAAAGAAAAGTTAAGGGAATAATACAACAACAAATTAATATTCTTCGTGAGGATAATAAGGAGTTTTTAAGAAACTTGGGATTTCATCTAAAAAAATAAGAAACGTTGAACGAGCAATGAGTAATATTATTAATATTTTGCAAAAGCCACAATTTGATAATTCAATTATCAAAAAGGAGTATCATAGCTATACATCATATATACAGTCATTTAAAAATAATGGTGAGATTCGTATAACAATTCAAAATCAAGATTTGTATGTTTTACCAAGCGAAAGTCTTCTATACATCGAAGGACTTGCAACAAAGGAAGAATCAACAGTTTCTACATCTATAACTCTTCTAAACAATTGTATAGGACATCTATTTGATGAGATTCGATATGAAATCAATGGCGTAGAAATCGATCGCACACGTCACTTGGGCATTGCAACAGAATTAAAGAACTATGTGTCATTGAATAAATCTGAAAGTGATAATTTTCTGAACGCAGGATGGTCACCATTCAAAAATGATGATCTTACACTTGTAGACGGCTATTTCAATTTTTGTGTTCCACTAAAGTTATTACTTGGATTCGCTGAAGATTTTAATAAAATAATAGTTAATTCTAAACATGAATTGATTCTTTTGCGATCTAAAGATGACAAACAGGTTTTTAAATCTAAACTATCAACCGAAAAAACCAAGTTATCAATCTTAAATGTTACTTGGAAAGTGCCGCACATTCAACTTGCAGATGCTTATAAATTGGAAATGTTTAAAGCAATTAACAATCGTCATCCATTAAGCATTGCTTTTAGGAGTTGGGATATGTATTACTATCCTTCACTTCCAGAAAGTACAACAGTTTTATGGAATGTTAAGCTAGCCACTGAAAACGAAAGACCGCGCTTCCTGCTCTTAGGACTTCGAAATAGCGAGAACAAGTTTCAGCATTGTGATTTGACCGATATAAAAGTACATCTTAACTCTGATACATATCCGTATGATGATTTAAACCTTAAATTTGACAGAAATCGTTTTGCAATTCTATATGATATGTATTTAAAGTTTCAACAAAGTTATTATTCACGCGATCCATAACCACTATTAACAAGAGAAAATTTTAAAACTATGGCGCCAATAATTGTCTTAGATGTTACTCATCAAAATGAAACAGTGAAAACTGGACCAATCGATATTAGAATTGAACTAAAAACCTTGAAAAATATTCCACCTAATACATCTGCATATTGTTTAATTATTCATGATAAAATGTTTGAGTATATTCCTCTTACAAACGAAATTAGAAAACTATTGTAAGGATACTAATTACCTATATTTTATAGTTAGTTTAGATAAATAATTTCAATAAAAATTAAAAAAATTAATGTTATCTTTTTATTAATAATGTAGAAAGCAATGAGTAAGTAAGTTTTAGATTTTCTATCGATTGCAAAGAATGAAAAACAGTATAAATAACAAAACTAAAAACATTAATGATTATTCATAATCATTTAGTGCACTCATGTAGTCATACGCATTAGTAACAATGATATTAAAAGATATATATGATTTCTTAAAAAGATGTTCCCATATTGTTTCTGATGAAGATAAATACAAACTCATCAATATTCAATCACATCTGGAGAGTGCAAGCAGTCTGAAAACAAGAAAAAACAAATTTGGAGAGCATTATGAAGATTGTTCTTGGTCGAACGATAATGCAACATGTGGACCAGACACCTGCTCCTGTTCGTACTATAGAAGAAAAAATATGGAAGCAGAGGAAGAAGCAAAGCAGCTCATACAAACTTATTACAATGTATATAATGTAACAAAATGTAAAAAATTGTAATTTTAATAAAATTTAAGAATACAATTAAGAAAATAATATTATAAAAATAAAAATATTAAAAAAAAATCATTTTTATTTATTGGTGAAAAACTATAAAGTGGGGCATACTTTTCATACATATGTTCAGTTGTGTTAAAAAAATTTTGATAATTAATCTCTTAATAAAGAGAACAATTAAAACACCTCAACATTTTTTTTACTCATTTTAATAACATCTTTATAATAAATAGTCTTTGACTGTGAAATTACAATTAGTTATTTAGTCATCCTGTTGCGAGCTACATTGGTATTTCTTTATCTAAAATGGTTTCATCAGCTGAATTAAAGGAGCTAGTAGATGGATACAGTAATCATATCGACAAGGAACACAAGAAATTATTTCTGAGAATGATTGAGAAATTAAGAATGTATAGTAATGTCTATACTTCTTTCATATATTTTCATAATAAATTACATAAATATGATTGTGATATAATAACAAAGGATTGCGTTCAGGATGTTAATATATGCGCATGTAACTTTTATTATAATGAATATATATTAACACAAAAACTTTTTAATTTATATAAAAGAATTTTTAATTGTATACCTACATCTGAAAGGTAAAAGAAATATTCAATAAAAATCAATGAAACACATATATTTTTGTTTTAATTATATAATAGATTTATTTTCAAAATTATGGTGGTGGGAAGAAAAAGTCCAGCGGAACGTTTTTAATATAAAAACGTTCACGCTGTATAGCAAACATATGAAATAATTTGTATATATATTGCACTCACTCAAACTAAGGATATATAAACACATATTTAAAAATAGTCAGCATATGTTTCACTTTCTTAAAATTTTTTTTCTCATACTTTTTTTCGTCAAATTAAAATAGAGAGAGTGCATAGAAAGAGACAACAAGATAGACGGTAGAATATTACAGATATAAACTTATCTAATGCAAACACAAACACATAATATTATCAAATATCCTAACGCACACACTCAAACTAACTAATATCAATGCATCTGTTTAGTGTACACACACCGACATTATTATATACTAGACAAGCCTGCAGATGTTTAACAAGTGTTAAGATTTTTCCATACATAGCATGCATTCACATGCTGCAAATGCATGTTTGTTTTCTTGTATCCTTTTTGAAAAATTTCTGATCCTTTTTCTTTGAAAAGCTATAAAATATGAGTAATAAAAATATACCAATAGACAGACGATCATAAAAATTTTATTTTAAACAAATAAAATCCTATGCTATGTCCAAAATTGTCATCTTATTAAGTGCTATAAGAAAAAATATTGACACATGTGTTTAACAAGCGTTAAGATTTTTCCACACATGGCATGCATTCACATGCTGCAAATGCTTTATACACAGTTCTATCAATAACAATAGAAATTATCAATGCATACGAAGACACACAATATAATCAAAAATTAGGTGGGACTAACAAAAGATGCAGTCACTAATAGAATAATAAAATTTTCCAACTCACCCACACTAGTCAATAGCAATATCAATAGCAATAAAAATAGGAAAAAGACAAAATAAAGATTTTCATCCCTTAAAAAATAATCTTAAAAAGTAATTTTAAAAAGAGACAAATAAAATTTTCCAACGCACACTAACCAATGGCAATATATACAAAATAACACCACAGCAACACCCAGCATGATCAGAATTTTTGTATGCATTTCAATTGGATTTTACGTGCTTATGGAAAAAAAATACAGAGATGGAAAACACATTTCTACAAAGTTAACTATAAGGAGGCATGTAAAAATACTTCGCATTAATACCAGATTCCCAGCTATGCATAATGTGCACTTTTACATTGCTCTTTATGGGAAAAAAATTTACAGAAGTCCCATAAACATACTACTTTTACCTCATTTAATTTGAGCTTACAATCACCAAATTTCCATTCATTATTGAAATATTTCTGTGGCCCATAGTTAGTATCTAATTCATTTCTGCCCTCCAAGACTGATAAGTCAGTGTAACTCTCTTCAATATTTCAATTCTGTGAGTAAAAATTATCATCATCCTCATTGTCACTATTGCTTTAACCATTAGAATCATTGAATGAGTTGTTATTATCAAATATTGCTCCTTCTACAAGTTTCTTTGGTGTGCTTGTCTCCAATTTAATTGGTGATTTATTAATATGAGGACTGTTAGTTTCTTCAATTTCTGTTTTCATCTCATTCTTTTCTTTTTTGATAATTCTATTGATATTGTTAGAATTATTTATAAATTTATTTAAGGGGTCTGTTATAGGTTTGAAAGTATCTCTTAGTTGATCACGTGTATCTCTTTCACCAGTTTCTATACTACAAAGCTTTTTCTTCAAGACATTTCTCGTTGCAACAAATTCTTTTAAAACTTTCTCATCCATGTTTAGCAACAGCAAATATCAGATCAGGTAATCAGGTATCAGATCAGATCAGAATATCAGGTATCAAATCAGATTATCAGGTATCAGATCAGATTATTAGGTATCAGATCAGCTTATTAGGTATCAGATCAGATTATTAGGTATCAGATCAGATTATCAGGTATCAGATCAGATTATTATGTATCAGATCAGATTAGCAGGTATCAGATCAGATTATCAGGTATCAGATCAGCTTATTAGGTATCAGATCAGATTATTAGGTATCAGATCATATTATTAGGTATCAGATCAGCTTATCAGGTATCAGATCAGATTATCAGGTACCAGATCAGATTATCAGATATCAGATCAGATTATTAGGTATCATATCAGCTTATTAGGTATCAGATCAGATTATTAGGTATCAGATCAGATTATCAGGTATCAGATCAGAATATTAGGTATCAGATCAGATTATTAGGTATCAGATCAGATTATCAGGTATTTCATCAGGTTATCAGCTATCTCGTCTTAACAAACATATGTATGAAGTTTGAAGTCAGATTGCATACTAAAGATTTTTTAATTTTTTTTTTATGTAGAGTAATTTATATTGTTATGAAATAGTCGAATAATTTTCTATAGCGACCATTGTTTAATTCATTATCTTTGCTTATCATCAGAAATCCATATTTTTCCTTCCAACATTCTCTACAAATTTCATGAAATTGTTCAAAGTTCATGTCGCCGGCAACATGATCACTATAAACATGCTTCAAATTTCTGTCATCTTGTTTAAACATTATAATTACATTCGCGTTGTCTCTTATCAAATGCTTGGGAATTCTGGTATATGTTTGACACAAGTAGAATGAATCCACATCCTTATGTCGACCCATAGAAAAATAATCACGTATATTGTTCTGCTTCTCACATGCAACATAATCAAATATAATTGAATTGGTTTTAGCTTCGTTAGGGTAATAACTGATGGCAAATGTGTAATATACCATTCCTTTAATTGGTGAAATTAATCTCTTCAAGTATTCATATTTCGGCTGATTTAAGGATTTTGAGTATAAATAGATGTTTTCAAATTTAAGTCCGTTACGACTTTCTAGTAAGCCAATCATAACATTAGTCTTTCCACAATTTGATGGTCCCACTATTAGAGCTCGGATAGAATTTGGTAAGAGTGAGCTGTGTTTCATTTTTGAAGTGATGTTCGATGAATCATCAATATTACAAACCAAATTTTTTTTATGTTGTTTCACTAACCGCATTTTTGTAACTAAATGTAATTTATGTTTGTTACCTTTTATTATAGAAAAAAAATTAAATAAATAAGATGGTTATACATTACAACAAATCGCTATTGGTTTTGGTTTTATTAAGGTCCCAAAACTACAGATAAAAATGTTATTATGGTATTATATGTCTATTCAACTAAGCCAAAGACAAGGTAAATGTCCTGTAGTCTCGGGTCCCACGTTGGGCGCCACACTTTTTGTAACGCTTTGCCGGGCTCTACTGGCAAAAAAAATAGAGTATGCACATTTTGGTCACGGTGGAAACATTCGCACACGTGCTTGCAGAGCTAGCTAGTCTGGTATATGGGCAGGGTTCTTGTTTTCCTAGTTGACCTGTAGCGTTAACGTAAAAAAGAAATCACGTGTGTTAGCTAATGCCCTTTTGTGAAATGAAATGAAAAAAAACGAAAACAATTTAACTTCTCTCCATCAAAGACCTTATCGAACGAGCTGGTGACGTTCTTGTCCTCTTAACCCACCCAACCTGTGGTTTCCGTTATGGACACAATCAAAATTCGGCAGGAAACCCCATATGATTCCTCAAACCATGAAGTTTTACCCTTAATAATAAATTATTCCATATCCATATTTATATCTTATTTATTAATTCAGAATGCATACCGTACAAATTTAACTTCAAGAAACAAAAAAAAATGAATAAAAGGCCCTATGTCCAGATAAAGTTAAATCCGACCCTCATCCTAAAATTTACAAAAAAAAATTATTTAAATCAAAAGTAATAATAAATAATGAATTATAAATATATGTATGGACATTTATGTATCTCTATGTATATTCATATATATACGTACATAAATTTTTTATATTGGTAAATAAGTACAAAGAATTAATTTCGTCTAGATGTATGTATATATATATATACACACTCATATATATAGATATGTATCACTCAGTAAGTAATTGCAAAGAAGTCACTTTCATTTCTCTTACGCGCGATTGTTTTATTTTTAGTATTTTGTGAGAATGCGGGCGTGAGAATTTCTGTCTGTCTGTGGGAATATCTGTGTGTCTGTCTGTGGGAATATCTGTGTGTCTGTCTGTGGGAATTTAATTAAGTCTGTTAGTGATTTGAGGGTGTTGTTGAAATAGTTTGATTTCTTTTTTTGTATGTGAGCTCTGTTGTTTGTGTGTAATTTTCTCAGGCTGGTATATGTAGAAATAAATTGTTTTTCATGTCGACCTTTGGCGGAGGAGAGTTTCCATCAGGAGTACGGTATGTAGTATAAAACATTCTGATATATCTGAATGGCCCTAATTTTGTGTGTGTGTTTTTTGTTTATAATACTGGACGATGAGATTTTCTTATTTTGTCCAGCTTATATTTGTTCTGTGTTAAAGTGTGTTTGTTTACATTTAATGTGTGGGGTTCTTTTTAAAATGTTTTCATTTATTTATTTAAGCATGCCCGTCTTTTTGACTGAGCGTCTTTTCTAACGTCGGTCGGTCACTTGGTGGACTGTTTGTATAGTTTCAGTATGTGGATATGTAAGTTCTAATAAATATTTGAGTACGCAATCGCATGGGTGTAAAATTTGATATGTGTACATATATATACCTATCTGCAAATTTATTTGATGTATGCATGTACATACAAATAAGTGTTTGCTCTTTGTTTGTATTAATTTTTTGATCAGTGGGAATTTTTTTATTTTGTGTCAAATATTCCCTTGAGCGTTTAAATGCCCCGTTGTGTGTAGCTGTGAAATATTTAGTTTATATGTATGTGAAATAAAAAAACATTTGTTTTAATTTTTATATGCATTTATTTTTATTAAATAAATCTATGTCATTAAAAATTTTTTAGAAGAGGTTAGAAGCAGTCTCAACGGCTTCAGCTGCTTCATCCAAAATTGCATCGTCCGAATTTTCATACAATGCTAGAAACATTGGTACATCGATGGATGGAAGTATTTGCACGTCAAGTATTTCAATGGTTGCTGGTGTTGTAATTGGTGACACTATTACTTCTTGAGTATTTACTTTGAGAAACAGCTCCTCATCACCTTCTAAAAGTTCTTCCATCTGTTTTTTTTAAAAAGGCCTTATCATATCCTTTCCGATAGTGGCGCGTCAGTCTCCTGTACAACGGTGTTTTCTTCGCGAAACTCATTTTTTAAATGATTATGATAATATTAGAATTTAAGAATTCGATTTTTTGAAAAGGTCTTTTGCTACAAAATTTTTGCATCGTAGTCATTTCATTTACCACAAAGTCGTACACGACATAATAATATCTTTGACTTCAAAATTTTTGCAACGTAGTCATTTCATTTACCACAAAGTCTTTCACGACATAGTAATATCTTTGACTTAAAAATTTTTGCAACGTAAGGATTTTTTTAAAAACAAAAATATTTTTTATATTAAGCATGCTCTTGCATGCTCTCAATATTATCTCCCTTATTCTTTTATTTTATACACATTTAAAGTAGTGTTTGTTTACAATAAATTTTGCAACGTAAGGATTTTTTAAAAAATAATTCTTTATATTAAGCATGCTTCTGCATGCTCCTAATACTCTCAGTTTGTTTATTTTATACACATTTATGATACACACATGATTTGGCATGTTTCTACTTCAACTCAATATTTCTTTACAATAAAATTTATGCAACGGACGAATTGTTTCGCAACAAAATGTTGTAACGTACATATCTGCATGCTGTGGCATGCTTGTGTTTTCTATCGTTATATTTCCATAAGTTTGAAAAACATGCAAAAATGTTTGTTTATATAAAATTTTGCATCATAGGGATTTCTTTAGCTACATTTTTTTGTAGCTTAGAGGTTTTGTTTCACTAAATTTTTTTTGTGACATAGGTTTCTATTGGGGCAAGTAGTCGCTTTACCCTGGAAACTACTTTACTGAAATTATGTATACCACAAATATTCTTATATATTATTTGGCAAATTTTCTAAGCTTGAGTCAGTACAGTATTGTATCTACAAGTATCTACAAGTTTAATTTCAAATCCTTAATACTTCCAATTTTTTTTTAGTTTAAAACTTTATTAATTTAAAAATTTTAAAAATTAATTTATTAATTAAAGTGGCTATTTTGTTTTTCAAAACAATTTATATAAAATATTTGTGTTGTTTAATTAAATTATTAACGCATCAAACAGAAAATGAGTTCTCCCGTGTATCAGTGTAATTTGTGCAATAAGGTATACAAATACCAAAAATCATTCCTTAATCACATCCAAAACCACTCTGAACAGGGTCAAGTGATCATGAATCAGGACTCAAATAGAGGACAACCTCAGACATCTCATCACGCTTCCGTACAGTACCAACAATATCCACTACCAATGAATAATCAGCATGGAATAATCAGCTTTTGTGGGTTTCTGGAGTGCCAATGCAATGTCAGCAATATGAGTATCCAAGCTACTTTTATTATCCCACAACATGGAATAATCAATTGCAGCAGTATTCTGATTCTATGCAACGACAGTCTTTTACTTACCACCAACAACAACCTCAACAACAAAGAGCAGATGCCTTTGGAGGTACTTTAATGAATGATGATATGGATATTAGTTTACCTGAGAGCAATGACGAAGAAGTAGAAGAAAACGGAGAAGACGAAGCTCAAGAAAATCTGCCAACTTCGACGAATGCTCCACATGCTAGGACAGAAGAAGCCGAAGAAAATGTGAGATATTATGAAATATCAAAAGCATTCAAAAACAATATCGTCACATATGGAATTCCCAATAAAAAAGATCAACTTCTTTTAGAAGAGTTTATTGAGGAAAATAATAGTGTTTTTATTGACAGGCTTCAGAACAATTTGTTCAAGCATACAATAATCAAATTTAATATAAGTATTGTGGCAGAATACATTAAAATTATTGGAGAAGAATTGGAGTTGAATATGATAACTCATAGAGCTAAAATGAATTTACTGATCAAAGGAGACGACATACATGAAATTTCAAATAGAATATCCGAATTTCAAGAGAGGGATTCTGGTTGGACTTTAACACGTATAGTTCTGGCAGAAATAAGTATCAACAAATCTTCTCTTGTTAAAGGGTCAAATTGGATATCTGCACCTGAAAAGCTAATAGCAAAAAAAGCTTGTATCAATATAGAAAACGATGATGAATACTGCTTTAATTGGGCTTTGATTGCTGCAATGGATACTAGGAAATACAAACATCCAGAACGTTGTAGTTCATATGATATTGCTGACATAAATGACGAATTCATTAGTCTTCAAAATGATGTTGTATTAGATTTCACCTTGTTAACGTTCCTATTAAAACTAAAACATATTAACGTGTTCGGTTATGATGAAGAAACTGACGAGATTATTGAACCATTCTATTTAACTAAAAAAAAAAAAAAAAACAATCATGTCAACTTGCTACTTTTGGAGAATGGTGAAGATCATCACTATATTTTAATAAAGAACATATCGAGGTAAATTAAAAAATTAAATGAAAGTTTAATTTAAGGTTACATATGTATATACGTAATATAATTTTTAATAAAATACATTTTATTCACAGGCTTTTGAAGAATCAGACTACAAAAGGTTGTAATAAGCTTATTTTCTGCAACAGCTGCCTGCAATACACTCATAGTGAGAACACTATGATTAAACACAAAACAGAGTGTGGACAAATAGTAACCACTATGCCAACGGCTCCAAATGATGTTCTTCAGTTTAAGGGTCATCAAAAGAAAATGGACGTCCCCTTTGTTGTTTATGCAGACTTTGAATGCATTTTAGAGGATATTAATTGTAGTGTAAGTAGTAAAACCAAATTTGTTAAGAAGCACATTCCTTGTGCTTTTAGCTATTATATTAAATGTATCAACAACAAGAAATTAGATAAGTTAAGAGTGTACACAGGGGAAGATGCCTCAGAAAAATTTGTTTCCTTTTTAACTCAAGACTGTCAGGATATTTATAATGATCATTTAGTAAATAAGAAACAAATGGATACTCTATCCCCCTACGAAATTTATAGTTTTTATAATGCATTGAATTGCAATATATGTCAAAAATTTCTAGGTAATGATCGTGTTAGAGATCACTGTCACATTAGTGGAAAGTTTAGAGGTGCAGCCCACAAAAATTGTAATCTAAATTACCAAATTCCTAAGTTTATACCAGTTTACTTTCACAATTACTCAAATTATGACTCACATCTTTTTATTAAAGAATTGGGGAAGATTTCTATGAAACTAAAAGTACTTCCTCTTAATAAGGAGCTTTATATATCTCTGTCCCAATTTACAGAAATGAGCGATGACCATAATCTTGAAATAAGATTTCTTGATACAATGCGTTTTATGGCTGACAGTTTGGAATTATTGGCCTGCAACTTATCAGATAATGATTTCAGTACCATTAGATCCTTGTTTCAGACAGAAAAAGAATTTCAACTCATTAAGAAAAAAGGTATTTTCCCGTATGAGTATCTAAATTCATTTCAAAAATTTAATGAGTGTCAGCTTCCTTCACGCAGAGATTTCTTTAATAAACTGAACAATAAAGAATACTCACACGCTGAAGAGGTATGGAAGACTTTTAGGTGCAAAACAATGAAAGATTACATGGAACTCTACTTAAAATCAGATGTGCTTTTACTAACAGATATTTTTGAGAACTTCAGAAAAGTTTGTAAAGGTATATATGAGTTGGATCCATGTCAATATTACACAGCTCCTGGACTTGCCTGGGATGCAATGTTGAAACATACAAAAATTGAATTGGAATTATTAACGGACATAGATATGTATAATTTCATGAAAAAAGGAATACGTGGGGGGATTGTACAGTGTAGTAAAAGATATTCAAAAGCAAATAACAAATATTTAGATGATTTCGACAAATAGAAGCCCTCAGAATTTCTGGTCTATTTAGATGCAAATAACCTTTACGGTTGGGCGATGTCTGAATATCTCCCTTATGGAGGGTTTAGATGGTTATCGAATGAGGAGCTAAATCTGGATCCGGAAAGCATAGCTGATAATGGAACAGATGGTTATGTATATGAGGTCACTTTGGATTATCCTTCAAATTTGCATGACTTACACAATGATCTTCCTTTTTGCGCTGAGAATAAAAAAACTTTGCAAACGAAGTATAACAAATTGATAACTGATTTCTCTACAAAGCAGTCATATGTTATACATTATAGAGTTCTCAAGCAATGCTTGGAATATGGTTTAGTTTTAAAGAAAACACATCGTATTCTCGCATTTAAACAATCTCAATGGTTAAAAGGTTATATCGACTTAAATACCAAACATAGAGCCACTGCTAAAAATGCTTTTGAGAAAAATTTCTTCAAATTGCTGAATAATGCTGTGTATGGCAAAACTATGGAGAATGTGGACAAGAGGAGAGACGTAAGAATTGTAACGAATTGGAGCAGAACAAATCGGAATCATTTGGGAGCTCAAAATTGGATATCAAAGTCCAATTTCCATAGTTTATCCATATTTTCTGAAGATATGGTAGCTATCGAAATGAATAGAGTCAAGACTTGTTATAATAAACCTATTTACTTAGGATTTTGTGTACTGGAGCTTTCCAAGTGGAAAATGTATAATTTCCATTATGGGTACATGCAACCTAAATTCAAGGAAAGGTTATCTTTAAATTATATGGATACTGACTTTTATTTACACTGTACAAACTGATGACTTTTACGCTGACATAAAAACTGACATCGAACAACAATTTGATACATCTGATTATTCTGTAGATAATATATATGGTGTTCCACGTTTGAATAAAAAGGTTTTGGGTATGATGAAGGATGAAAATTGCGGAAAAATAATGAAAGAGTTTGTTGGGCTGCGATCTAAGATGTATTCCTTTAGTGTGCAAGACCAAAATGATGTAAAAAAATCGAAGGGGGTAAAGAAATCCGTTTTAGATAAGTATAGCTTAGTTTCTTATAGAAACTGTTTATTTGATAAGTCTATTATATATGATACCATGCTAACATTTAAATCCAAATTACATGAAATATATACTAATCAATTAAATAAAGTAGTATTAAGTTGTGCAGATGATAAAAGAAAAATAAGGACTAATAATATAAACACTTATGGATGGTATCATTTTCGAATAGAGGAAACCAATCCTCAGTATGAACTTGATATGCTGTTAGTAGAGATTGCTTAACTTCAAGAAGAAGGTTGAATTTAAAATAATAATAATAATAAAATCCTAATTATTAAGAAAAATTATTTTATTGTTAAAAGAAAAAAGAAATAAATAAATAAATGTATAAATAAATTTATTATGAAAATGGAAAATGGATTCGATGTTTTATTTATATTTTTTCTAATTTATTACTTCTATTATTATTTATTTAATACGTTGCTGAATCTTGCACTCTCTTATATTTTTTTAGAATTCTTTAATTTTTACAATATTTCATACAGCTACAGAAATTTTAAGAATTTGATTACATTAAGTTATTGATGTTGTCTAGGATACCACTTTCCTAATCAATCCTTCAAATAACAAGACAAATTAGGTATTTTATTTAATAAATTTATTTTGCTTTATTAGTTTTAATGGTGAAAACATTTCATAATAAGTGGTAATTATATTGTTTATTACTGCTTTTCGTAAATAGAATATAGAGCAGCGGCAGGTATCTGGCCCTTCTTGACAACTTGGATTGTACCACGGGCAACACTTAAAATGCCCCTCATCTTTGTCCTCATCATCTGTGACTCCAAACTCCTCATTTTTGTTGAGCATATTGAGGAAAAATTTAATCATTTCCCAGTGTTCGTAAAGTTGGAAGCACTCGAAATCTATCAAAAACTTATTAATTTTGTTTCTGATTTGAGTCATTTTCTTAATTGTTGGTGAATAACGATGATGATTGTTTCAATATCACCTTGCTACTACTAATTTGCTTTGCTAAATTTTGAAAGTGAGCTCTTCTGGTCTTTAAAAATATTTCTATTAACAAATCTATAATTACTTCCTTTAAGCACACCCTCTCTCTCTCTTTCTCTTTCTCTATCACTATCTTTTTCTTTTTCTCTATCGCTATTCCTCTCCACTATATTCACTATTTCACAACAAATATTTTCTGTTAGGCTTCTTGGAACCATCAAATATACTTTCAAGATCAATTTCAAATAAAGATTCAAAGTGAGAAGACTATCAAAATGGACTCCGCAAAAAATTTGGTGAACAAATTTAATTCTTTTAATAATAAAAGTCTAATCCACGCTAAGGAATTGGATATTTTAGTAAAATATCCTTTAACGCAAAACGAGTGACAACAAAATATGGGGCAACAATTCAAATAGAATTAGAAAACCATATAATGTTCTTACCTAACCGATACGGTTCGCTCGCAGATGATGAAATTAATTAGCTCTCGAGTGGAAAATTTCGTTTACACAGAGAAGGGGAACGAAGCTTGATTTTGGATACTGAGATCGATGAATTTTTAATTCCAAATGCTCAATACCCCATTTGGCAGTAAAATAAATTAATTCTGTACAATAAATTAAAAATAAATAAATAGAAAAAAATCAATAAATAATTTATTAAAATATATATTTGTGTATGTGTTTTTATTTAATCTTTTCAGTTATTTCATAAAGAAACTTAAGACATAAATGACCACAAGTAAATGTATTGAAATTCTGATGTTGATTATAGTTGTATTTTATATTTGTACCAAGATATTTGACTACTTCCGAAGGAGGTTGTAAGTTTCCAAAACTGTCGAAATATTCTTTTTCATTAATATTTTTATAATATGCTACCCAATGTGTACCAGGTCCTGTTGATATATCTAAATTGATTATTTCACATTCTATTTTCTTTGGTCTTTTTGGTAGTGAGTCCAACATGAAAATTCCTCTAAAATGTGGAATTTTTATTGAAAATTTTCTCAGGTCGACTTCTGATAGTGGTCTATTAGGTAGCATTTCTAAGAGTTTTTTGTCTGTTCTTTGCAATTTAAGCCATAACCCTTTTTATATGGTTTTAGGTAAAGTCCTTTCCCGACAGCTATCGATTCCATTGCTTTATTATGTCTAGTTGCTTCATCAAGTTGATTTTTCGCATTCTTTGCTGCATTTACAGCCTTAGCTATGGCAGCACCTCCAGTGGCTAGACTGCCAATTGCACCCAGAGCAGTTGGAATCGGTATTAGGGGTAAAAAACCACCAATTTTTGGAACACTTATTATGCGTGGTATTATAACATGTGATTTTCTTCCTTTTAATGATTTGTTGATAGTTTTACGTGCGATTCTAATGGCAGAGTTAATGTCTAAAGGTTTTTCCTTCTTTAGTATTTTTGTTACAGCTCTAATTGATGAAGTGAACAATTTTTTGCCATTTAATTTTGTTTTCCTATAATTTTTCTTTTTCTCCACACCCATCCCAAATTTTGTTTTCGCTTTCATTGCGTTAGTAACCATATATGCAAATGATTTTTCTGCAAGACTGCTATCTTTTGATAAAACTCGATCCCAAGCTGAATTTTCAAGAATTTTATCTGCCTGATGTCTAATACTTAAATCCCTATTTTTAGAATAAGCTATGTCGTGATTTTTGCAGGCAGAGTCCAATAAATTAATGCCTTTATCACCTCGGTCTAAACGTTTTTGTAGTTTTGTTCCAGGTCCACAGTACTGATATCCAGGAAGATGAAGTTCAACAGGAAGATTATTTATTATTTTATCTACTGTACCTGCTCCAACGAAGGTTTTTTTATGACTAAACGACTTGTAATGTATAACCATCTTATTTATTTAATTTTTCTATAATATAACGTAACAAACATGAATTGCATTTAGTTACAAAAATGCAGTTAGTAAAACAACATAAAAATATTTTGATTCGTAATATTGATGATTCATCGAACATAAGTTCAAAAATAAAACATAGTCCACTCTTACCAAATTCCATTCGTTGTCTAATAGTTGGACCCTCAAATTGTGGAAAGACTAATGTTATGATTGGCTTACTAGAAAGTCCTAACGGACTAAAGTTTGAAAACATCTATTTATACTCAAAATCACTATATCAGCAGAAATATGAATACTTGAAGAGATTAATTTCACCAATTAAAGGTATGGGATATTACACATTCGCCGACAATGAGTCAGTTATCCCCCTAATGAAGCTAAAACTAATTCAATTATGATATTTGATGATGTTGCATGTGAGAAGCAGAATAATGTAAGAGCTTATTTTTGTATGGGACGACATAGGGATGTCGATTCATTCTACTTGTGTCAAACTTATACCAGAATTCCTAAGCATTTAATAAGAGACAATGCGAATGTAATTATAATGTTTAAACAAGATGAGACAAATATGAAGCACGTTTATAGGGATCATGTTGCCACCGATATGAGTTATGAAAAGTTTCGTGAAATTTGTCGAGTGTGTTGGAAGGAAAAATATGGATTTCTGATGATAAGCAAAGATAATGAATTAAACAATGGTCGCTATAGAAAATTATTCGACTATTTCATAACAATATAAATTACTCTACATAAAAAAAATAAATAAAAAAAATCTTTAGTATGCAATCTGACTTCAAACTTTATACATCTATTTGTTAAGACGAGATAGCTGATAACCTGATGATCTGATACCTGATAATCTGATCTGATACCTGATAATCTGATCTGATACCTGATAATCTGATCTGATACCTGATAAGCTGATCTGATACCTAATAATCTGGTCTGATCTGATACCTGATAAGCTGATCTGATACCTAATAATCTGATCTGATACCTGATAATCTGATCTGATACCTGATAAGCTGATCTGATACCTAATAATCTGGTCTGATCTGATACCTAATAATCTGATCTGATACCTAATAATCTGATCTGATACCTGATAATCTGATCTGATACTTGATAATCTGATCTGATCTAAAACCTGATAATCTGATCTGATACCTGATTACCTGATCTGATATTTGCTGTTGCTAAACATGGATGAGAAAGTTTTAAAAGAATTGGTTGCAACAAGAAACGTCTTGAAGAAAAAGCTTCGTAGTATAAAAACTGGTGAAATAGATACACGTGATCAACTAAGAGATACATTCAAACCTATAACAGACCCCTTAAATGAATTTATAAATAATTCTAACAATATCAATAGAATTATCAAAAAAGAAAAGAATGAGACGAAAACAGAAATTGAAGAAACTAACAGTCCTCATATTAATAAATCACCAATTAAATTGGAGACATGTACACCAAAGAAACTTGTAGAAGGAGCAATATTTGATAATAGCAAATCATTCAATGATTCTAATGAAAGTAATAGTGACAATGAGGATGATGATAATTTTTACTCACAGAATTCAAATATTGAAGAGAGTTACACTGACTTATCAGCCTTGGAGGGCAGAAATGAATTAGATACTAACTATGGGCCACATAAAGATTTCAATAATGAGTGGAAATTTGGTGATAGTAACCTCAAATTAAATGAAGGTAAAATACAGGTTGGTGGTCAAATATGGGCTCTAACGCCAGGACTGTTTTCTCTAATGTTTCATAAAACGCCAAAAAACTATGATAAATATGAACTAGAACTCTACAAAAAAATCTTAATTAGTACAAATGCGTACAGAAGAGAATATAAACCTGATGGTCAAATCAATGGAACGATAGCATATAAAACATATTATTAAAAAGATGTTTAAAGAGAAAAACCAACAGTCTGTATCAAAAGCAATAGCAAATAAGACATCATCTAATTATAAAGGTGGTGGATTGATGCAATTTAACCCCCATAAACCATTGAAGACACATGTTGTCTGTTAAAAGAAAGGGCGAAATGCCTAAGGGTGGGGAAGTTGATGCATCGGATAATGGCATGACGCAATCGGTTAGCGATGTATCTCTTTTGGGTGAGAATGGTTCTGGTAAGAGGTTGAAGACGAGTTCACCGAAGACCAGGAAATCCCTGGGATGATCCAAATGAGTTGGTAGATCGACTTCGTCTACTGATAGCATCACAAGCTGCTGGTCATACTAATCATAATAACGAGATTGTATCAATTATTGAAGAACTACGCGAAGCTAATATAATACAATAATCTATATAAAGTATGTCTGTTGATAAGTTTGGACACTATCTAAACGGTACAAGCGATATAATTTCACTGAAAAATGCCCCTAGACTGTTGGGGTTCTTTATGGATACGAACAACAACATCGATGTCCAAAACAAAAGAATCAAAAATGTGGCAAAGGCTGTGGAGGAAAACGATGTTATCAATAAATTGTTTCTGCAAAATCAAATCGAAGAAATAGAATACAAACTATTAAAATACTTTAAGGAAGATAAAAATAAAATGTACGATACTTTTTGAATTCAACTCGAAATGCTACAACAAGCAACAACATTACAGTTGGAAAAGAATAAGAAAATTAAAGAAAGCATTTTCAAAATCAATACATTTTTGGAAGATGGTTATCTACAAAGATTTGTTGAGAGCCTACAAAAGAGAAGTTAAAGAAAGTAAATTTATAGATTGGAAAATTACATGTTCGCATCAATAAGTAAAAGTTCATCAAACAGATTACAACGCATCCAAAACAATTCTTAAAACTATAAACATGTCTTCGAAAAGAAATCTAGTTAACGAACTTCATAAACAAACTCGAAAATCTTTTTTACGTCGTAGAGTTGTAATGAAAGGAATAGATGATCTCTGGCAAGCTGATTTAGTTGAAATGGGAAATTACTCTATAGACAATAAAAATTATAGATTTTTGTTAACCATAATTGATACATTCTCAAAATATGCATGGGCAGTACCGCTGAAAACAAAAACTGCACTTGAAACAACACAAGCAATGGTAGATATTTTTCAATTGGGACGAGTACCAAAAAACCTACAAACAGACGATGGTAAAGAATTTTTTAATAAAAACTTTGCGAAATTGATGGATAAGCACATAACACTATTCAACGTATAGCACAATGAAAGCATCAGTAGTAGAACGATTTAATAGAACATTAAAAGGGATGATGTGGAAAGAATTTAGTTTTAATGGTTCATATAACTGGTTAGATATCTACAAAGATTTATTAAAAGCATACAACAGTAAAGTTCATCGTACCATTAAAATGCCTCCAATTAAAGTCAACTCAACAAATGAGAAAAAATTAATAAATACAGTATACAGTCATTTGAAGATGTATAAAATCTCGAAATTTAATGTTGGAGATCATGTGCGCATAAGCAAATATAAACATACATTTGAAAAAGGTTATACTCCAAATTGGACAACAGAAATTTTCACAATTAAAAGAGTTAAAAACACTTATCCTGCAACATACATATTAGAAGATTATCTTGGAAACCCGATTAAAGGTGGATTCTATTCTGAAGAACTTTCAAAAACTAGATTTCCAAATACATATCTAGTTGAAAAGGTTATTAAAACTAGAGGAGCCAAAGCATTTGTTAAATGGTTAGGATTTAGTAAAGAGCACAATTCTTGGATAACCAAAGATGAAATATCATAGATAAAACAAAACATCAATAATTAACATACTTCTTAGTACTTAAGATTATAATGTAAATTTAAAATATAAATTAAATAAATATGTAAATTTATAAATAAACTTTGTGTGTTAAACTTTATTCATTTGTAATCGGTCAGTCATAATGTCAATAACACTTACTCTGAGCTCCAACACATCAGAGTTATCAGCCAATTACTTTCCCCCTATAGATTTAAATGGTGCATATGAGTGTGCTCTAACTGATTTTCATTCATACAACAGCATACCGAATATTGATGACTATAACAATAAGTTTCATATAGGCGAACTTGTAATTGAAGTACCAATTGGATCTTATGAATTGAATGATATAGTTGATTATATAGAGGAAGAATACAAACGACACAGACCAGAAAATAAGATTTTTATAGAAGCCAATAACAATACAATGCAAGTTAAGGTCAACAGCTCCAATGATTCTATTTATTTTAATAAAGAAAATACAATTGGTAAACTTTTAGGATTCAACAGCAAAATCCTAACTCCAAACGATGATCACTACTCTGACCTTCCAGTTAACATTTTCAAGGTTAATCTTTTGCGAATTGAAAGTAGTATCACTGTTAATACATATATGAACAATTCCAAATCGCATACACTACATGAGTTTCCAATTAATGTACCACCAGGCTATAAAATAGCTGAGATTCCTAAAAACCTTATTTATTTACCAGTGAACTCCAGAGAGATAAGTTCACTAACGCTACGAGTGGTTGATCAGCACGGTTATTTAATTAATTTCCGAGGAGAAGAAATAACAATACGAATACACTTAAGGCCGGCTAAATAATGCTAATATTCAACTCGAACATATCAAAAAATATAACAACAAGATCAACATACAATCCTAAAACATTATCACAATCTAAACCACATTTAAAGAGATCAGCAGTTCAGCAAAAAACTCTAACGAAAGAAAATAGAAGTTTTCTCAAGTCTTTAAATTTTAAATTGAAAACAAAATGAGTTCAATAATAAATGTCTTAGATAGACCTCTATCTGATGAAAATATAATTAAAAAGGACTATCATACTTATATACCATACCTACAATCTTACAACAATAATGATGAAATTCGCATTTCAATACAAAATCAAGATTTGTACGTGTTACCTAGTGAAAGTTATATATATATATGGAAGGACCTGTTTTAGATGAGAAAACCTCTAAATCTTCAGCCAATTTCAAATTAAAAAACAACTTTGTGGCATATCTATTTGATGAAATTCGCTATGAGCTGAATGGTATTGAAATTGATCATACAAGATATTTAGGAGCCACAAGCACTATAAAAAACTTGGTTTCTTTATCACCAACGGAAAGCACAGGAATGCAGAATGCTTGTTGGAATAAAATTTATGATTTGATACTTGTAAATGGCTACTTTAATTTCTATGTACCACTTAAGATGCTTTTAGGATTCGCTGAAGACTATAATAAAGTTATACTAAATGAAAAGCATGAATTGATATTCTTACGTAATAAGAATGATGAAAATCTTCTACACTCGAACGTTTCTACTGAAAAAGCAAAACTTGAAATTTCACTCATCTCATGGAGAATTCCACACAATTATTTGATCTTTGCAAGCTGAATATGATTAAAATTATTAGAAATGGTGCTTCTATACCGATGGCATTCCGTAGTTGGGATTGTCATGTGAATCCACAATTAAATACAGGAACAAGTCATATTTGGAATGTTAAATTAGCTGCAAGTAGAGAACGCCCCCGTTTTGTATTGATTGCTTTTCAACACGACAATAAGTTTGTTCATTGTGACCTAACTAATTTAAAAGTTCATTTAAATTCAGTATCATACCCATACGATGATCTAAATATTAAATTTAAAAATGAACGCTATGCAATTCTATATGATATGTATCTAAGATTTCAACAGAGCTACTACATGAGAGAATCTCAACCGCTTCTCACCGCCCCAGAATTTAAAAATAATGCACCGATTATTGTAGTAGATGTCAGCCATCAAAACGAGTCGCTCAATAACGGACCAATTGATATAAAAATTGAATTTGAAACAGCAACAAATATTCCATCAAAGACATCAGCTTACTGCATTCTTATTCATGATCGTATAATTGAATATATTCCTATAAAAGGACAAGTTCGAAAAGTCTTGTAAATTAAGTAATATGGATAACCATATTGTTTTCATTGACCTACAAGGTTTCAAAAGTAATTCAAACAAATTTATTGCCAAAGAAGTAGCAGTTGTTTTCAACAATAATGAACACACCAATTTCATTATAAAACCTCCATATGATTTCCAATGTTTATCGGCAAAAAAGCAAAGAGAAGCAAATTGGTTAACAAAAAACTACCACCATCTATACTGGAATGATGGATCAGTATCATTTGAAAGCATTTGCAGATTTCTAAAAGACAATTTACAACATTATACAATCTATGTTAAAGAAAAGAAGAAAAAATGGTTAGAAGAAATGATTCATCAAACAGTTCTTAACATTGAAGAAATTGGCTGCATTAATTTTAAACAAATGGAAACTGTGCATCCGAAATATTTCTATTGTAGTTACCACAACTATGGTGTTTGTGCCTTTAAGAATGCAATTTTACTTAAAACAGAAACTTCCAAGAAACTTTTCAATAAATGCATATAAAAATTAAAACAAATGTTCTTTTATTTCACATACATATAAACTAAATATTTCACAGCTACACACAACGGGGCATTTAAACGCTCAAGGGAATATTTGACACAAAATAAAAAAATTCCCACTGATCAAAAAATTAATACAAACAAAGAGCAAACACGTATTTGTATGTACATGCATACATCAAATAAATTTGCAGATAGGTATATATATGTACACATATCAAATTTTACACCCATGCGATTGCGTACTCAAATATTTATTAGAACTTACATATCCACATACTGAAACTATACAAACAGTCCACCAAGTGACCGACCGACGTTAGAAAAGACGCTCAGTCAAAAAGACGGGCATGCATAAATAAATAAATGAAAACATTTTAAAAAGAACCCCACACATTAAATGTAAACAAACACACTTTAACACAGAACAAATATAAGCTGGACAAAATAAGAAAATCTCATCGTCCAGTATTATAAACAAAAACACACACACACAAAATTAGGGCCATTCAGATATATCAGAATATTTTATACTACGTACCGTACTCCTGATAGAAACTCTCCTCCGCCAAAGGTCGACATGAAAAACAATTTATTTCTACATATACCAGCCTGAGAAAATTACACACAAACAACAGAGCTCACATACAAAAAAAGAAATCAAACTATTTCAACAACACCCTCAAATCACTAACAGACTTAATTAAATTCCCACAGACAGACACACAGATATTCCCACAGACAGACACACAGATATTCCCACAGACAGACAGAAATTCTCACGCCCGCATACTCACAAAATACTAAAAATAAAACAACAAAGCTGTGAACACCCTTAATATAACGTGGGAAACAAAAATCACACAAACACACACCAACATATCAAAGAATGCCGAAAAAAAAAATTTTCTCAAATTTCAGTAATTAAAATCAAAATTTAGGCAATTAACATCAAAATATTAAATTTTAATTGCTGAAATTTGAGAATTTTAATTGGGGCAGGACATCTAATTCGTAACTACTCACTTGATCAACAAGAGGGTATTAACTCGAAATTTTAAAATTTTCAACAGAAGCAAAATACTTTTTGATTTTACATGAAAGGTATATGAAAAATAGATTTTAAATCATCCGTTTCATTAGCGAAACATAGACAAAACAATGTGAAATTTTTACAGCAGCTAAATATGAATATTAGAATGCAAGTTTTGGAGAAAAGTAAAAAAATTAAAATTTCGAGTTAATACCCTCTTTTTGATCAAGTGCGATATATAAATTTATACCTATACTTATATATACAAGTATGTATACATATATATTTACACATCTATCCATATATATATTCCGTGAACTGATCTTGATGTGATTAGGTAATGAGTACTATGCCGCGGCATGCCGGTTAAAAGAAATATTTAGTTTGCTAGATTGCAAAACACGGTTGTAGGTGTCCAAAGCCTCGTAATAGTTGTGCAGGCAGCCAGGAATCCGACTATTGGCAGGTTCGGATCCTGTTTAAACGGTGTTCTTGACGACAGTATGTATATGTAAGTACCGGTAGCTGTAGCGGTGTTTTTTTTTTGTTTTCCTTATCTCGTTATGAAATAGCTGCGAATCGACATGTGCAGAAGGAATACTTTTGTTCCCCTCTATTTAACCAGGTATACCTCTAGTTAAGGCAATTGCAATTTAGCAGTAAACTCACTGCCTTAAACAGTCTCTAATGCACGAGGTGTTTGGGGAAATAGGATTCCGGGCCTGGCCGGTTTCGTAGTCGAAAGAAAATACTATCTGCTATTTATAGAGCCATATTTAAAAAATTACAAAATACACCGTCTTACCTAGTATGTATGAAGATTGTCCAACACCAAAAGTAAAGGAGATTCTGTTCATCTGATATTCCCACTCAAGGATATACAGGAATTTTATTTGCCAATACAAAATAAATATTTAAAAAGCAATGCTACTTCGATTATTTATACGTTGTTCTCTTTTTTTCCTCCTTTAAAATTAAGTATATTTCACCAAGTTCTAATTGATATATGTAAACTGTGTAATTTAAATTACATTAATTTTGATGTCGATCACACAAAGCTTAAATGTTGAAAGAACTCAAGTATGTCACATTTGACGTAGGTAAGCTCTGACTCGTTGAAATTGAATTTTTCTCTATTCGTTTTTTTATTATATTTTTTTTGCTTGTTTTCGAATTTAAGCAAAAAGCTGTACAACACAGATAGTCAAAATTTGAGTTTGACTCATCATCATGTATGTACATCAATTATTGAAACATACATGCTACGATTAAAAAAAATAAATGAGAGATAAAACAAGATTTTGCTTGTAATAAAAAAATAGTAATTCTGAGTCTGAGATTGACTGATGGATGGAATGTATTCGCAAGCGAGATCCATAGGGTGATTTTGTTTTCCTGCTTGACATAAAAAAAAGTTTATAGATTGAGTATCGATGTCGGTGGTCTTAAAACTTCAAGAAACAATATATAACAGATCATAAATTATGAAATCTCCTATTACAAAACAGGTGTAGGTGAGGATTTATTTAAATCAGAAGACTACAGCTGAAGTCACAACCGAATGTCCTTCGCTTGAAATCGGCCAATATTTTTCCCTGTCATATCCTGCAACTCATAGTAGCATGATCCATGTTTGGCTAACACTTTAGCCTTTTCAAATTGGTTTGCCAATTTCCTATTGAAATGATCGGCAGTTTTGGATTGAGCAAAGTTTCTGCGAAATACAATCTGACCAGGAAGATACGTGACTGGGCGTGAACGAAGATTATATGTCCTGGTGTTTCTCTCATATGCTTTTCTAAGGTTGCTCTGAGCCACCTGTCGAACCAATTCTAATTTTTCATCTACTCTCAAATCTATATCGGTTTCTTCCAGTGAATTCAAAGATCGTAAAAGTTGATATGAATTACCATTTTGAAGCATATTCTGTCCAAAAGCGAGTAAAGTGCCGTGTGATTGTGGAAAACACTATAAGATTTAAGAAAGTCTTTAAAAAGAGTTGACGTAAACTGTACGCCGTTGTCAGTGGTAATCGATTCGGGTACACCAAAAATATGAAAGATTCGTTTTTCTAAAAATTCGACTATAACCTTGGCATGGAATTTCCTTATGGGCTCCAAGAAATGAAACTTAGATAGGTGATTTACGACAATTATTATGCCAATATGGCCTGACGATGACCTGGGTTAAGGGCCTAATAAATCTAGATAAAGTTTTTGAAAAACTCTCACAGATGAGGACGGTTTTAACCATTGGTGGTTTCAATATTTTATTGGTGGCCTTAGTTTGCTTGCAAATGTCGCAGTCTAACACGTATTTGGAGACGCGTTTAGCCATTTTGGGCCAAAAGAAAAAAGTCCTTAATCGCCTTAAGGTTTTACCTAGACCTCCATGCGCACACAGCTTATGCTCATGGGCCCTTTTTATTAAGTTCTGTGTTAGTGCATTTGGAACCCATAGTTTCCATGACATCTCCTCCTGTATTTCATTACCTGATGCGTGCGTAACTCTTTTATAAATGAAACCATTCTCAACCTTTATATCGGGTTAAAAGGAAATTTTATTCTGAAGTTTTGCAATCAAATTTAAATATTCTACGGACTTAAATGCCTTTGATTCCAAGTCAATGAAAACGGAGTTCTCAATCTCATTTGTAAAAATCGATTCGAAATTTATAAGCTGAACACTTTCATTATTCGCGGAAAATATACGTGATAATGCATCCGGGACTATATTAGCACTTCCTTTTCAGTGTCGGATAGAAAAATCGAAGCCTTGTAGCTTCAACGCCCACCGGGCAAGTCTACCGTTTAAATCGTTTTGGCTCATAAGCCGCTTGTGCGATGCATGATCGGTTATGATTTCAAATTTATGACCCTCAACGTAAGCCCGAAACTTCTTTACTGCTATAATAGCTGCCAAGCATTCCTGCTCTGATACAGAATAGTTTCTTTGAGTTGTTGTAAGTTTTTGGCTTATGTATGCTATAGGGACCTTATCTCCGTTCTCATTGGTCTGTGCCAGTACAGCACCAATACCATATTGACTTGCGTCACATTGTATCGAAAACGGGCGTGCAAAATTCGGACTACGCAGCACCGGAGCAGAATTTAAGGAATGTTTTAGCTCCTCGAATGCAGCCTTGGCAGCTTCAGACCAAACAAATTTCTTGTTTTTCCTCAACATATCTGTTAGTGGTGTCGTCAGAGTCGCAAAGTTGCGAACAAAACGCCGATACCACCCACAGATACCTAAAAAGCGTCTTAATTGACGGACGGACTTTGGCAGCGGATAATCTGTTATAGCCTGCACTTTTCCTGGATCTGTGCTGATAGTTCCATGACCAAGTATATGACCTAAATATTTAACTTCCTTAAGAACGAACTTACTTTTCTCGAGGTTAATAGTTAAATTGGCTTTCCTCAAATGAAATGCTATTTCGTGCAATACTAAAAGATGATCGTCAAACGTCTCCGTTATCAGCAGCAGGCCATCTAAATATACAAAAACTTGACTACGTAAATGTGGCGGTATGACTCGATCCATAAGTCGCGACATCGTCTGTGGCGCGTTGCACAATCCAAAGGGCATGGTAACAAACTGATATAATGGACGACCAGGCACAGTGAAAGCTATCTTTTCCCAGGACTCTTTACTCAATGGAACTTGCCAAAAAGCATCTTTCAAGTCAAGACTCGTTATGAATCTGGCCTTTGGGAGCTTACTGAAAATTCCATCAATTAAAGACAAGGGATAAGCATCTTTCACCGTAACACTATTTAGTTTTCTGGCGTCCAGGCACAGTCGTACCTTCCCAGGCTTGCGCACCAAAGTCGCAGGCGACGACCATGGACTTTGAGATTCCTCTATTACCCCTAGCTGAAGCATTCTGTCTATTTCATGAAATAACAACTTCTCAATTGCAGGAGAAATTGAAAAATGTCTCTGCTTTATTGGTTTGCTATCAGAAGTGTCAATTATATGCCCAGCAAGTCTGGTTCTGCCTAAACCTTTCTTGGAGTAAGACGGAAATGATTTTATGGCTTCGTCCAATCTGCTCTTTTCACCTGAATCTAAGTAATGATAATCCAAATCAGGTATTGCAGATGCGGTTCCTATTTCAGAAATACTGCCGCAAAACAAATCACAAGCGAGGCCAATTTTTTTTTACAAAATGCACCTAAGTATAAATTCTGGGTGAGATTTGGTATAATTAAAAACTGCATTGTTTCTAATTTTCCCTTAAAACAAATTTCAGTGATAACAATACCGACCGTAGAATGTTGTCTGCGTCAGCAGTCTTTATGCAAATTTTAAATTTCTGATAAGGATGTTTATTTTCGTTCAAAAACTTTTTCGCATAATCACCTGAAATGCATGATACTGTTGCACCCGTATCAATCATCCCTACTACATCGTTGTTAAAAATTCTTATTGTTGCAAACGGCCTTACATCAAATCATTCCTGTCCGATATTATAACTGAATAAATAATTTTACGATTCTGTTTTACCTTTTTCCAAAAATTCCTTAATCTTTGCGTCGACCTTTTCACTTTGCTAATCTCCTCTATCCCCTCATTAAAACTTTTTGCTCTTGCTTGAATGTATTCTTTTACCCGTATATGATAGGGTTTTAAATAAGTAGGTATTAAATTCGTATTATTCTCTAATATACTTCCTATCACTTGTTCGGTTTGACAACTCGAAGAAGTCACATCTGTGTTCCTCGGTTGTGAAATTTTTCCTTCATATAGGGTTTCTGGTAGTTTTTTGGAAGCTTATTACATATTACACAGTTAGGTTTAAAAACATTCGGAGTGCCACACCCGTAGCAAAATATTTTCCTCTCACCTAAGCAATCCTCAAATCTGAGGCCCGTTTTGGCACAATTCCAACAAACTATTTCTTTAATTTCATTTACATCACATATTTCCTCGCTATCGGAAATGTCTTTTTCTATTTCGGCAATATTTTTGTGAGATATAAATGTTCTAGTCGGCCTATATTTACTAAGCTCCTCTTCTAAGATCTCATGCTTCCTCACAAAATCTCTTAATGCAGCCAAAGAATTAATATTAAAATGCAAAATTTCCTTCCGCACGTAAATTACGTTTCAATATCTCTACTAAATCATACTCATTCAACACAGTTTGTAGACAATCGGTGATCTGCAATACGGCATCGTAGTACGTGTCAAATTTCTCACCGGGCCTTTGCCTCCTGGCTCGTAATTGTTCCTTTAGATCGAATTCTGTTCTGCGATCCTTGAATTGATTTCTTAATTTCTTAATTCTACTCTATGTACAGTGGCATGAAAACGCCAACACCAATCAACTGCTTTGCCGTTAAACAGTAGATGCACGTATTGACACAATGTATTAAAATCGCCCCGTAAGCTCTGAGCCGTCAAAGCTCGCACTCTATAAATAAAATTGTCAATGGATAAACCTCCTTCCTCCGGGTACAAAAGGTTGTCTATTTAATGAGCTCCTAGAATCATGATCTAACATACGATCGCCAAAACTATGGCGATTACCAAAATTATTCCGAGGCGCAGACATTTCTGCTGAAATATAATTTCTAGTAATGTTCATACTAGCTAATTGTTTTCGTACATCCTCATCAACTAAGGTATTATATGTCTATTCAACTAAGCCAAAGACAAGGTAAATGTCCTGTAGTCTCGGGTCCCACTTTGAGCGCCACACTTTCTGTACCGCTTTGCCGGGCTCTACTGGCAAAAAAAATAGAGTATGCACATTTTGGTCACGGTGGAAACATTCGCACACGTGCTTGCAGAGCTAGCTAGTCTGGTATATGGGCAGGGTTCTTGTTTTCCTAGTTGACCTGTAGCGTTAACGTAAAGAAGAAATCACGTGTGTTAGCTAATGCCCTTTTGTGAAATGAAATGAAAAAAAAACGAAAACAATTTAACTTCTCTCCATCAAAGACCTTATCGAACGAGCTGGTGACGTTCTTGTCCTCTTAACCCACCCAACCTGTGGTTTCCGTTATGGACACAATCAAAATTCGGCAGGAAACCCCATATGATTCCTCAAACCATGAAGTTTTACCCTTAATAATAAATTATTCCATATCCATATTTATATCTTATTTATTAATTCAGAATGCATACCGTACAAATTTAACTTCAAGAAACAAAAAAAAATGAATAAAAGGCCCTATGTCCAGATAAAGTTAAATCCGACCCTCATCCTAAAATTTACAAAAAAAAATTATTTAAATCAAAAGTAATAATAATGAATGAATTATAAATATATGTATGGACATTTATGTATCTCTATGTATATTCATATATATATATATACGTACATAAATTTTTTATATTGGTAAATAAGTACAAAGAATTAATTTCGTCTAGATGTATGTATATATATATACACACTCATATATATAGATATGTATCACTCAGTAAGTAATTGCAAAGAACTCACTTTAATTTCTCTTACGCGCGATTAAATTTTTATTATTGTTTTTTTCGCTCTTTGTATACAGTTTACAATTATATTGCTAATATATAAATAAATGTGATTTCTTTGCAACACCAACAAAATTGTAATTAATTGAGAACAGTGTAAACAAAATAAAATGTAATCTACTATCTTAAAATAAAATATAAAGTATTAAGAAAAAAACTTACTGTCTCTTATTTATGTATCCATCGTTGTCTGAAATCCTTCAACATTTGATGAGCAGAGATCTATGTATGTGATTTAGGTTAGTTATTTAAGGGAAAGTTTTGTTTTTTTTTTGTTTAAGAGAGAGACTTTCTTCTTTTCTTTTCTAAGCTTATTAGTCGTTTTAGGAAATTTATTAAATTTCTCATTTTTTTTTCCTCGTTGAGGAAATGTAATATCCAGGAAACGATACTAAAATTTAAAAATTAGTAGTGATGTACGATTTGGGTTAGTATGTGTTTTCTATATATATAAATTTATACCTATACTTATATATACAAGTATGTATACATATATGTTTACACATCTATCCATATATATATTCCGTGAGCTGATCGTGATGTGATTAGGTAATGAGTACTATGCCGGTTAAAAGAAATATTTAGTTTGCTAGATTGCAAAACACGGTTGTAGGTGTCCAAAGCCTCGTAATAGTTGTGCAGGCAGCCAGGAATCCGACTATTGGCAGGTTCGGATCCTGTTTAAACGGTGTTCTTGACGACAGTATGTATATGTAAGTACCGGTAGCTGTAGCGGTGTTTTTTTTTTGTTTTCCTTATCTCGTTATGAAATAGCTGCGAATCGACATGTGCAGAAGGAATACTTTTGAAATTAAACTATTTCAACAACACCCTCAAATCACTAACAGACTTAATTAAATTCCCACAGACAGACACACAGATATTCCCACAGACAGACACACAGATATTCCCACAGACAGACAGAAATTCTCACGCCCGCATACTCACAAAATACTAAAAATAAAACAACAAAGCTGTGAACACCCTTAATATAACGTGGGAAACAAAAATCACACAAACACACACCAACATATCAAAGAATGCCGAAAAAAAAATTTTTCTCAAATTTCAGTAATTAAAATCAAAATTTAGGCAATTAACATCAAAATATTAAATTTTAATTGCTGAAATTTGAGAATTTTAATTGGGGCAGGACATCTAATTCGTAACTACTCACTTGATCAACAAGAGGGTATTAACTCGAAATTTTAAAATTTTCAACAGAAGCAAAATACTTTTTGATTTTACATGAAAGGTATATGAAAAATAGATTTTAAATCATCCGTTTCATTAGCGAAACATAGACAAAACAATGTGAAATTTTTACAGCAGCTAAATATGAATATTAGAATGCAAGTTTTGGAGAAAAGTAAAAAAATTAAAATTTCGAGTTAATACCCTCTTTTTGATCAAGTGCGATATATAAATTTATACCTATACTTATATATACAAGTATGTATACATATATATTTACACATCTATCCATATATATATTCCGTGAGCTGATCTTGATGTGATTAGGTAATGAGTACTATGCCGGTTAAAAGAAATATTTAGTTTGCTAGATTGCAAAACACGGTTGTAGGTGTCCAAAGCCTCGTAATAGTTGTGCAGGCAGCCAGGAATCCGACTATTGGCAGGTTCGGATCCTGTTTAAACGGTGTTCTTGACGACAGTATGTATATGTAAGTACCGGTAGCTGTAGCGGTGTTTTTTTTTTTGTTTTCCTTATCTCGTTATGAAATAGCTGCGAATCGACATGTGCAGAAGGAATACTTTTGTTCCCCTCTATTTAACCAGGTATACCTCTAGTTAAGGCAATTGCAATTTAGCAGTAAACTCACTGCCTTAAACAGTCTCTAATGCACGAGGTGTTTGGGGAAATAGGATTCCGGGCCTGGCCGGTTTCGTAGTCGAAAGAAAATACTATCTGCTATTTATAGAGCCATATTTAAAAAATTACAAAATACACCGTCTTACCTAGTATGTATGAAGATTGTCCAATACCAAAAGTAAAGGAGATTCTGTTCATCTGATATTCCCACTCAAGGATATACAGGAATTTTATTTGCCAATACAAAATAAATATTTAAAAAGCAATGCTACTTCGATTATTTATACGTTGTTCTCTTTTTTTCCTCCTTTAAAATTAAGTATATTTCACCAAGTTCTAATTGATATATGTAAACTGTGTAATTTAAATTACATTAATTTTGATGTCGATCACACAAAGCTTAAATGTTGAAAGAACTCAAGTATGTCACATTTGACGTAGGTAAGCTCTGACTCGTTGAAATTGAATTTTTCTCTATTCGTTTTTTTTATTATATTTTTTTTGCTTGTTTTCGAATTTAAGCAAAAAGCTGTACAACACAGATAGTCAAAATTTGAGTTTGACTCATCATCATGTATGTACATCAATTATTGAAACATACATGCTACGATTAAAAAAAATAAATGAGAGATAAAACAAGATTTTGCTTGTAATAAAAAAATAGTAATTCTGAGTCTGAGATTGACTGATGGATGGAATGTATTCGCAAGCGAGATCCATAGAGTGATTTTGTTTTCCTGCTTGACATAAAAAAAAGTTTATAGATTGAGTATCGATGTCGGTGGTCTTAAAACTTCAAGAAACAATATATAACAGATCATAAATTATGAAATCTCCTATTACAAAACAGGTGTAGGTGAGGATTTATTTAAATCAGAAGACTACAGCTGAAGTCACAACCGAATGTCCTTCGCTTGAAATCGGCCAATATTTTTCCCTGTCATATCCTGCAACTCATAGTAGCATGATCCATGTTTGGCTAACACTTTAGCCTTTTCAAATTGGTTTGCCAATTTCCTATTGAAATGATCGGCAGTTTTGGATTGAGCAAAGTTTCTGCGAAATACAATCTGACCAGGAAGATACGTGACTGGGCGTGAACGAAGATTATATGTCCTGGTGTTTCTCTCATATGCTTTTCTAAGGTTGCTCTGAGCCACCTGTCGAACCAATTCTAATTTTTCATCTACTCTCAAATCTATATCGGTTTCTTCCAGTGAATTCAAAGATCGTAAAAGTTGATATGAATTACCATTTTAAAGCATATTCTGTCCAAAAGCGAGTAAAGTGCCGTGTGATTGTGGAAAACACTATAAGATTTAAGAAAGTCTTTAAAAAGAGTTGACGTAAACTGTACGCCGTTGTCAGTGGTAATCGATTCGGGTACACCAAAAATATGAAAGATTCGTTTTTCTAAAAATTCGACTATAACCTTGGCATGGAATTTCCTTATGGGCTCCAAGAAATGAAACTTAGATAGGTGATTTACGACAATTATTATGCCAATATGGCCTGACGATGACCTGGGTTAAGGGCCTAATAAATCTAGATAAAGTTTTTGAAAAACTCTCACAGATGAGGACGGTTTTAACCATTGGTGGTTTCAATATTTTATTGGTGGCCTTAGTTTGCTTGCAAATGTCGCAGTCTAACACGTATTTGGAGACGCGTTTAGCCATTTTGGGCCAAAAGAAAAAAGTCCTTAATCGCCTTAAGGTTTTACCTAGACCTCCATGCGCACACAGCTTATGCTCATGGGCCCTTTTTATTAAGTTCTGTGTTAGTGCATTTGGAACCCATAGTTTCCATGACATCTCCTCCTGTATTTCATTACCTGATGCGTGCGTAACTCTTTTATAAATGAAACCATTCTCAACCTTTATATCGGGTTAAAAGGAAATTTTATTCTGAAGTTTTGCAATCAAATTTAAATATTCTACGGACTTAAATGCCTTTGATTCCAAGTCAATGAAAACGGAGTTCTCAATCTCATTTGTAAAAATCGATTCGAAATTTATAAGCTGAACACTTTCATTATTCGCGGAAAATATACGTGATAATGCATCCGGGACTATATTAGCACTTCCTTTTCAGTGTCGGATAGAAAAATCGAAGCCTTGTAGCTTCAACGCCCACCGCGCAAGTCTACCGTTTAAATCGTTTTGGCTCATAAGCCGCTTGTGCGATGCATGATCGGTTATGATTTCAAATTTATGACCCTCAACGTAAGCCCGAAACTTCTTTACTGCTATAATAGCTGCCAAGCATTCCTGCTCTGATACAGAATAGTTTCTTTGAGTTGTTGTAAGTTTTTGGCTTATGTATGCTATAGGGACCTTATCTCCGTTCTCATTGGTCTGTGCCAGTACAGCACCAATACCATATTGACTTGCGTCACATTGTATCGAAAACGGGCGTGCAAAATTCGGACTACGCAGCACCGGAGCAGAATTTAAGGAATGTTTTAGCTCCTCGAATGCAGCCTTGGCAGCTTCAGACCAAACAAATTTCTTGTTTTTCCTCAACATATCTGTTAGTGGTGTCGTCAGAGTCGCAAAGTTGCGAACAAAACGCCGATACCACCCACAGATACCTAAAAAGCGTCTTAATTGACGGACGGACTTTGGCAGCGGATAATCTGTTATAGCCTGCACTTTTCCTGGATCTGTGCTGATAGTTCCATGACCAAGTATATGACCTAAATATTTAACTTCCTTAAGAACGAACTTACTTTTCTCGAGGTTAATAGTTAAATTGGCTTTCCTCAAATGAAATGCTATTTCGTGCAATACTAAAAGATGATCGTCAAACGTCTCCGTTATCAGCAGCAGGCCATCTAAATATACAAAAACTTGACTACGTAAATGTGGCGGTATGACTCGATCCATAAGTCGCGACATCGTCTGTGGCGCGTTGCACAATCCAAAGGGCATGGTAACAAACTGATATAATGGACGACCAGGCACAGTGAAAGCTATCTTTTCCCAGGACTCTTTACTCAATGGAACTTGCCAAAAAGCATCTTTCAAGTCAAGACTCGTTATGAATCTGGCCTTTGGGAGCTTACTGAAAATTCCATCAATTAAAGACAAGGGATAAGCATCTTTCACCGTAACACTATTTAGTTTTCTGGCGTCCAGGCACAGTCGTACCTTCCCAGGCTTGCGCACCAAAGTCGCAGGCGACGACCATGGACTTTGAGATTCCTCTATTACCCCTAGCTGAAGCATTCTGTCTATTTCATGAAATAACAACTTCTCAATTGCAGGAGAAATTGAAAAATGTCTCTGCTTTATTGGTTTGCTATCAGAAGTGTCAATTATATGCCCAGCAAGTCTGGTTCTGCCTAAACCTTTCTTGGAGTAAGACGGAAATGATTTTATGGCTTCGTCCAATCTGCTCTTTTCACCTGAATCTAAGTAATGATAATCCAAATCAGGTATTGCAGATGCGGTTCCTATTTCAGAAATACTGCCGCAAAACAAATCACAAGCGAGGCCAATTTTTTTTTACAAAATGCACCTAAGTATAAATTCTGGGTGAGATTTGGTATAATTAAAAACTGCATTGTTTCTAATTTTCCCTTAAAACAAATTTCAGTGATAACAATACCGACCGTAGAATGTTGTCTGCGTCAGCAGTCTTTATGCAAATTTTAAATTTCTGATAAGGATGTTTATTTTCGTTCAAAAACTTTTTCGCATAATCACCTGAAATGCATGATACTGTTGCACCCGTATCAATCATCCCTACTACATCGTTGTTAAAAATTCTTATTGTTGCAAACGGCCTTACATCAAATCATTCCTGTCCGATATTATAACTGAATAAATAATTTTACGATTCTGTTTTACCTTTTTCCAAAAATTCCTTAATCTTTGCGTCGACCTTTTCACTTTGCTAATCTCCTCTATCCCCTCATTAAAACTTTTTGCTCTTGCTTGAATGTATTCTTTTACCCGTATATGATAGGGTTTTAAATAAGTAGGTATTAAATTCGTATTATTCTCTAATATACTTCCTATCACTTGTTCGGTTTGACAACTCGAAGAAGTCACATCTGTGTTCCTCGGTTGTGAAATTTTTCCTTCATATAGGGTTTCTGGTAGTTTTTTGGAAGCTTATTACATATTACACAGTTAGGTTTAAAAACATTCGGAGTGCCACACCCGTAGCAAAATATTTTCCTCTCACCTAAGCAATCCTCAAATCTGAGGCCCGTTTTGGCACAATTCCAACAAACTATTTCTTTAATTTCATTTACATCACATATTTCCTCGCTATCGGAAATGTCTTTTTCTATTTCGGCAATATTTTTGTGAGATATAAATGTTCTAGTCGGCCTATATTTACTAAGCTCCTCTTCTAAGATCTCATGCTTCCTCACAAAATCTCTTAATGCAGCCAAAGAATTAATATTAAAATGCAAAATTTCCTTCCGCACGTAAATTACGTTTCAATATCTCTACTAAATCATACTCATTCAACACAGTTTGTAGACAATCGGTGATCTGCAATACGGCATCGTAGTACGTGTCAAATTTCTCACCGGGCCTTTGCCTCCTGGCTCGTAATTGTTCCTTTAGATCGAATTCTGTTCTGCGATCCTTGAATTGATTTCTTAATTTCTTAATTCTACTCTATGTACAGTGGCATGAAAACGCCAACACCAATCAACTGCTTTGCCGTTAAACAGTAGATGCACGTATTGACACAATGTATTAAAATCGCCCCGTAAGCTCTGAGCCGTCAAAGCTCGCACTCTATAAATAAAATTGTCAATGGATAAACCTCCTTCCTCCGGGTACAAAAGGTTGTCTATTTAATGAGCTCCTAGAATCATGATCTAACATACGATCGCCAAAACTATGGCGATTACCAAAATTATTCCGAGGCGCAGACATTTCTGCTGAAATATAATTTCTAGTAATGTTCATACTAGCTAATTGTTTTCGTACATCCTCATCAACTAAGGTATTATATGTCTATTCAACTAAGCCAAAGACAAGGTAAATGTCCTGTAGTCTCGGGTCCCACTTTGAGCGCCACACTTTCTGTACCGCTTTGCCGGGCTCTACTGGCAAAAAAAATAGAGTATGCACATTTTGGTCACGGTGGAAACATTCGCACACGTGCTTGCAGAGCTAGCTAGTCTGGTATATGGGCAGGGTTCTTGTTTTCCTAGTTGACCTGTAGCGTTAACGTAAAGAAGAAATCACGTGTGTTAGCTAATGCCCTTTTGTGAAATGAAATGAAAAAAAAACGAAAACAATTTAACTTCTCTCCATCAAAGACCTTATCGAACGAGCTGGTGACGTTCTTGTCCTCTTAACCCACCCAACCTGTGGTTTCCGTTATGGACACAATCAAAATTCGGCAGGAAACCCCATATGATTCCTCAAACCATGAAGTTTTACCCTTAATAATAAATTATTCCATATCCATATTTATATCTTATTTATTAATTCAGAATGCATACCGTACAAATTTAACTTCAAGAAACAAAAAAAAATGAATAAAAGGCCCTATGTCCAGATAAAGTTAAATCCGACCCTCATCCTAAAATTTACAAAAAAAAATTATTTAAATCAAAAGTAATAATAATGAATGAATTATAAATATATGTATGGACATTTATGTATCTCTATGTATATTCATATATATATATATACGTACATAAATTTTTTATATTGGTAAATAAGTACAAAGAATTAATTTCGTCTAGATGTATGTATATATATATACACACTCATATATATAGATATGTATCACTCAGTAAGTAATTGCAAAGAACTCACTTTAATTTCTCTTACGCGCGATTAAATTTTTATTATTGTTTTTTTCGCTCTTTGTATACAGTTTACAATTATATTGCTAATATATAAATAAATGTGATTTCTTTGCAACACCAACAAAATTGTAATTAATTGAGAACAGTGTAAACAAAATAAAATGTAATCTACTATCTTAAAATAAAATATAAAGTATTAAGAAAAAAACTTACTGTCTCTTATTTATGTATCCATCGTTGTCTGAAATCCTTCAACATTTGATGAGCAGAGATCTATGTATGTGATTTAGGTTAGTTATTTAAGGGAAAGTTTTGTTTTTTTTTTGTTTAAGAGAGAGACTTTCTTCTTTTCTTTTCTAAGCTTATTAGTCGTTTTAGGAAATTTATTAAATTTCTCATTTTTTTTCCTCGTTGAGGAAATGTAATATCCAGGAAACGATACTAAAATTTAAAAATTAGTAGTGATGTACGATTTGGGTTAGTATGTGTTTTCTATATATATAAATTTATACCTATACTTATATATACAAGTATGTATACATATATGTTTACACATCTATCCATATATATATTCCGTGAGCTGATCGTGATGTGATTAGGTAATGAGTACTATGCCGGTTAAAAGAAATATTTAGTTTGCTAGATTGCAAAACACGGTTGTAGGTGTCCAAAGCCTCGTAATAGTTGTGCAGGCAGCCAGGAATCCGACTATTGGCAGGTTCGGATCCTGTTTAAACGGTGTTCTTGACGACAGTATGTATATGTAAGTACCGGTAGCTGTAGCGGTGTTTTTTTTTTGTTTTCCTTATCTCGTTATGAAATAGCTGCGAATCGACATGTGCAGAAGGAATACTTTTGAAATTAAACTATTTCAACAACACCCTCAAATCACTAACAGACTTAATTAAATTCCCACAGACAGACACACAGATATTCCCACAGACAGACACACAGATATTCCCACAGACAGACAGAAATTCTCACGCCCGCATACTCACAAAATACTAAAAATAAAACAACAAAGCTGTGAACACCCTTAATATAACGTGGGAAACAAAAATCACACAAACACACACCAACATATCAAAGAATGCCGAAAAAAAAAATTTTCTCAAATTTCAGTAATTAAAATCAAAATTTAGGGAATTAACATCAAAATATTAAATTTTAATTGCTGAAATTTGAGAATTTTAATTGGGGCAGGACATCTAATTCGTAACTACTCACTTGATCAACAAGAGGGTATTAACTCGAAATTTTAAAATTTTCAACAGAAGCAAAATACTTTTTGATTTTACATGAAAGGTATATGAAAAATAGATTTTAAATCATCCGTTTCATTAGCGAAACATAGACAAAACAATGTGAAATTTTTACAGCAGCTAAATATGAATATTAGAATGCAAGTTTTGGAGAAAAGTAAAAAAATTAAAATTTCGAGTTAATACCCTCTTTTTGATCAAGTGCGATATATAAATTTATACCTATACTTATATATACAAGTATGTATACATATATATTTACACATCTATCCATATATATATTCCGTGAGCTGATCTTGATGTGATTAGGTAATGAGTACTATGCCGGTTAAAAGAAATATATAGTTTGCTAGATTGCAAAACACGGTTGTAGGTGTCCAAAGCCTCGTAATAGTTGTGCAGGCAGCCAGGAATCCGACTATTGGCAGGTTCGGATCCTGTTTAAACGGTGTTCTTGACGACAGTATGTATATGTAAGTACCGGTAGCTGTAGCGGTGTTTTTTTTTTGTTTTCCTTATCTCGTTATGAAATAGCTGCGAATCGACATGTGCAGAAGGAATACTTTTGTTCCCCTCTATTTAACCAGGTATACCTCTAGTTAAGGCAATTGCAATTTAGCAGTAAACTGACTGCCTTAAACAGTCTCTAATGCACGAGGTGTTTGGGGAAATAGGATTCCGGGCCTGGCCGGTTTCGTAGTCGAAAGAAAATACTATCTGCTATTTATAGAGCCATATTTAAAAAATTACAAAATACACCGTCTTACCTAGTATGTATGAAGATTGTCCAATACCAAAAGTAAAGGAGATTCTGTTCATCTGATATTCCCACTCAAGGATATACAGGAATTTTATTTGCCAATACAAAATAAATATTTAAAAAGCAATGCTACTTCGATTATTTATACGTTGTTCTCTTTTTTTCCTCCTTTAAAATTAAGTATATTTCACCAAGTTCTAATTGATATATGTAAACTGTGTAATTTAAATTACATTAATTTTGATGTCGATCACACAAAGCTTAAATGTTGAAAGAACTCAAGTATGTCACATTTGACGTAGGTAAGCTCTGACTCGTTGAAATTGAATTTTTCTCTATTCGTTTTTTTTATTATATTTTTTTTGCTTGTTTTCGAATTTAAGCAAAAAGCTGTACAACACAGATAGTCAAAATTTGAGTTTGACTCATCATCATGTATGTACATCAATTATTGAAACATACATGCTACGATTAAAAAAAATAAATGAGAGATAAAACAAGATTTTGCTTGTAATAAAAAAATAGTAATTCTGAGTCTGAGATTGACTGATGGATGGAATGTATTCGCAAGCGAGATCCATAGAGTGATTTTGTTTTCCTGCTTGACATAAAAAAAAGTTTATAGATTGAGTATCGATGTCGGTGGTCTTAAAACTTCAAGAAACAATATATAACAGATCATAAATTATGAAATCTCCTATTACAAAACAGGTGTAGGTGAGGATTTATTTAAATCAGAAGACTACAGCTGAAGTCACAACCGAATGTCCTTCGCTTGAAATCGGCCAATATTTTTCCCTGTCATATCCTGCAACTCATAGTAGCATGATCCATGTTTGGCTAACACTTTAGCCTTTTCAAATTGGTTTGCCAATTTCCTATTGAAATGATCGGCAGTTTTGGATTGAGCAAAGTTTCTGCGAAATACAATCTGACCAGGAAGATACGTGACTGGGCGTGAACGAAGATTATATGTCCTGGTGTTTCTCTCATATGCTTTTCTAAGGTTGCTCTGAGCCACCTGTCGAACCAATTCTAATTTTTCATCTACTCTCAAATCTATATCGGTTTCTTCCAGTGAATTCAAAGATCGTAAAAGTTGATATGAATTACCATTTTAAAGCATATTCTGTCCAAAAGCGAGTAAAGTGCCGTGTGATTGTGGAAAACACTATAAGATTTAAGAAAGTCTTTAAAAAGAGTTGACGTAAACTGTACGCCGTTGTCAGTGGTAATCGATTCGGGTACACCAAAAATATGAAAGATTCGTTTTTCTAAAAATTCGACTATAACCTTGGCATGGAATTTCCTTATGGGCTCCAAGAAATGAAACTTAGATAGGTGATTTACGACAATTATTATGCCAATATGGCCTGACGATGACCTGGGTTAAGGGCCTAATAAATCTAGATAAAGTTTTTGAAAAACTCTCACAGATGAGGACGGTTTTAACCATTGGTGGTTTCAATATTTTATTGGTGGCCTTAGTTTGCTTGCAAATGTCGCAGTCTAACACGTATTTGGAGACGCGTTTAGCCATTTTGGGCCAAAAGAAAAAAGTCCTTAATCGCCTTAAGGTTTTACCTAGACCTCCATGCGCACACAGCTTATGCTCATGGGCCCTTTTTATTAAGTTCTGTGTTAGTGCATTTGGAACCCATAGTTTCCATGACATCTCCTCCTGTATTTCATTACCTGATGCGTGCGTAACTCTTTTATAAATGAAACCATTCTCAACCTTTATATCGGGTTAAAAGGAAATTTTATTCTGAAGTTTTGCAATCAAATTTAAATATTCTACGGACTTAAATGCCTTTGATTCCAAGTCAATGAAAACGGAGTTCTCAATCTCATTTGTAAAAATCGATTCGAAATTTATAAGCTGAACACTTTCATTATTCGCGGAAAATATACGTGATAATGCATCCGGGACTATATTAGCACTTCCTTTTCAGTGTCGGATAGAAAAATCGAAGCCTTGTAGCTTCAACGCCCACCGGGCAAGTCTACCGTTTAAATCGTTTTGGCTCATAAGCCGCTTGTGCGATGCATGATCGGTTATGATTTCAAATTTATGACCCTCAACGTAAGCCCGAAACTTCTTTACTGCTATAATAGCTGCCAAGCATTCCTGCTCTGATACAGAATAGTTTCTTTGAGTTGTTGTAAGTTTTTGGCTTATGTATGCTATAGGGACCTTATCTCCGTTCTCATTGGTCTGTGCCAGTACAGCACCAATACCATATTGACTTGCGTCACATTGTATCGAAAACGGGCGTGCAAAATTCGGACTACGCAGCACCGGAGCAGAATTTAAGGAATGTTTTAGCTCCTCGAATGCAGCCTTGGCAGCTTCAGACCAAACAAATTTCTTGTTTTTCCTCAACATATCTGTTAGTGGTGTCGTCAGAGTCGCAAAGTTGCGAACAAAACGCCGATACCACCCACAGATACCTAAAAAGCGTCTTAATTGACGGACGGACTTTGGCAGCGGATAATCTGTTATAGCCTGCACTTTTCCTGGATCTGTGCTGATAGTTCCATGACCAAGTATATGACCTAAATATTTAACTTCCTTAAGAACGAACTTACTTTTCTCGAGGTTAATAGTTAAATTGGCTTTCCTCAAATGAAATGCTACTTCGTGCAATACTAAAAGATGATCGTCAAACGTCTCCGTTATCAGCAGCAGGCCATCTAAATATACAAAAACTTGACTACGTAAATGTGGCGGTATGACTCGATCCATAAGTCGCGACATCGTCTGTGGCGCGTTGCACAATCCAAAGGGCATGGTAACAAACTGATATAATGGACGACCAGGCACAGTGAAAGCTATCTTTTCCCAGGACTCTTTACTCAATGGAACTTGCCAAAAAGCATCTTTCAAGTCAAGACTCGTTATGAATCTGGCCTTTGGGAGCTTACTGAAAATTCCATCAATTAAAGACAAGGGATAAGCATCTTTCACCGTAACACTATTTAGTATTCTGGCGTCCAGGCACAGTCGTACCTTCCCAGGCTTGCGCACCAAAGTCGCAGGCGACGACCATGGACTTTGAGATTCCTCTATTACCCCTAGCTGAAGCATTCTGTCTATTTCATGAAATAACAACTTCTCAATTGCAGGAGAAATTGAAAAATGTCTCTGCTTTATTGGTTTGCTATCAGAAGTGTCAATTATATGCCCAGCAAGTCTGGTTCTGCCTAAACCTTTCTTGGAGTAAGACGGAAATGATTTTATGGCTTCGTCCAATCTGCTCTTTTCACCTGAATCTAAGTAATGATAATCCAAATCAGGTATTGCAGATGCGGTTCCTATTTCAGAAATACTGCCGCAAAACAAATCACAAGCGAGGCCAATTTTTTTTTACAAAATGCACCTAAGTATAAATTCTGGGTGAGATTTGGTATAATTAAAAACTGCATTGTTTCTAATTTTCCCTTAAAACAAATTTCAGTGATAACAATACCGACCGTAGAATGTTGTCTGCGTCAGCAGTCTTTATGCAAATTTTAAATTTCTGATAAGGATGTTTATTTTCGTTCAAAAACTTTTTCGCATAATCACCTGAAATGCATGATACTGTTGCACCCGTATCAATCATCCCTACTACATCGTTGTTAAAAATTCTTATTGTTGCAAACGGCCTTACATCAAATCATTCCTGTCCGATATTATAACTGAATAAATAATTTTACGATTCTGTTTTACCTTTTTCCAAAAATTCCTTAATCTTTGCGTCGACCTTTTCACTTTGCTAATCTCCTCTATCCCCTCATTAAAACTTTTTGCTCTTGCTTGAATGTATTCTTTTACCCGTATATGATAGGGTTTTAAATAAGTAGGTATTAAATTCGTATTATTCTCTAATATACTTCCTATCACTTGTTCGGTTTGACAACTCGAAGAAGTCACATCTGTGTTCCTCGGTTGTGAAATTTTTCCTTCATATAGGGTTTCTGGTAGTTTTTTGGAAGCTTATTACATATTACACAGTTAGGTTTAAAAACATTCGGAGTGCCACACCCGTAGCAAAATATTTTCCTCTCACCTAAGCAATCCTCAAATCTGAGGCCCGTTTTGGCACAATTCCAACAAACTATTTCTTTAATTTCATTTACATCACATATTTCCTCGCTATCGGAAATGTCTTTTTCTATTTCGGCAATATTTTTGTGAGATATAAATGTTCTAGTCGGCCTATATTTACTAAGCTCCTCTTCTAAGATCTCATGCTTCCTCACAAAATCTCTTAATGCAGCCAAAGAATTAATATTAAAATGCAAAATTTCCTTCCGCACGTAAATTACGTTTCAATATCTCTACTAAATCATACTCATTCAACACAGTTTGTAGACAATCGGTGATCTGCAATACGGCATCGTAGTACGTGTCAAATTTCTCACCGGGCCTTTGCCTCCTGGCTCGTAATTGTTCCTTTAGATCGAATTCTGTTCTGCGATCCTTGAATTGATTTCTTAATTTCTTAATTCTACTCTATGTACAGTGGCATGAAAACGCCAACACCAATCAACTGCTTTGCCGTTAAACAGTAGATGCACGTATTGACACAATGTATTAAAATCACCCCGTAAGCTCTGAGCCGTCAAAGCTCGCACTCTATAAATAAAATTGTCAATGGATAAACCTCCTTCCTCCGGGTACAAAAGGTTGTCTATTTAATGAGCTCCTAGAATCATGATCTAACATACGATCGCCAAAACTATGGCGATTACCAAAATTATTCCGAGGCGCAGACATTTCTGCTGAAATATAATTTCTAGTAATGTTCATACTAGCTAATTGTTTTCGTACATCCTCATCAACTAAGGTATTATATGTCTATTCAACTAAGCCAAAGACAAGGTAAATGTCCTGTAGTCTCGGGTCCCACTTTGAGCGCCACACTTTCTGTACCGCTTTGCCGGGCTCTACTGGCAAAAAAATAGAGTATGCACATTTTGGTCACGGTGGAAACATTCGCACACGTGCTTGCAGAGCTAGCTAGTCTGGTATATGGGCAGGGTTCTTGTTTTCCTAGTTGACCTGTAGCGTTAACGTAAAGAAGAAATCACGTGTGTTAGCTAATGCCCTTTTGTGAAATGAAATGAAAAAAAAACGAAAACAATTTAACTTCTCTCCATCAAAGACCTTATCGAACGAGCTGGTGACGTTCTTGTCCTCTTAACCCACCCAACCTGTGGTTTCCGTTATGGACACAATCAAAATTCGGCAGGAAACCCCATATGATTCCTCAAACCATGAAGTTTTACCCTTAATAATAAATTATTCCATATCCATATTTATATCTTATTTATTAATTCAGAATGCATACCGTACAAATTTAACTTCAAGAAACAAAAAAAAATGAATAAAAGGCCCTATGTCCAGATAAAGTTAAATCCGACCCTCATCCTAAAATTTACAAAAAAAAATTATTTAAATCAAAAGTAATAATAATGAATGAATTATAAATATATGTATGGACATTTATGTATCTCTATGTATATTCATATATATATATATACGTACATAAATTTTTTATATTGGTAAATAAGTACAAAGAATTAATTTCGTCTAGATGTATGTATATATATATACACACTCATATATATAGATATGTATCACTCAGTAAGTAATTGCAAAGAACTCACTTTAATTTCTCTTACGCGCGATTAAATTTTTATTATTGTTTTTTTCGCTCTTTGTATACAGTTTACAATTATATTGCTAATATATAAATAAATGTGATTTCTTTGCAACACCAACAAAATTGTAATTAATTGAGAACAGTGTAAACAAAATAAAATGTAATCTACTATCTTAAAATAAAATATAAAGTATTAAGAAAAAAACTTACTGTCTCTTATTTATGTATCCATCGTTGTCTGAAATCCTTCAACATTTGATGAGCAGAGATCTATGTATGTGATTTAGGTTAGTTATTTAAGGGAAACTTTTGTTTTTTTTTTGTTTAAGAGAGAGACTTTCTTCTTTTCTTTTCTAAGCTTATTAGTCGTTTTAGGAAATTTATTAAATTTCTCATTTTTTTTCCTCGTTGAGGAAATGTAATATCCAGGAAACGATACTAAAATTTAAAAATTAGTAGTGATGTACGATTTGGGTTAGTATGTGTTTTCTATTTATATAAATTCATACCTATACTTATATATACAAGTATGTATACATATATGTTTACACATCTATCCATATATATATTCCGTGAGCTGATCTTGATGTGATTAGGTAATGAGTACTATGCCGGTTAAAAGAAATATTTAGTTTGCTAGATTGCAAAACACGGTTGTAGGTGTCCAAAGCCTCGTAATAGTTGTGCAGGCAGCCAGGAATCCGACTATTGGCAGGTTCGGATCCTGTTTAAACGGTGTTCTTGACGACAGTATGTATATGTAAGTACCGGTAGCTGTAGCGGTGTTTTTTTTTGTTTTCCTTATCTCGTTATGAAATAGCTGCGAATCGACATGTGCAGAAGGAATACTTTTGAAATTAAACTATTTCAACAACACCCTCAAATCACTAACAGACTTAATTAAATTCCCACAGACAGACACACAGATATTCCCACAGACAGACACACAGATATTCCCACAGACAGACAGAAATTCTCACGCCCGCATACTCACAAAATACTAAAAATAAAACAACAAAGCTGTGAACACCCTTAATATAACGTGGGAAACAAAAATCACACAAACACACACCAACATATCAAAGAATGCCGAAAAAAAAAATTTTCTCAAATTTCAGTAATTAAAATCAAAATTTAGGCAATTAACATCAAAATATTAAATTTTAATTGCTGAAATTTGAGAATTTTAATTGGGGCAGGACATCTAATTCGTAACTACTCACTTGATCAACAAGAGGGTATTAACTCGAAATTTTAAAATTTTCAACAGAAGCAAAATACTTTTTGATTTTACATGAAAGGTATATGAAAAATAGATTTTAAATCATCCGTTTCATTAGCGAAACATAGACAAAACAATGTGAAATTTTTACAGCAGCTAAATATGAATATTAGAATGCAAGTTTTGGAGAAAAGTAAAAAAATTAAAATTTCGAGTTAATACCCTCTTTTTGATCAAGTGCGATATATAAATTTATACCTATACTTATATATACAAGTATGTATACATATATATTTACACATCTATCCATATATATATTCCGTGAGCTGATCTTGATGTGATTAGGTAATGAGTACTATGCCGGTTAAAAGAAATATTTAGTTTGCTAGATTGCAAAACACGGTTGTAGGTGTCCAAAGCCTCGTAATAGTTGTGCAGGCAGCCAGGAATCCGACTATTGGCAGGTTCGGATCCTGTTTAAACGGTGTTCTTGACGACAGTATGTATATGTAAGTACCGGTAGCTGTAGCGGTGTTTTTTTTTGTTTTCCTTATCTCGTTATGAAATAGCTGCGAATCGACATGTGCAGAAGGAATACTTTTGTTCCCCTCTATTTAACCAGGTATACCTCTAGTTAAGGCAATTGCAATTTAGCAGTAAACTCACTGCCTTAAACAGTCTCTAATGCACGAGGTGTTTGGGGAAATAGGATTCCGGGCCTGGCCGGTTTCGTAGTCGAAAGAAAATACTATCTGCTATTTATAGAGCCATATTTAAAAAATTACAAAATACACCGTCTTACCTAGTATGTATGAAGATTGTCCAACACCAAAAGTAAAGGAGATTCTGTTCATCTGATATTCCCACTCAAGGATATACAGGAATTTTATTTGCCAATACAAAATAAATATTTAAAAAGCAATGCTACTTCGATTATTTATACGTTGTTCTCTTTTTTTCCTCCTTTAAAATTAAGTATATTTCACCAAGTTCTAATTGATATATGTAAACTGTGTAATTTAAATTACATTAATTTTGATGTCGATCACACAAAGCTTAAATGTTGAAAGAACTCAAGTATGTCACATTTGACGTAGGTAAGCTCTGACTCGTTGAAATTGAATTTTTCTCTATTCGTTTTTTTTATTATATTTTTTTTGCTTGTTTTCGAATTTAAGCAAAAAGCTGTACAACACAGATAGTCAAAATTTGAGTTTGACTCATCATCATGTATGTACATCAATTATTGAAACATACATGCTACGATTAAAAAAAATAAATGAGAGATAAAACAAGATTTTGCTTGTAATAAAAAAATAGTAATTCTGAGTCTGAGATTGACTGATGGATGGAATGTATTCGCAAGCGAGATCCATAGGGTGATTTTGTTTTCCTGCTTGACATAAAAAAAAGTTTATAGATTGAGTATCGATGTCGGTGGTCTTAAAACTTCAAGAAACAATATATAACAGATCATAAATTATGAAATCTCCTATTACAAAACAGGTGTAGGTGAGGATTTATTTAAATCAGAAGACTACAGCTGAAGTCACAACCGAATGTCCTTCGCTTGAAATCGGCCAATATTTTTCCCTGTCATATCCTGCAACTCATAGTAGCATGATCCATGTTTGGCTAACACTTTAGCCTTTTCAAATTGGTTTGCCAATTTCCTATTGAAATGATCGGCAGTTTTGGATTGAGCAAAGTTTCTGCGAAATACAATCTGACCAGGAAGATACGTGACTGGGCGTGAACGAAGATTATATGTCCTGGTGTTTCTCTCATATGCTTTTCTAAGGTTGCTCTGAGCCACCTGTCGAACCAATTCTAATTTTTCATCTACTCTCAAATCTATATCGGTTTCTTCCAGTGAATTCAAAGATCGTAAAAGTTGATATGAATTACCATTTTGAAGCATATTCTGTCCAAAAGCGAGTAAAGTGCCGTGTGATTGTGGAAAACACTATAAGATTTAAGAAAGTCTTTAAAAAGAGTTGACGTAAACTGTACGCCGTTGTCAGTGGTAATCGATTCGGGTACACCAAAAATATGAAAGATTCGTTTTTCTAAAAATTCGACTATAACCTTGGCATGGAATTTCCTTATGGGCTCCAAGAAATGAAACTTAGATAGGTGATTTACGACAATTATTATGCCAATATGGCCTGACGATGACCTGGGTTAAGGACCTAATAAATCTAGATAAAGTTTTTGAAAAACTCACAGATGAGGACGGTTTTAACCATTGGTGGTTTCAATATTTTATTGGTGGCCTTAGTTTGCTTGCAAATGTCGCAGTCTAACACGTATTTGGAGACGCGTTTAGCCATTTTGGGCCAAAAGAAAAAAGTCCTTAATCGCCTTAAGGTTTTACCTAGACCTCCATGCGCACACAGCTTATGCTCATGGGCCCTTTTTATTAAGTTCTGTGTTAGTGCATTTGGAACCCATAGTTTCCATGACATCTCCTCCTGTATTTCATTACCTGATGCGTGCGTAACTCTTTTATAAATGAAACCATTCTCAACCTTTATATCGGGTTAAAAGGAAATTTTATTCTGAAGTTTTGCAATCAAATTTAAATATTCTACGGACTTAAATGCCTTTGATTCCAAGTCAATGAAAACGGAGTTCTCAATCTCATTTGTAAAAATCGATTCGAAATTTATAAGCTGAACACTTTCATTATTCGCGGAAAATATACGTGATAATGCATCCGGGACTATATTAGCACTTCCTTTTCAGTGTCGGATAGAAAAATCGAAGCCTTGTAGCTTCAACGCCCACCGGGCAAGTCTACCGTTTAAATCGTTTTGGCTCATAAGCCGCTTGTGCGATGCATGATCGGTTATGATTTCAAATTTATGACCCTCAACGTAAGCCCGAAACTTCTTTACTGCTATAATAGCTGCCAAGCATTCCTGCTCTGATACAGAATAGTTTCTTTGAGTTGTTGTAAGTTTTTGGCTTATGTATGCTATAGGGACCTTATCTCCGTTCTCATTGGTCTGTGCCAGTACAGCACCAATACCATATTGACTTGCGTCACATTGTATCGAAAACGGGCGTGCAAAATTCGGACTACGCAGCACCGGAGCAGAATTTAAGGAATGTTTTAGCTCCTCGAATGCAGCCTTGGCAGCTTCAGACCAAACAAATTTCTTGTTTTTCCTCAACATATCTGTTAGTGGTGTCGTCAGAGTCGCAAAGTTGCGAACAAAACGCCGATACCACCCACAGATACCTAAAAAGCGTCTTAATTGACGGACGGACTTTGGCAGCGGATAATCTGTTATAGCCTGCACTTTTCCTGGATCTGTGCTGATAGTTCCATGACCAAGTATATGACCTAAATATTTAACTTCCTTAAGAACGAACTTACTTTTCTCGAGGTTAAATTGGCTTTCCTCAAATGAAATGCTACTTCGTGCAATACTAAAAGATGATCGTCAAACGTCTCCGTTATCAGCAGCAGGCCATCTAAATATACAAAAACTTGACTACGTAAATGTGGCGGTATGACTCGATCCATAAGTCGCGACATCGTCTGTGGCGCGTTGCACAATCCAAAGGGCATGGTAACAAACTGATATAATGGACGACCAGGCACAGTGAAAGCTATCTTTTCCCAGGACTCTTTACTCAATGGAACTTGCCAAAAAGCATCTTTCAAGTCAAGACTCGTTATGAATCTGGCCTTTGGAAGCTTACTGAAAATTCCATCAATTAAAGACAAGGGATAAGCATCTTTCACCGTAACACTATTTAGTTTTCTGGCGTCCAGGCACAGTCGTACCTTCCCAGGCTTGCGCACCAAAGTCGCAGGCGACGACCATGGACTTTGAGATTCCTCTATTACCCCTAGCTGAAGCATTCTGTCTATTTCATGAAATAACAACTTCTCAATTGCAGGAGAAATTGAAAAATGTCTCTGCTTTATTGGTTTGCTATCAGAAGTGTCAATTATATGCCCAGCAAGTCTGGTTCTGCCTAAACCTTTCTTGGAGTAAGACGGAAATGATTTTATGGCTTCGTCCAATCTGCTCTTTTCACCTGAATCTAAGTAATGATAATCCAAATCAGGTATTGCAGATGCGGTTCCTATTTCAGAAATACTGCCGCAAAACAAATCACAAGCGAGGCCAATTTTTTTTTACAAAATGCACCTAAGTATAAATTCTGGGTGAGATTTGGTATAATTAAAAACTGCATTGTTTCTAATTTTCCCTTAAAACAAATTTCAGTGATAACAATACCGACCGTAGAATGTTGTCTGCGTCAGCAGTCTTTATGCAAATTTTAAATTTCTGATAAGGATGTTTATTTTCGTTCAAAAACTTTTTCGCATAATCACCTGAAATGCATGATACTGTTGCACCCGTATCAATCATCCCTACTACATCGTTGTTAAAAATTCTTATTGTTGCAAACGGCCTTACATCAAATCATTCCTGTCCGATATTATAACTGAATAAATAATTTTACGATTCTGTTTTACCTTTTTCCAAAAATTCCTTAATCTTTGCGTCGACCTTTTCACTTTGCTAATCTCCTCTATCCCCTCATTAAAACTTTTTGCTCTTGCTTGAATGTATTCTTTTACCCGTATATGATAGGGTTTTAAATAAGTAGGTATTAAATTCGTATTATTCTCTAATATACTTCCTATCACTTGTTCGGTTTGACAACTCGAAGAAGTCACATCTGTGTTCCTCGGTTGTGAAATTTTTCCTTCATATAGGGTTTCTGGTAGTTTTTTGGAAGCTTATTACATATTACACAGTTAGGTTTAAGAACATTCGGAGTGCCACACCCGTAGCAAAATATTTTCCTCTCACCTAAGCAATCCTCAAATCTGAGGCCCGTTTTGGCACAATTCCAACAAACTATTTCTTTAATTTCATTTACATCACATATTTCCTCGCTATCGGAAATGTCTTTTTCTATTTCGGCAATATTTTTGTGAGATATAAATGTTCTAGTCGGCCTATATTTACTAAGCTCCTCTTCTAAGATCTCATGCTTCCTCACAAAATCTCTTAATGCAGCCAAAGAATTAATATTAAAATGCAAAATTTCCTTCCGCACGTAAATTACGTTTCAATATCTCTACTAAATCATACTCATTCAACACAGTTTGTAGACAATCGGTGATCTGCAATACGGCATCGTAGTACGTGTCAAATTTCTCACCGGGCCTTTGCCTCCTGGCTCGTAATTGTTCCTTTAGATCGAATTCTGTTCTGCGATCCTTGAATTGATTTCTTAATTTCTTAATTCTACTCTATGTACAGTGGCATGAAAACGCCAACACCAATCAACTGCTTTGCCGTTAAACAGTAGATGCACGTATTGACACAATGTATTAAAATCGCCCCGTAAGCTCTGAGCCGTCAAAGCTCGCACTCTATAAATAAAATTGTCAATGGATAAACCTCCTTCCTCCGGGTACAAAAGGTTGTCTATTTAATGAGCTCCTAGAATCATGATCTAACATACGATCGCCAAAACTATGGCGATTACCAAAATTATTCCGAGGCGCAGACATTTCTGCTGAAATATAATTTCTAGTAATGTTCATACTAGCTAATTGTTTTCGTACATCCTCATCAACTAAGGTATTATATGTCTATTCAACTAAGCCAAAGACAAGGTAAATGTCCTGTAGTCTCGGGTCCCACTTTGAGCGCCACACTTTCTGTACCGCTTTGCCGGGCTCTACTGGCAAAAAAATAGAGTATGCACATTTTGGTCACGGTGGAAACATTCGCACACGTGCTTGCAGAGCTAGCTAGTCTGGTATATGGGCAGGGTTCTTGTTTTCCTAGTTGACCTGTAGCGTTAACGTAAAGAAGAAATCACGTGTGTTAGCTAATGCCCTTTTGTGAAATGAAATGAAAAAAAAACGAAAACAATTTAACTTCTCTCCATCAAAGACCTTATCGAACGAGCTGGTGACGTTCTTGTCCTCTTAACCCACCCAACCTGTGGTTTCCGTTATGGACACAATCAAAATTCGGCAGGAAACCCCATATGATTCCTCAAACCATGAAGTTTTACCCTTAATAATAAATTATTCCATATCCATATTTATATCTTATTTATTAATTCAGAATGCATACCGTACAAATTTAACTTCAAGAAACAAAAAAAATGAATAAAAGGCCCTATGTCCAGATAAAGTTAAATCCGACCCTCATCCTAAAATTTACAAAAAAAAATTATTTAAATCAAAAGTAATAATAATGAATGAATTATAAATATATGTATGGACATTTATGTATCTCTATGTATATTCATATATATATATATACGTACATAAATTTTTTATATTGGTAAATAAGTACAAAGAATTAATTTCGTCTAGATGTATGTATATATATATATACACTCATATATATAGATATGTATCACTCAGTAAGTAATTGCAAAGAACTCACTTTAATTTCTCTTACGCGCGATTAAATTTTTATTATTGTTTTTTTCGCTCTTTGTATACAGTTTACAATTATATTGCTAATATATAAATAAATGTGATTTCTTTGCAACACCAACAAAATTGTAATTAATTGAGAACAGTGTAAACAAAATAAAATGTAATCTACTATCTTAAAATAAAATATAAAGTATTAAGAAAAAAACTTACTGTCTCTTATTTATGTATCCATCGTTGTCTGAAATCCTTCAACATTTGATGAGCAGAGATCTATGTATGTGATTTAGGTTAGTTATTTAAGGGAAACTTTTGTTTTTTTTTTGTTTAAGAGAGAGACTTTCTTCTTTTCTTTTCTAAGCTTATTAGTCGTTTTAGGAAATTTATTAAATTTCTCATTTTTTTTTCCTCGTTGAGGAAATGTAATATCCAGGAAACGATACTAAAATTTAAAAATTAGTAGTGATGTACGATTTGGGTTAGTATGTGTTTTCTATATATATAAATTTATACCTATACTTATATATACAAGTATGTATACATATATGTTTACACATCTATCCATATATATATTCCGTGAGCTGATCTTGATGTGATTAGGTAATGAGTACTATGCCGGTTAAAAGAAATATTTAGTTTGCTAGATTGCAAAACACGGTTGTAGGTGTCCAAAGCCTCGTAATAGTTGTGCAGGCAGCCAGGAATCCGACTATTGGCAGGTTCGGATCCTGTTTAAACGGTGTTCTTGACGACAGTATGTATATGTAAGTACCGGTAGCTGTAGCGGTGTTTTTTTTTTGTTTTCCTTATCTCGTTATGAAATAGCTGCGAATCGACATGTGCAGAAGGAATACTTTTGAAATTAAACTATTTCAACAACACCCTCAAATCACTAACAGACTTAATTAAATTCCCACAGACAGACACACAGATATTCCCACAGACAGACACACAGATATTCCCACAGACAGACAGAAATTCTCACGCCCGCATACTCACAAAATACTAAAAATAAAACAACAAAGCTGTGAACACCCTTAATATAACGTGGGAAACAAAAATCACACAAACACACACCAACATATCAAAGAATGCCGAAAAAAAAAATTTTCTCAAATTTCAGTAATTAAAATCAAAATTTAGGCAATTAACATTAAAATATTAAATTTTAATTGCTGAAATTTGAGAATTTTAATTGGGGCAGGACATCTAATTCGTAACTACTCACTTGATCAACAAGAGGGTATTAACTCGAAATTTTAAAATTTTCAACAGAAGCAAAATACTTTTTGATTTTACATGAAAGGTATATGAAAAATAGATTTTAAATCATCCGTTTCATTAGCGAAACATAGACAAAACAATGTGAAATTTTTACAGCAGCTAAATATGAATATTAGAATGCAAGTTTTGGAGAAAAGTAAAAAAATTAAAATTTCGAGTTAATACCCTCTTTTTGATCAAGTGCGATATATAAATTTATACCTATACTTATATATACAAGTATGTATACATATATATTTACACATCTATCCATATATATATTCCGTGAGCTGATCTTGATGTGATTAGGTAATGAGTACTATGCCGGTTAAAAGAAATATTTAGTTTGCTAATTGCAAAACACGGTTGTAGGTGTCCAAAGCCTCGTAATAGTTGTGCAGGCAGCCAGGAATCCGACTATTGGCAGGTTCGGATCCTGTTTAAACGGTGTTCTTGACGACAGTATGTATATGGAAGTACCGGTAGCTGTAGCGGTGTTTTTTTTTGTTTTTCTTATCTCGTTATGAAATAGCTGCGAATCGACATGTGCAGAAGGAATACTTTTGTTCCCCTCTATTTAACCAGGTATACCTCTAGTTAAGGCAATTGCAATTTAGCAGTAAACTCACTGCCTTAAACAGTCTCTAATGCACGAGGTGTTTGGGGAAATAGGATTCCGGGCCTGGCCGGTTTCGTAGTCGAAAGAAAATACTATCTGCTATTTATAGAGCCATATTTAAAAAATTACAAAATACACCGTCTTACCTAGTATGTATGAAGATTGTCCAACACCAAAAGTAAAGGAGATTCTGTTCATCTGATATTCCCACTCAAGGATATACAGGAATTTTATTTGCCAATACAAAATAAATATTTAAAAAGCAATGCTACTTCGATTATTTATACGTTGTTCTCTTTTTTTCCTCCTTTAAAATTAAGTATATTTCACCAAGTTCTAATTGATATATGTAAACTGTGTAATTTAAATTACATTAATTTTGATGTCGATCACACAAAGCTTAAATGTTGAAAGAACTCAAGTATGTCACATTTGACGTAGGTAAGCTCTGACTCGTTGAAATTGAATTTTTCTCTATTCGTTTTTTTTATTATATTTTTTTTGCTTGTTTTCGAATTTAAGCAAAAAGCTGTACAACACAGATAGTCAAAATTTGAGTTTGACTCATCATCATGTATGTACATCAATTATTGAAACATACATGCTACGATTAAAAAAAATAAATGAGAGATAAAACAAGATTTTGCTTGTAATAAAAAAATAGTAATTCTGAGTCTGAGATTGACTGATGGATGGAATGTATTCGCAAGCGAGATCCATAGGGTGATTTTGTTTTCCTGCTTGACATAAAAAAAAGTTTATAGATTGAGTATCGATGTCGGTGGTCTTAAAACTTCAAGAAACAATATATAACAGATCATAAATTATGAAATCTCCTATTACAAAACAGGTGTAGGTGAGGATTTATTTAAATCAGAAGACTACAGCTGAAGTCACAACCGAATGTCCTTCGCTTGAAATCGGCCAATATTTTTCCCTGTCATATCCTGCAACTCATAGTAGCATGATCCATGTTTGGCTAACACTTTAGCCTTTTCAAATTGGTTTGCCAATTTCCTATTGAAATGATCGGCAGTTTTGGATTGAGCAAAGTTTCTGCGAAATACAATCTGACCAGGAAGATACGTGACTGGGCGTGAACGAAGATTATATGTCCTGGTGTTTCTCTCATATGCTTTTCTAAGGTTGCTCTGAGCCACCTGTCGAACCAATTCTAATTTTTCATCTACTCTCAAATCTATATCGGTTTTTTCCAGTGAATTCAAAGATCGTAAAAGTTGATATGAATTACCATTTTGAAGCATATTCTGTCCAAAAGCGAGTAAAGTGCCGTGTGATTGTGGAAAACACTATAAGATTTAAGAAAGTCTTTAAAAAGAGTTGACGTAAACTGTACGCCGTTGTCAGTGGTAATCGATTCGGGTACACCAAAAATATGAAAGATTCGTTTTTCTAAAAATTCGACTATAACCTTGGCATGGAATTTCCTTATGGGCTCCAAGAAATGAAACTTAGATAGGTGATTTACGACAATTATTATGCCAATATGGCCTGACGATGACCTGGGTTAAGGACCTAATAAATCTAGATAAAGTTTTTGAAAAACTCTCACAGATGAGGACGGTTTTAACCATTGGTGGTTTCAATATTTTATTGGTGGCCTTAGTTTGCTTGCAAATGTCGCAGTCTAACACGTATTTGGAGACGCGTTTAGCCATTTTGGGCCAAAAGAAAAAAGTCCTTAATCGCCTTAAGGTTTTACCTAGACCTCCATGCGCACACAGCTTATGCTCATGGGCCCTTTTTATTAAGTTCTGTGTTAGTGCATTTGGAACCCATAGTTTCCATGACATCTCCTCCTGTATTTCATTACCTGATGCGTGCGTAACTCTTTTATAAATGAAACCATTCTCAACCTTTATATCGGGTTAAAAGGAAATTTTATTCTGAAGTTTTGCAATCAAATTTAAATATTCTACGGACTTAAATGCCTTTGATTCCAAGTCAATGAAAACGGAGTTCTCAATCTCATTTGTAAAAATCGATTCGAAATTTATAAGCTGAACACTTTCATTATTCGCGGAAAATATACGTGATAATGCATCCGGGACTATATTAGCACTTCCTTTTCAGTGTCCGATAGAAAAATCGAAGCCTTGTAGCTTCAACGCCCACCGGGCAAGTCTACCGTTTAAATCGTTTTGGCTCATAAGCCGCTTGTGCGATGCATGATCGGTTATGATTTCAAATTTATGACCCTCAACGTAAGCCCGAAACTTCTTTACTGCTATAATAGCTGCCAAGCATTCCTGCTCTGATACAGAATAGTTTCTTTGAGTTGTTGTAAGTTTTTGGCTTATGTATGCTATAGGGACCTTATCTCCGTTCTCATTGGTCTGTGCCAGTACAGCACCAATACCATATTGACTTGCGTCACATTGTATCGAAAACGGGCGTGCAAAATTCGGACTACGCAGCACCGGAGCAGAATTTAAGGAATGTTTTAGCTCCTCGAATGCAGCCTTGGCAGCTTCAGACCAAACAAATTTCTTGTTTTTCCTCAACATATCTGTTAGTGGTGTCGTCAGAGTCGCAAAGTTGCGAACAAAACGCCGATACCACCCACAGATACCTAAAAAGCGTCTTAATTGACGGACGGACTTTGGCAGCGGATAATCTGTTATAGCCTGCACTTTTCCTGGATCTGTGCTGATAGTTCCATGACCAAGTATATGACCTAAATATTTAACTTCCTTAAGAACGAACTTACTTTTCTCGAGGTTAATAGTTAAATTGGCTTTCCTCAAATGAAATGCTACTTCGTGCAATACTAAAAGATGATCGTCAAACGTCTCCGTTATCAGCAGCAGGCCATCTAAATATACAAAAACTTGACTACGTAAATGTGGCGGTATGACTCGATCCATAAGTCGCGACATCGTCTGTGGCGCGTTGCACAATCCAAAGGGCATGGTAACAAACTGATATAATGGACGACCAGGCACAGTGAAAGCTATCTTTTCCCAGGACTCTTTACTCAATGGAACTTGCCAAAAAGCATCTTTCAAGTCAAGACTCGTTATGAATCTGGCCTTTGGGAGCTTACTGAAAATTCCATCAATTAAAGACAAGGGATAAGCATCTTTCACCGTAACACTATTTAGTTTTCTGGCGTCCAGGCACAGTCGTACCTTCCCAGGCTTGCGCACCAAAGTCGCAGGCGACGACCATGGACTTTGAGATTCCTCTATTACCCCTAGCTGAAGCATTCTGTCTATTTCATGAAATAACAACTTCTCAATTGCAGGAGAAATTGAAAAATGTCTCTGCTTTATTGGTTTGCTATCAGAAGTGTCAATTATATGCCCAGCAAGTCTGGTTCTGCCTAAACCTTTCTTGGAGTAAGACGGAAATGATTTTATGGCTTCGTCCAATCTGCTCTTTTCACCTGAATCTAAGTAATGATAATCCAAATCAGGTATTGCAGATGCGGTTCCTATTTCAGAAATACTGCCGCAAAACAAATCACAAGCGAGGCCAATTTTTTTTTACAAAATGCACCTAAGTATAAATTCTGGGTGAGATTTGGTATAATTAAAAACTGCATTGTTTCTAATTTTCCCTTAAAACAAATTTCAGTGATAACAATACCGACCGTAGAATGTTGTCTGCGTCAGCAGTCTTTATGCAAATTTTAAATTTCTGATAAGGATGTTTATTTTCGTTCAAAAACTTTTTCGCATAATCACCTGAAATGCATGATACTGTTGCACCCGTATCAATCATCCCTACTACATCGTTGTTAAAAATTCTTATTGTTGCAAACGGCCTTACATCAAATCATTCCTGTCCGATATTATAACTGAATAAATAATTTTACGATTCTGTTTTACCTTTTCCAAAAATTCCTTAATCTTTGCGTCGACCTTTTCACTTTGCTAATCTCCTCTATCCCCTCATTAAAACTTTTTGCTCTTGCTTGAATGTATTCTTTTACCCGTATATGATAGGGTTTTAAATAAGTAGGTATTAAATTCGTATTATTCTCTAATATACTTCCTATCACTTGTTCGGTTTGACAACTCGAAGAAGTCACATCTGTGTTCCTCGGTTGTGAAATTTTTCCTTCATATAGGGTTTCTGGTAGTTTTTTGGAAGCTTATTACATATTACACAGTTAGGTTTAAGAACATTCGGAGTGCCACACCCGTAGCAAAATATTTTCCTCTCACCTAAGCAATCCTCAAATCTGAGGCCCGTTTTGGCACAATTCCAACAAACTATTTCTTTAATTTCATTTACATCACATATTTCCTCGCTATCGGAAATGTCTTTTTCTATTTCGGCAATATTTTTGTGAGATATAAATGTTCTAGTCGGCCTATATTTACTAAGCTCCTCTTCTAAGATCTCATGCTTCCTCACAAAATCTCTTAATGCAGCCAAAGAATTAATATTAAAATGCAAAATTTCCTTCCGCACGTAAATTACGTTTCAATATCTCTACTAAATCATACTCATTCAACACAGTTTGTAGACAATCGGTGATCTGCAATACGGCATCGTAGTACGTGTCAAATTTCTCACCGGGCCTTTGCCTCCTGGCTCGTAATTGTTCCTTTAGATCGAATTCTGTTCTGCGATCCTTGAATTGATTTCTTAATTTCTTAATTCTACTCTATGTACTGTGGCATGAAAACGCCAACACCAATCAACTGCTTTGCCGTTAAACAGTAGATGCACGTATTGACACAATGTATTAAAATCGCCCCGTAAGCTCTGAGCCGTCAAAGCTCGCACTCTATAAATAAAATTGTCAATGGATAAACCTCCTTCCTCCGGGTACAAAAGGTTGTCTATTTAATGAGCTCCTAGAATCATGATCTAACATACGATCGCCAAAACTATGGCGATTACCAAAATTATTCCGAGGCGCAGACATTTCTGCTGAAATATAATTTCTAGTAATGTTCATACTAGCTAATTGTTTTCGTACATCCTCATCAACTAAGGTATTATATGTCTATTCAACTAAGCCAAAGACAAGGTAAATGTCCTGTAGTCTCGGGTCCCACTTTGAGCGCCACACTTTCTGTACCGCTTTGCCGGGCTCTACTGGCAAAAAAATAGAGTATGCACATTTTGGTCACGGTGGAAACATTCGCACACGTGCTTGCAGAGCTAGCTAGTCTGGTATATGGGCAGGGTTCTTGTTTTCCTAGTTGACCTGTAGCGTTAACGTAAAGAAGAAATCACGTGTGTTAGCTAATGCCCTTTTGTGAAATGAAATGAAAAAAAAACGAAAACAATTTAACTTCTCTCCATCAAAGACCTTATCGAACGAGCTGGTGACGTTCTTGTCCTCTTAACCCACCCAACCTGTGGTTTCCGTTATGGACACAATCAAAATTCGGCAGGAAACCCCATATGATTCCTCAAACCATGAAGTTTTACCCTTAATAATAAATTATTCCATATCCATATTTATATCTTATTTATTAATTCAGAATGCATACCGTACAAATTTAACTTCAAGAAACAAAAAAAAATGAATAAAAGGCCCTATGTCCAGATAAAGTTAAATCCGACCCTCATCCTAAAATTTACAAAAAAAAATTATTTAAATCAAAAGTAATAATAATGAATGAATTATAAATATATGTATGGACATTTATGTATCTCTATGTATATTCATATATATATATATACGTACATAAATTTTTTATATTGGTAAATAAGTACAAAGAATTAATTTCGTCTAGATGTATGTATATATATATACACACTCATATATATAGATATGTATCACTCAGTAAGTAATTGCAAAGAACTCACTTTAATTTCTCTTACGCGCGATTAAATTTTTATTATTGTTTTTTTCGCTCTTTGTATACAGTTTACAATTATATTGCTAATATATAAATAAATGTGATTTCTTTGCAACACCAACAAAATTGTAATTAATTGAGAACAGTGTAAACAAAATAAAATGTAATCTACTATCTTAAAATAAAATATAAAGTATTAAGAAAAAAACTTACTGTCTCTTATTTATGTATCCATCGTTGTCTGAAATCCTTCAACATTTGATGAGCAGAGATCTATGTATGTGATTTAGGTTAGTTATTTAAGGGAAACTTTTGTTTTTTTTTTGTTTAAGAGAGAGACTTTCTTCTTTTCTTTTCTAAGCTTATTAGTCGTTTTAGGAAATTTATTAAATTTCTCATTTTTTTTTCCTCGTTGAGGAAATGTAATATCCAGGAAACTATACTAAAATTTAAAAATTAGTAGTGATGTACGATTTGGGTTAGTATGTGTTTTCTATATATATAAATTTATACCTATACTTATATATACAAGTATGTATACATATATGTTTACACATCTATCCATATATATATTCCGTGAGCTGATCTTGATGTGATTAGGTAATGAGTACTATGCCGGTTAAAAGAAATATTTAGTTTGCTAGATTGCAAAACACGGTTGTAGGTGTCCAAAGCCTCGTAATAGTTGTGCAGGCAGCCAGGAATCCGACTATTGGCAGGTTCGGATCCTGTTTAAACGGTGTTCTTGACGACAGTATGTATATGTAAGTACCGGTAGCTGTAGCGGTGTTTTTTTTTTTGTTTTCCTTATCTCGTTATGAAATAGCTGCGAATCGACATGTGCAGAAGGAATACTTTTGAAATTAAACTATTTCAACAACACCCTCAAATCACTAACAGACTTAATTAAATTCCCACAGACAGACACACAGATATTCCCACAGACAGACACACAGATATTCCCACAGACAGACAGAAATTCTCACGCCCGCATACTCACAAAATACTAAAAATAAAACAACAAAGCTGTGAACACCCTTAATATAACGTGGGAAACAAAAATCACACAAACACACACCAACATATCAAAGAATGCCGAAAAAAAAAATTTTCTCAAATTTCAGTAATTAAAATCAAAATTTAGGCAATTAACATTAAAATATTAAATTTTAATTGCTGAAATTTGAGAATTTTAATTGGGGCAGGACATCTAATTCGTAACTACTCACTTGATCAACAAGAGGGTATTAACTCGAAATTTTAAAATTTTCAACAGAAGCAAAATACTTTTTGATTTTACATGAAAGGTATATGAAAAATAGATTTTAAATCATCCGTTTCATTAGCGAAACATAGACAAAACAATGTGAAATTTTTACAGCAGCTAAATATGAATATTAGAATGCAAGTTTTGGAGAAAAGTAAAAAAATTAAAATTTCGAGTTAATACCCTCTTTTTGATCAAGTGCGATATATAAATTTATACCTATACTTATATATACAAGTATGTATACATATATATTTACACATCTATCCATATATATATTCCGTGAGCTGATCTTGATGTGATTAGGTAATGAGTACTATGCCGGTTAAAAGAAATATTTAGTTTGCTAATTGCAAAACACGGTTGTAGGTGTCCAAAGCCTCGTAATAGTTGTGCAGGCAGCCAGGAATCCGACTATTGGCAGGTTCGGATCCTGTTTAAACGGTGTTCTTGACGACAGTATGTATATGGAAGTACCGGTAGCTGTAGCGGTGTTTTTTTTTGTTTTTCTTATCTCGTTATGAAATAGCTGCGAATCGACATGTGCAGAAGGAATACTTTTGTTCCCCTCTATTTAACCAGGTATACCTCTAGTTAAGGCAATTGCAATTTAGCAGTAAACTCACTGCCTTAAACAGTCTCTAATGCACGAGGTGTTTGGGGAAATAGGATTCCGGGCCTGGCCGGTTTCGTAGTCGAAAGAAAATACTATCTGCTATTTATAGAGCCATATTTAAAAAATTACAAAATACACCGTCTTACCTAGTATGTATGAAGATTGTCCAACACCAAAAGTAAAGGAGATTCTGTTCATCTGATATTCCCACTCAAGGATATACAGGAATTTTATTTGCCAATACAAAATAAATATTTAAAAAGCAATGCTACTTCGATTATTTATACGTTGTTCTCTTTTTTTCCTCCTTTAAAATTAAGTATATTTCACCAAGTTCTAATTGATATATGTAAACTGTGTAATTTAAATTACATTAATTTTGATGTCGATCACACAAAGCTTAAATGTTGAAAGAACTCAAGTATGTCACATTTGACGTAGGTAAGCTCTGACTCGTTGAAATTGAATTTTTCTCTATTCGTTTTTTTTATTATATTTTTTTGCTTGTTTTCGAATTTAAGCAAAAAGCTGTACAACACAGATAGTCAAAATTTGAGTTTGACTCATCATCATGTATGTACATCAATTATTGAAACATACATGCTACGATTAAAAAAAATAAATGAGAGATAAAACAAGATTTTGCTTGTAATAAAAAAATAGTAATTCTGAGTCTGAGATTGACTGATGGATGGAATGTATTCGCAAGCGATATTTTGTTTTCCTGCTTGACATAAAAAAAAGTTTATAGATTGAGTATCGATGTCGGTGGTCTTAAAACTTCAAGAAACAATATATAACAGATCATAAATTATGAAATCTCCTATTACAAAACAGGTGTAGGTGAGGATTTATTTAAATCAGAAGACTACAGCTGAAGTCACAACCGAATGTCCTTCGCTTGAAATCGGCCAATATTTTTCCCTGTCATATCCTGCAACTCATAGTAGCATGATCCATGTTTGGCTAACACTTTAGCCTTTTCAAATTGGTTTGCCAATTTCCTATTGAAATGATCGGCAGTTTTGGATTGAGCAAAGTTTCTGCGAAATACAATCTGACCAGGAAGATACGTGACTGGGCGTGAACGAAGATTATATGTCCTGGTGTTTCTCTCATATGCTTTTCTAAGGTTGCTCTGAGCCACCTGTCGAACCAATTCTAATTTTTCATCTACTCTCAAATCTATATCGGTTTCTTCCAGTGAATTCAAAGATCGTAAAAGTTGATATGAATTACCATTTTGAAGCATATTCTGTCCAAAAGCGAGTAAAGTGCCGTGTGATTGTGGAAAACACTATAAGATTTAAGAAAGTCTTTAAAAAGAGTTGACGTAAACTGTACGCCGTTGTCAGTGGTAATCGATTCGGGTACACCAAAAATATGAAAGATTCGTTTTTCTAAAAATTCGACTATAACCTTGGCATGGAATTTCCTTATGGGCCCCAAGAAATGAAACTTAGATAGGTGATTTACGACAATTATTATGCCAATATGGCCTGACGATGACCTGGGTTAAGGACCTAATAAATCTAGATAAAGTTTTTGAAAAACTCTCACAGATGAGGACGGTTTTAACCATTGGTGGTTTCAATATTTTATTGGTGGCATTAGTTTGCTTGCAAATGTCGCAGTCTAACACGTATTTGGAGACGCGTTTAGCCATTTTGGGCCAAAAGAAAAAAGTCCTTAATCGCCTTAAGGTTTTACCTAGACCTCCATGCGCACACAGCTTATGCTCATGGGCCCTTTTTATTAAGTTCTGTGTTAGTGCATTTGGAACCCATAGTTTCCATGACATCTCCTCCTGTATTTCATTACCTGATGCGTGCGTAACTCTTTTATAAATGAAACCATTCTCAACCTTTATATCGGGTTAAAAGGAAATTTTATTCTGAAGTTTTGCAATCAAATTTAAATATTCTACGGACTTAAATGCCTTTGATTCCAAGTCAATGAAAACGGAGTTCTCAATCTCATTTGTAAAAATCGATTCGAAATTTATAAGCTGAACACTTTCATTATTCGCGGAAAATATACGTGATAATGCATCCGGGACTATATTAGCACTTCCTTTTCAGTGTCGGATAGAAAAATCGAAGCCTTGTAGCTTCAACGCCCACCGGGCAAGTCTACCGTTTAAATCGTTTTGGCTCATAAGCCGCTTGTGCGATGCATGATCGGTTATGATTTCAAATTTATGACCCTCAACGTAAGCCCGAAACTTCTTTACTGCTATAATAGCTGCCAAGCATTCCTGCTCTGATACAGAATAGTTTCTTTGAGTTGTTGTAAGTTTTTGGCTTATGTATGCTATAGGGACCTTATCTCCGTTCTCATTGGTCTGTGCCAGTACAGCACCAATACCATATTGACTTGCGTCACATTGTATCGAAAACGGGCGTGCAAAATTCGGACTACGCAGCACCGGAGCAGAATTTAAGGAATGTTTTAGCTCCTCGAATGCAGCCTTGGCAGCTTCAGACCAAACAAATTTCTTGTTTTTCCTCAACATATCTGTTAGTGGTGTCGTCAGAGTCGCAAAGTTGCGAACAAAACGCCGATACCACCCACAGATACCTAAAAAGCGTCTTAATTGACGGACGGACTTTGGCAGCGGATAATCTGTTATAGCCTGCACTTTTCCTGGATCTGTGCTGATAGTTCCATGACCAAGTATATGACCTAAATATTTAACTTCCTTAAGAACGAACTTACTTTTCTCGAGGTTAATAGTTAAATTGGCTTTCCTCAAATGAAATGCTACTTCGTGCAATACTAAAAGATGATCGTCAAACGTCTCCGTTATCAGCAGCAGGCCATCTAAATATACAAAAACTTGACTACGTAAATGTGGCGGTATGACTCGATCCATAAGTCGCGACATCGTCTGTGGCGCGTTGCACAATCCAAAGGGCATGGTAACAAACTGATATAATGGACGACCAGGCACAGTGAAAGCTATCTTTTCCCAGGACTCTTTACTCAATGGAACTTGCCAAAAAGCATCTTTCAAGTCAAGACTCGTTATGAATCTGGCCTTTGGGAGCTTACTGAAAATTCCATCAATTAAAGACAAGGGATAAGCATCTTTCACCGTAACACTATTTAGTTTTCTGGCGTCCAGGCACAGTCGTACCTTCCCAGGCTTGCGCACCAAAGTCGCAGGCGACGACCATGGACTTTGAGATTCCTCTATTACCCCTAGCTGAAGCATTCTGTCTATTTCATGAAATAACAACTTCTCAATTGCAGGAGAAATTGAAAAATGTCTCTGCTTTATTGGTTTGCTATCAGAAGTGTCAATTATATGCCCAGCAAGTCTGGTTCTACCTAAACCTTTCTTGGAGTAAGACGGAAATGATTTTATGGCTTCGTCCAATCTGCTCTTTTCACCTGAAGCTAAGTAATGATAATCCAAATCAGGTATTGCAGATGCGGTTCCTATTTCAGAAATACTGCCGCAAAACAAATCACAAGCGAGGCCAATTTTTTTTTACAAAATGCACCTAAGTATAAATTCTGGGTGAGATTTGGTATAATTAAAAACTGCATTGTTTCTAATTTTCCCTTAAAACAAATTTCAGTGATAACAATACCGACCGTAGAATGTTGTCTGCGTCAGCAGTCTTTATGCAAATTTTAAATTTCTGATAAGGATGTTTATTTTCGTTCGAAAACTTTTTCGCATAATCACCTGAAATGCATGATACTGTTGCACCCGTATCAATCATCCCTACTACATCGTTGTTAAAAATTCTTATTGTTGCAAACGGCCTTACATCAAATCATTCCTGTCCGATATTATAACTGAATAAATAATTTTACGATTCTGTTTTACCTTTTTCCAAAAATTCCTTAATCTTTGCGTCGACCTTTTCACTTTGCTAATCTCCTCTATCCCCTCATTAAAACTTTTTGCTCTCGCTTGAATGTATTCTTTTACCCGTATATGATAGGGTTTTAAATAAGTAGGTATTAAATTCGTATTATTCTCTAATATACTTCCTATCACTTGTTCGGTTTGACAACTCGAAGAAGTCACATCTGTGTTCCTCGGTTGTGAAATTTTTCCTTCATATAGGGTTTCTGGTAGTTTTTTGGAAGCTTATTACATATTACACAGTTAGGTTTAAAAACATTCGGAGTGCCACACCCGTAGCAAAATATTTTCCTCTCACCTAAGCAATCCTCAAATCTGAGGCCCGTTTTGGCACAATTCCAACAAACTATTTCTTTAATTTCATTTACATCACATATTTCCTCGCTATCGGAAATGTCTTTTTCTATTTCGGCAATATTTTTGTGAGATATAAATGTTCTAGTCGGCCTATATTTACTAAGCTCCTCTTCTAAGATCTCATGCTTCCCCACAAAATCTCTTAATGCAGCCAAAGAATTAATATTAAAATGCAAAATTTCCTTCCGCACGTAAATTACGTTTCAATATCTCTACTAAATCATACTCATTCAACACAGTTTGTAGACAATCGATGATCTGCAATACGGCATCGTAGTACGCGTCAAATTTCTCACCGGGCCTTTGCCTCCTGGCTCGTAATTGTTCCTTTAGATCGAATTCTGTTCTGCGATCCTTGAATTGATTTCTTAATTTCTTAATTCTACTTTATGTACAGTGGCATGAAAACGCCAACACCAATCAACTGCTTTGCCGTTAAAAAGTAGATGCACGTATTGACACAATGTATTAAAATCGCCCCGTAAGCTCTGAGCCGTCAAAGCTCGCACTCTATAAATAAAATTGTCAATGGATAAACCTCCTTCCTCCGGGTACAAAAGGTTGTCTATTTAATGAGCTCCTAGAATCATGATCTAACATACGATCGCCAAAACTATGGCGATTACCAAAATTATTCCGAGGCGCAGACATTTCTGCTGAAATATAATTTCTAGTAATGTTCATACTAGCTAATTGTTTTCGTACATCCTCATCAACTAAGGTATTATATGTCTATTCAACTAAGCCAAAGACAAGGTAAATGTCCTGTAGTCTCGGGTCCCACTTTGAGCGCCACACTTTCTGTACCGCTTTGCCGGGCTCTACTGGCAAAAAAATAGAGTATGCACATTTTGGTCACGGTGGAAACATTCGCACACGTGCTTGCAGAGCTAGCTAGTCTGGTATATGGGCAGGGTTCTTGTTTTCCTAGTTGACCTGTAGCGTTAACGTAAAGAAGAAATCACGTGTGTTAGCTAATGCCCTTTTGTGAAATGAAATGAAAAAAAAACGAAAACAATTTAACTTCTCTCCATCAAAGACCTTATCGAACGAGCTGGTGACGTTCTTGTCCTTTTAACCCACCCAACCTGTGGTTTCCGTTATGGACACAATCAAAATTCGGCAGGAAACCCCATATGATTCCTCAAACCATGAAGTTTTACCCTTAATAATAAATTATTCCATACCCATATTTATATCTTATTTATTAATTCAGAATGCATACCGTACAAATTTAACTTCAAGAAACAAAAAAAAAATGAATAAAAGGCCCTATGTCCAGATAAAGTTAAATCCGACCCTCATCCTAAAATTTACAAAAAAAAATTATTTAAATCAAAAGTAATAATAATGAATGAATTATAAATATATGTATGGACATTTATGTATCTCTATGTATATTCATATATATATATATACGTACATAAATTTTTTATATTGGTAAATAAGTACAAAGAATTAATTTCGTCTAGATGTATGTATATATATATACACACTCATATATATAGATATGTATCACTCAGTAAGTAATTGCAAAGAACTCACTTTAATTTCTATTACGCGCGATTAAATTTTTATTATTGTTTTTTTCGCTCTTTGTATACAGTTTACAATTATATTGCTAATATATAAATAAATGTGATTTCTTTGCAACACCAACAAAATTGTAATTAATTGAGAACAGTGTAAACAAAATAAAATGTAATCTACTATCTTAAAATAAAATATAAAGTATTAAGAAAAAAACTTACTGTCTCTTATTTATGTATCCATCGTTGTCTGAAATCCTTCAACATTTGATGAGCAGAGATCTATGTATGTGATTTAGGTTAGTTATTTAAGGGAAAGTTTTGTTTTTTTTTTGTTTAAGAGAGAGACTTTCTTCTTTTCTTTTCTAAGCTTATTAGTCGTTTTAGGAAATTTATTAAATTTCTCATTTTTTTTTCCTCGTTGAGGAAATGTAATATCCAGGAAACGATACTAAAATTTAAAAATTAGTAGTGATGTACGATTTGGGTTAGTATGTGTTTTCTATATATATAAATTTATACCTATACTTATATATACAAGTATGTATACATATATGTTTACACATCTATCCATATATATATTCCGTGAGCTGATCTTGATGTGATTAGGTAATGAGTACTATGCCGGTTAAAAGAAATATTTAGTTTGCTAGATTGCAAAACACGGTTGTAGGTGTCCAAAGCCTCGTAATAGTTGTGCAGGCAGCCAGGAATCCGACTATTGGCAGGTTCGGATCCTGTTTAAACGGTGTTCTTGACGACAGTATGTATATGTAAGTACCGGTAGCTGTAGCGGTGTTTTTTTTTTGTTTTCCTTATCTCGTTATGAAATAGCTGCGAATCGACATGTGCAGAAGGAATACTTTTGAAATTAAACTATTTCAACAACACCCTCAAATCACTAACAGACTTAATTAAATTCCCACAGACAGACACACAGATATTCCCACAGACAGACACACAGATATTCCCACAGACAGACAGAAATTCTCACGCCCACATACTCACAAAATACTAAAAATAAAACAACAAAGCTGTGAACACCCTTAATATAACGTGGGAAACAAAAATCACACAAACACACACCAACATATCAAAGAATGCCGAAAAAAAAAAATTTCTCAAATTTCAGTAATTAAAATCAAAATTTAGGCAATTAACATCAAAATATTAAATTTTAATTGCTGAAATTTGAGAATTTTAATTGGGGCAGGACATCTAATTCGTAACTACTCACTTGATCAACAAGAGGGTATTAACTCGAAATTTTAAAATTTTCAACAGAAGCAAAATACTTTTTGATTTTACATGAAAGGTATATGAAAAATAGATTTTAAATCATCCGTTTCATTAGCGAAACATAGACAAAACAATGTGAAATTTTTACAGCAGCTAAATATGAATATTAGAATGCAAGTTTTGGAGAAAAGTAAAAAAATTAAAATTTCGAGTTAATACCCTCTTTTTGATCAAGTGCGATATATAAATTTATACCTATACTTATATATACAAGTATGTATACATATATATTTACACATCTATCCATATATATATTCCGTGAGCTGATCTTGATGTGATTAGGTAATGAGTACTATGCCGGTTAAAAGAAATATTTAGTTTGCTAATTGCAAAACACGGTTGTAGGTGTCCAAAGCCTCGTAATAGTTGTGCAGGCAGCCAGGAATCCGACTATTGGCAGGTTCGGATCCTGTTTAAACGGTGTTCTTGACGACAGTATGTATATGGAAGTACCGGTAGCTGTAGCGGTGTTTTTTTTTGTTTTTCTTATCTCGTTATGAAATAGCTGCGAATCGACATGTGCAGAAGGAATACTTTTGTTCCCCTCTATTTAACCAGGTATACCTCTAGTTAAGGCAATTGCAATTTAGCAGTAAACTCACTGCCTTAAACAGTCTCTAATGCACGAGGTGTTTGGGGAAATAGGATTCCGGGCCTGGCCGGTTTCGTAGTCGAAAGAAAATACTATCTGCTATTTATAGAGCCATATTTAAAAAATTACAAAATACACCGTCTTACCTAGTATGTATGAAGATTGTCCAACACCAAAAGTAAAGGAGATTCTGTTCATCTGATATTCCCACTCAAGGATATACAGGAATTTTATTTGCCAATACAAAATAAATATTTAAAAAGCAATGCTACTTCGACGTTGTTCTCTTTTTTTCCTCCTTTAAAATTAAGTATATTTCACCAAGTTCTAATTGATATATGTAAACTGTGTAATTTAAATTACATTAATTTTGATGTCGATCACACAAAGCTTAAATGTTGAAAGAACTCAAGTATGTCACATTTGACGTAGGTAAGCTCTGACTCGTTGAAATTGAATTTTTCTCTATTCGTTTTTTTTATTATATTTTTTTTGCTTGTTTTCGAATTTAAGCAAAAAGCTGTACAACACAGATAGTCAAAATTTGAGTTTGACTCATCATCATGTATGTACATCAATTATTGAAACATACATGCTACGATTAAAAAAAATAAATGAGAGATAAAACAAGATTTTGCTTGTAATAAAAAAAATAGTAATTCTGAGTCTGAGATTGACTGATGGATGGAATGTATTCGCAAGCGAGATCCATAGAGTGATTTTGTTTTCCTGCTTGACATAAAAAAAAGTTTATAGATTGAGTATCGATGTCGGTGGTCTTAAAACTTCAAGAAACAATATATAACAGATCATAAATTATGAAATCTCCTATTACAAAACAGGTGTAGGTGAGGATTTATTTAAATCAGAAGACTACAGCTGAAGTCACAACCGAATGTCCTTCGCTTGAAATCGGCCAATATTTTTCCCTGTCATATCCTGCAACTCATAGTAGCATGATCCATGTTTGGCTAACACTTTAGCCTTTTCAAATTGGTTTGCCAATTTCCTATTGAAATGATCGGCAGTTTTGGATTGAGCAAAGTTTCTGCGAAATACAATCTGACCAGGAAGATACGTGACTGGGCGTGAACGAAGATTATATGTCCTGGTGTTTCTCTCATATGCTTTTCTAAGGTTGCTCTGAGCCACCTGTCGAACCAATTCTAATTTTTCATCTACTCTCAAATCTATATCGGTTTCTTCCAGTGAATTCAAAGATCGTAAAAGTTGATATGAATTACCATTTTGAAGCATATTCTGTCCAAAAGCGAGTAAAGTGCCGTGTGATTTTGGAAAACACTATAAGATTTAAGAAAGTCTTTAAAAAGAGTTGACGTAAACTGTACGCCGTTGTCAGTGGTAATCGATTCGGGTACACCAAAAATATGAAAGATTCGTTTTTCTAAAAATTCGACTATAACCTTGGCATGGAATTTCCTTATGGGCTCCAAGAAATGAAACTTAGATAGGTGATTTACGACAATTATTATGCCAATATGGCCTGACGATGACCTGGGTTAAGGGCCTAATAAATCTAGATAAAGTTTTTGAAAAACTCTCACAGATGAGGACGGTTTTAACCATTGGTGGTTTCAATATTTTATTGGTGGCCTTAGTTTGCTTGCAAATGTCGCAGTCTAACACGTATTTGGAGACGCGTTTAGCCATTTTGGGCCAAAAGAAAAAAGTCCTTAATCGCCTTAAGGTTTTACCTAGACCTCCATGCGCACACAGCTTATGCTCATGGGCTCTTTTTATTAAGTTCTGTGTTAGTGCATTTGGAACCCATAGTTTCCATGACATCTCCTCCTGTATTTCATTACCTGATGCGTGCGTAACTCTTTTATAAATGAAACCATTCTCAACCTTTATATCGGGTTAAAAGGAAATTTTATTCTGAAGTTTTGCAATCAAATTTAAATATTCTACGGACTTAAATGCCTTTGATTCCAAGTCAATGAAAACGGAGTTCTCAATCTCATTTGTAAAAATCGATTCGAAATTTATAAGCTGAACACTTTCATTATTCGCGGAAAATATACGTGATAATGCATCCGGGACTATATTAGCACTTCCTTTTCAGTGTCGGATAGAAAAATCGAAGCCTTGTAGCTTCAACGCCCACCGGGCAAGTCTACCGTTTAAATCGTTTTGGCTCATAAGCCGCTTGTGCGATGCATGATCGGTTATGATTTCAAATTTATGACCCTCAACGTAAGCCCGAAACTTCTTTACTGCTATAATAGCTGCCAAGCATTCCTGCTCTGATACAGAATAGTTTCTTTGAGTTGTTGTAAGTTTTTGGCTTATGTATGCTATAGGGACCTTATCTCCGTTCTCATTGGTCTGTGCCAGTACAGCACCAATACCATATTGACTTGCGTCACATTGTATCGAAAACGGGCGTGCAAAATTCGGACTACGCAGCACCGGAGCAGAATTTAAGGAATGTTTTAGCTCCTCGAATGCAGCCTTGGCAGCTTCAGACCAAACAAATTTCTTGTTTTTCCTCAACATATCTGTTAGTGGTGTCGTCAGAGTCGCAAAGTTGCGAACAAAACGCCGATACCACCCACAGATACCTAAAAAGCGTCTTAATTGACGGACGGACTTTGGCAGCGGATAATCTGTTATAGCCTGCACTTTTCCTGGATCTGTGCTGATAGTTCCATGACCAAGTATATGACCTAAATATTTAACTTCCTTAAGAACGAACTTACTTTTCTCGAGGTTAATAGTTAAATTGGCTTTCCTCAAATGAAATGCTACTTCGTGCAATACTAAAAGATGATCGTCAAACGTCTCCGTTATCAGCAGCAGGCCATCTAAATATACAAAAACTTGACTACGTAAATGTGGCGGTATGACTCGATCCATAAGTCGCGACATCGTCTGTGGCGCGTTGCACAATCCAAAGGGCATGGTAACAAACTGATATAATGGACGACCAGGCACAGTGAAAGCTATCTTTTCCCAGGACTCTTTACTCAATGGAACTTGCCAAAAAGCATCTTTCAAGTCAAGACTCGTTATGAATCTGGCCTTTGGGAGCTTACTGAAAATTCCATCAATTAAAGACAAGGGATAAGCATCTTTCACCGTAACACTATTTAGTTTTCTGGCGTCCAGGCACAGTCGTACCTTCCCAGGCTTGCGCACCAAAGTCGCAGGCGACGACCATGGACTTTGAGATTCCTCTATTACCCCTAGCTGAAGCATTCTGTCTATTTCATGAAATAACAACTTCTCAATTGCAGGAGAAATTGAAAAATGTCTCTGCTTTATTGGTTTGCTATCAGAAGTGTCAATTATATGCCCAGCAAGTCTGGTTCTGCCTAAACCTTTCTTGGAGTAAGACGGAAATGATTTTATGGCTTCGTCCAATCTGCTCTTTTCACCTGAATCTAAGTAATGATAATCCAAATCAGGTATTGCAGATGCGGTTCCTATTTCAGAAATACTGCCGCAAAACAAATCACAAGCGAGGCCAATTTTTTTTTACAAAATGCACCTAAGTATAAATTCTGGGTGAGATTTGGTATAATTAAAAACTGCATTGTTTCTAATTTTCCCTTAAAACAAATTTCAGTGATAACAATACCGACCGTAGAATGTTGTCTGCGTCAGCAGTCTTTATGCAAATTTTAAATTTCTGATAAGGATGTTTATTTTCGTTCAAAAACTTTTTCGCATAATCACCTGAAATGCATGATACTGTTGCACCCGTATCAATCATCCCTACTACATCGTTGTTAAAAATTCTTATTGTTGCAAACGGCCTTACATCAAATCATTCCTGTCCGATATTATAACTGAATAAATAATTTTACGATTCTGTTTTACCTTTTCCAAAAATTCCTTAATCTTTGCGTCGACCTTTTCACTTTGCTAATCTCCTCTATCCCCTCATTAAAACTTTTTGCTCTTGCTTGAATGTATTCTTTTACCCGTATATGATAGGGTTTTAAATAAGTAGGTATTAAATTCGTATTATTCTCTAATATACTTCCTATCACTTGTTCGGTTTGACAACTCGAAGAAGTCACATCTGTGTTCCTCGGTTGTGAAATTTTTCCTTCATATAGGGTTTCTGGTAGTTTTTTGGAAGCTTATTACATATTACACAGTTAGGTTTAAAAACATTCGGAGTGCCACACCCGTAGCAAAATATTTTCCTCTCACCTAAGCAATCCTCAAATCTGAGGCCCGTTTTGGCACAATTCCAACAAACTATTTCTTTAATTTCATTTACATCACATATTTCCTCGCTATCGGAAATGTCTTTTTCTATTTCGGCAATATTTTTGTGAGATATAAATGTTCTAGTCGGCCTATATTTACTAAGCTCCTCTTCTAAGATCTCATGCTTCCTCACAAAATCTCTTAATGCAGCCAAAGAATTAATATTAAAATGCAAAATTTCCTTCCGCACGTAAATTACGTTTCAATATCTCTACTAAATCATACTCATTCAACACAGTTTGTAGACAATCGATGATCTGCAATACGGCATCGTAGTACGTGTCAAATTTCTCACCGGGCCTTTGCCTCCTGGCTCGTAATTGTTCCTTTAGATCGAATTCTGTTCTGCGATCCTTGAATTGATTTCTTAATTTCTTAATTCTACTTTATGTACAGTGGCATGAAAACGCCAACACCAATCAACTGCTTTGCCGTTAAACAGTAGATGCACGTATTGACACAATGTATTAAAATCGCCCCGTAAGCTCTGAGCCGTCAAAGCTCGCACTCTATAAATAAAATTGTCAATGGATAAACCTCCTTCCTCCGGGTACAAAAGGTTGTCTATTTAATGAGCTCCTAGAATCATGATCTAACATACGATCGCCAAAACTATGGCGATTACCAAAATTATTCCGAGGCGCAGACATTTCTGCTGAAATATAATTTCTAGTAATGTTCATACTAGCTAATTGTTTTCGTACATCCTCATCAACTAAGGTATTATATGTCTATTCAACTAAGCCAAAGACAAGGTAAATGTCCTGTAGTCTCGGGTCCCACTTTGAGCGCCACACTTTCTGTACCGCTTTGCCGGGCTCTACTGGCAAAAAAATAGAGTATGCACATTTTGGTCACGGTGGAAACATTCGCACACGTGCTTGCAGAGCTAGCTAGTCTGGTATATGGGCAGGGTTCTTGTTTTCCTAGTTGACCTGTAGCGTTAACGTAAAGAAGAAATCACGTGTGTTAGCTAATGCCCTTTTGTGAAATGAAATGAAAAAAAACGAAAACAATTTAACTTCTCTCCATCAAAGACCTTATCGAACGAGCTGGTGACGTTCTTGTCCTCTTAACCCACCCAACCTGTGGTTTCCGTTATGGACACAATCAAAATTCGGCAGGAAACCCCATATGATTCCTCAAACCATGGAGTTTTACCCTTAATAATAAATTATTCCATATCCATATTTATATCTTATTTATTAATTCAGAATGCATACCGTACAAATTTAACTTCAAGAAACAAAAAAAAATGAATAAAAGGCCCTATGTCCAGATAAAGTTAAATCCGACCCTCATCCTAAAATTTACAAAAAAAAATTATTTAAATCAAAAGTAATAATAATGAATGAATTATAAATATATGTATGGACATTTATGTATCTCTATGTATATTCATATATATATATATATACGTACATAAATTTTTTATATTGGTAAATAAGTACAAAGAATTAATTTCGTCTAGATGTATGTATATATATATACACACTCATATATATAGATATGTATCACTCAGTAAGTAATTGCAAAGAACTCACTTTAATTTCTCTTACGCGCGATTAAATTTTTATTATTGTTTTTTTCGCTCTTTGTATACAGTTTACAATTATATTGCTAATATATAAATAAATGTGATTTCTTTGCAACACCAACAAAATTGTAATTAATTGAGAACAGTGTAAACAAAATAAAATGTAATCTACTATCTTAAAATAAAATATAAAGTATTAAGAAAAAAACTTACTGTCTCTTATTTATGTATCCATCGTTGTCTGAAATCCTTCAACATTTGATGAGCAGAGATCTATGTATGTGATTTAGGTTAGTTATTTAAGGGAAAGTTTTGTTTTTTTTTTGTTTAAGAGAGAGACTTTCTTCTTTTCTTTTCTAAGCTTATTAGTCGTTTTAGGAAATTTATTAAATTTCTCATTTTTTTTTCCTCGTTGAGGAAATGTAATATCCAGGAAACGATACTAAAATTTAAAAATTAGTAGTGATGTACGATTTGGGTTAGTATGTGTTTTCTATATATATAAATTTATACCTATACTTATATATACAAGTATGTATACATATATGTTTACACATCTATCCATATATATATTCCGTGAGCTGATCTTGATGTGATTAGGTAATGAGTACTATGCCGGTTAAAAGAAATATTTAGTTTGCTAGATTGCAAAACACGGTTGTAGGTGTCCAAAGCCTCGTAATAGTTGTGCAGGCAGCCAGGAATCCGACTATTGGCAGGTTCGGATCCTGTTTAAACGGTGTTCTTGACGACAGTATGTATATGTAAGTACCGGTAGCTGTAGCGGTGTTTTTTTTTTGTTTTCCTTATCTCGTTATGAAATAGCTGCGAATCGACATGTGCAGAAGGAATACTTTTGAAATTAAACTATTTCAACAACACCCTCAAATCACTAACAGACTTAATTAAATTCCCACAGACAGACACACAGATATTCCCACAGACAGACACACAGATATTCCCACAGACAGACAGAAATTCTCACGCCCGCATACTCACAAAATACTAAAAATAAAACAACAAAGCTGTGAACACCCTTAATATAACGTGGGAAACAAAAATCACACAAACACACACCAACATATCAAAGAATGCCGAAAAAAAAATTTTTCTCAAATTTCAGTAATTAAAATCAAAATTTAGGCAATTAACATCAAAATATTAAATTTTAATTGCTGAAATTTGAGAATTTTAATTGGGGCAGGACATCTAATTCGTAACTACTCACTTGATCAACAAGAGGGTATTAACTCGAAATTTTAAAATTTTCAACAGAAGCAAAATACTTTTTGATTTTACATGAAAGGTATATGAAAAATAGATTTTAAATCATCCGTTTCATTAGCGAAACATAGACAAAACAATGTGAAATTTTTACAGCAGCTAAATATGAATATTAGAATGCAAGTTTTGGAGAAAAGTAAAAAAATTAAAATTTCGAGTTAATACCCTCTTTTTGATCAAGTGCGATATATAAATTTATACCTATACTTATATATACAAGTATGTATACATATATATTTACACATCTATCCATATATATATTCCGTGAGCTGATCTTGATGTGATTAGGTAATGAGTACTATGCCGGTTAAAAGAAATATTTAGTTTGCTAATTGCAAAACACGGTTGTAGGTGTCCAAAGCCTCGTAATAGTTGTGCAGGCAGCCAGGAATCCGACTATTGGCAGGTTCGGATCCTGTTTAAACGGTGTTCTTGACGACAGTATGTATATGGAAGTACCGGTAGCTGTAGCGGTGTTTTTTTTTTGTTTTTCTTATCTCGTTATGAAATAGCTGCGAATCGACATGTGCAGAAGGAATACTTTTGTTCCCCTCTATTTAACCAGGTATACCTCTAGTTAAGGCAATTGCAATTTAGCAGTAAACTCACTGCCTTAAACAGTCTCTAATGCACGAGGTGTTTGGGGAAATAGGATTCCGGGCCTGGCCGGTTTCGTAGTCGAAAGAAAATACTATCTGCTATTTATAGAGCCATATTTAAAAAATTACAAAATACACCGTCTTACCTAGTATGTATGAAGATTGTCCAACACCAAAAGTAAAGGAGATTCTGTTCATCTGATATTCCCACTCAAGGATATACAGGAATTTTATTTGCCAATACAAAATAAATATTTAAAAAGCAATGCTACTTCGATTATTTATACGTTGTTCTCTTTTTTTCCTCCTTTAAAATTAAGTATATTTCACCAAGTTCTAATTGATATATGTAAACTGTGTAATTTAAATTACATTAATTTTGATGTCGATCACACAAAGCTTAAATGTTGAAAGAACTCAAGTATGTCACATTTGACGTAGGTAAGCTCTGACTCGTTGAAATTGAATTTTTCTCTATTCGTTTTTTTATTATATTTTTTTTGCTTGTTTTCGAATTTAAGCAAAAAGCTGTACAACACAGATAGTCAAAATTTGAGTTTGACTCATCATCATGTATGTACATCAATTATTGAAACATACATGCTACGATTAAAAAAAATAAATGAGAGATAAAACAAGATTTTGCTTGTAATAAAAAAATAGTAATTCTGAGTCTGAGATTGACTGATGGATGGAATGTATTCGCAAGCGAGATCCATAGGGTGATTTTGTTTTCCTGCTTGACATAAAAAAAAGTTTATAGATTGAGTATCGATGTCGGTGGTCTTAAAACTTCAAGAAACAATATATAACAGATCATAAATTATGAAATCTCCTATTACAAAACAGGTGTAGGTGAGGATTTATTTAAATCAGAAGACTACAGCTGAAGTCACAACCGAATGTCCTTCGCTTGAAATCGGCCAATATTTTTCCCTGTCATATCCTGCAACTCATAGTAGCATGATCCATGTTTGGCTAACACTTTAGCCTTTTCAAATTGGTTTGCCAATTTCCTATTGAAATGATCGGCAGTTTTGGATTGAGCAAAGTTTCTGCGAAATACAATCTGACCAGGAAGATACGTGACTGGGCGTGAACGAAGATTATATGTCCTGGTGTTTCTCTCATATGCTTTTCTAAGGTTGCTCTGAGCCACCTGTCGAACCAATTCTAATTTTTCATCTACTCTCAAATCTATATCGGTTTCTTCCAGTGAATTCAAAGATCGTAAAAGTTGATATGAATTACCATTTTGAAGCATATTCTGTCCAAAAGCGAGTAAAGTGCCGTGTGATTGTGGAAAACACTATAAGATTTAAGAAAGTCTTTAAAAAGAGTTGACGTAAACTGTACGCCGTTGTCAGTGGTAATCGATTCGGGTACATCAAAAATATGAAAGATTCGTTTTTCTAAAAATTCGACTATAACCTTGGCATGGAATTTCCTTATGGGCTCCAAGAAATGAAACTTAGATAGGTGATATACGACAATTATTATGCCAATATGGCCTGACGATGACCTGGGTTAAGGGCCTAATAAATCTAGATAAAGTTTTTGAAAAACTCTCACAGATGAGGACGGTTTTAACCATTGGTGGTTTCAATATTTTATTGGTGGCCTTAGTTTGCTTGCAAATGTCGCAGTCTAACACGTATTTGGAGACGTCTTTAGCCATTTTGGGCCAAAAGAAAAAAGTCCTTAATCGCCTTAAGGTTTTACCTAGACCTCCATGCGCACACAGCTTATGCTCATGGGCCCTTTTTATTAAGTTCTGTGTTAGTGCATTTGGAACCCATAGTTTCCATGACATCTCCTCCTGTATTTCATTACCTGATGCGTGCGTAACTCTTTTATAAATGAAACCATTCTCAACCTTTATATCGGGTTAAAAGGAAATTTTATTCTGAAGTTTTGCAATCAAATTTAAATATTCTACGGACTTAAATGCCTTTGATTCCAAGTCAATGAAAACGGAGTTCTCAATCTCATTTGTAAAAATCGATTCGAAATTTATAAGCTGAACACTTTCATTATTCGCGGAAAATATACGTGATAATGCATCCGGGACTATATTAGCACTTCCTTTTCAGTGTCGGATAGAAAAATCGAAGCCTTGTAGCTTCAACGCCCACCGGGCAAGTCTACCGTTTAAATCGTTTTGGCTCATAAGCCGCTTGTGCGATGCATGATCGGTTATGATTTCAAATTTATGACCCTCAACGTAAGCCCGAAACTTCTTTACTGCTATAATAGCTGCCAAGCATTCCTGCTCTGATACAGAATAGTTTCTTTGAGTTGTTGTAAGTTTTTGGCTTATGTATGCTATAGGGACCTTATCTCCGTTCTCATTGGTCTGTGCCAGTACAGCACCAATACCATATTGACTTGCGTCACATTGTATCGAAAACGGGCGTGCAAAATTCGGACTACGCAGCACCGGAGCAGAATTTAAGGAATGTTTTAGCTCCTCGAATGCAGCCTTGGCAGCTTCAGACCAAACAAATTTCTTGTTTTTCCTCAACATATCTGTTAGTGGTGTCGTCAGAGTCGCAAAGTTGCGAACAAAACGCCGATACCACCCACAGATACCTAAAAAGCGTCTTAATTGACGGACGGACTTTGGCAGCGGATAATCTGTTATAGCCTGCACTTTTCCTGGATCTGTGCTGATAGTTCCATGACCAAGTATATGACCTAAATATTTAACTTCCTTAAGAACGAACTTACTTTTCTCGAGGTTAATAGTTAAATTGGCTTTCCTCAAATGAAATGCTACTTCGTGCAATACTAAAAGATGATCGTCAAACGTCTCCGTTATCAGCAGCAGGCCATCTAAATATACAAAAACTTGACTACGTAAATGTGGCGGTATGACTCGATCCATAAGTCGCGACATCGTCTGTGGCGCGTTGCACAATCCAAAGGGCATGGTAACAAACTGATATAATGGACGACCAGGCACAGTGAAAGCTATCTTTTCCCAGGACTCTTTACTCAATGGAACTTGCCAAAAAGCATCTTTCAAGTCAAGACTCGTTATGAATCTGGCCTTTGGGAGCTTACTGAAAATTCCATCAATTAAAGACAAGGGATAAGCATCTTTCACCGTAACACTATTTAGTTTTCTGGCGTCCAGGCACAGTCGTACCTTCCCAGGCTTGCGCACCAAAGTCGCAGGCGACGACCATGGACTTTGAGATTCCTCCATTACCCCTAGCTGAAGCATTCTGTCTATTTCATCAAATAACAACTTCTCAATTGCAGGAGAAATTGAAAAATGTCTCTGCTTTATTGGTTTGCTATCAGAAGTGTCAATTATATGCCCAGCAAGTCTGGTTCTGCCTAAACCTTTCTTGGAGTAAGACGGAAATGATTTTATGGCTTCGTCCAATCTGCTCTTTTCACCTGAATCTAAGTAATGATAATCCAAATCAGGTATTGCAGATGCGGTTCCTATTTCAGAAATACTGCCGCAAAACAAATCACAAGCGAGGCCAATTTTTTTTTACAAAATGCACCTAAGTATAAATTCTGGGTGAGATTTGGTATAATTAAAAACTGCATTGTTTCTAATTTTCCCTTAAAACAAATTTCAGTGATAACAATACCGACCGTAGAATGTTGTCTGCGTCAGCAGTCTTTATGCAAATTTTAAATTTCTGATAAGGATGTTTATTTTCGTTCAAAAACTTTTTCGCATAATCACCTGAAATGCATGATACTGTTGCACCCGTATCAATCATCCCTACTACATCGTTGTTAAAAATTCTTATTGTTGCAAACGGCCTTACATCAAATCATTCCTGTCCGATATTATAACTGAATAAATAATTTTACGATTCTGTTTTACCTTTTTCCAAAAATTCCTTAATCTTTGCGTCGACCTTTTCACTTTGCTAATCTCCTCTATCCCCTCATTAAAACTTTTTGCTCTTGCTTGAATGTATTCTTTTACCCGTATATGATAGGGTTTTAAATAAGTAGGTATTAAATTCGTATTATTCTCTAATATACTTCCTATCACTTGTTCGGTTTGACAACTCGAAGAAGTCACATCTGTGTTCCTCGGTTGTGAAATTTTTCCTTCATATAGGGTTTCTGGTAGTTTTTTGGAAGCTTATTACATATTACACAGTTAGGTTTAAAAACATTCGGAGTGCCACACCCGTAGCAAAATATTTTCCTCTCACCTAAGCAATCCTCAAATCTGAGGCCCGTTTTGGCACAATTCCAACAAACTATTTCTTTAATTTCATTTACATCACATATTTCCTCGCTATCGGAAATGTCTTTTTCTATTTCGGCAATATTTTTGTGAGATATAAATGTTCTAGTCGGCCTATATTTACTAAGCTCCTCTTCTAAGATCTCATGCTTCCTCACAAAATCTCTTAATGCAGCCAAAGAATTAATATTAAAATGCAAAATTTCCTTCCGCACGTAAATTACGTTTCAATATCTCTACTAAATCATACTCATTCAACACAGTTTGTAGACAATCGGTGATCTGCAATACGGCATCGTAGTACGTGTCAAATTTCTCACCGGGCCTTTGCCTCCTGGCTCGTAATTGTTCCTTTAGATCGAATTCTGTTCTGCGATCCTTGAATTGATTTCTTAATTTCTTAATTCTACTCTATGTACAGTGGCATGAAAACGCCAACACCAATCAACTGCTTTGCCGTTAAACAGTAGATGCACGTATTGACACAATGTATTAAAATCGCCCCGTAAGCTCTGAGCCGTCAAAGCTCGCACTCTATAAATAAAATTGTCAATGGATAAACCTCCTTCCTCCGGGTACAAAAGGTTGTCTATTTAATGAGCTCCTAGAATCATGATCTAACATACGATCGCCAAAACTATGGCGATTACCAAAATTATTCCGAGGCGCAGACATTTCTGCTGAAATATAATTTCTAGTAATGTTCATACTAGCTAATTGTTTTCGTACATCCTCATCAACTAAGGTATTATATGTCTATTCAACTAAGCCAAAGACAAGGTAAATGTCCTGTAGTCTCGGGTCCCACTTTGAGCGCCACACTTTCTGTACCGCTTTGCCGGGCTCTACTGGCAAAAAAATAGAGTATGCACATTTTGGTCACGGTGGAAACATTCGCACACGTGCTTGCAGAGCTAGCTAGTCTGGTATATGGGCAGGGTTCTTGTTTTCCTAGTTGACCTGTAGCGTTAACGTAAAGAAGAAATCACGTGTGTTAGCTAATGCCCTTTTGTGAAATGAAATGAAAAAAAAAACGAAAACAATTTAACTTCTCTCCATCAAAGACCTTATCGAACGAGCTGGTGACGTTCTTGTCCTCTTAACCCACCCAACCTGTGGTTTCCGTTATGGACACAATCAAAATTCGGCAGGAAACCCCATATGATTCCTCAAACCATGAAGTTTTACCCTTAATAATAAATTATTCCATATCCATATTTATATCTTATTTATTAATTCAGAATGCATACCGTACAAATTTAACTTCAAGAAACAAAAAAAAATGAATAAAAGGCCCTATGTCCAGATAAAGTTAAATCCGACCCTCATCCTAAAATTTACAAAAAAAAATTATTTAAATCAAAAGTAATAATAATGAATGAATTATAAATATATGTATGGACATTTATGTATCTCTATGTATATTCATATATATATATATACGTACATAAATTTTTTATATTGGTAAATAAGTACAAAGAATTAATTTCGTCTAGATGTATGTATATATATATACACACTCATATATATAGATATGTATCACTCAGTAAGTAATTGCAAAGAACTCACTTTAATTTCTCTTACGCGCGATTAAATTTTTATTATTGTTTTTTTCGCTCTTTGTATACAGTTTACAATTATATTGCTAATATATAAATAAATGTGATTTCTTTGCAACACCAACAAAATTGTAATTAATTGAGAACAGTGTAAACAAAATAAAATGTAATCTACTATCTTAAAATAAAATATAAAGTATTAAGAAAAAAACTTACTGTCTCTTATTTATGTATCCATCGTTGTCTGAAATCCTTCAACATTTGATGAGCAGAGATCTATGTATGTGATTTAGGTTAGTTATTTAAGGGAAACTTTTGTTTTTTTTTGTTTAAGAGAGAGACTTTCTTCTTTTCTTTTCTAAGCTTATTAGTCGTTTTAGGAAATTTATTAAATTTCTCATTTTTTTTTCCTCGTTGAGGAAATGTAATATCCAGGAAACGATACTAAAATTTAAAAATTAGTAGTGATGTACGATTTGGGTTAGTATGTGTTTTCTATATATATAAATTTATACCTATACTTATATATACAAGTATGTATACATATATGTTTACACATCTATCCATATATATATTCCGTGAGCTGATCTTGATGTGATTAGGTAATGAGTACTATGCCGGTTAAAAAAAATATTTAGTTTGCTAGATTGCAAAACACGGTTGTAGGTGTCCAAAGCCTCGTAATAGTTGTGCAGGCAGCCAGGAATCCGACTATTGGCAGGTTCGGATCCTGTTTAAACGGTGTTCTTGACGACAGTATGTATATGTAAGTACCGGTAGCTGTAGCGGTGTTTTTTTTGTTTTCCTTATCTCGTTATGAAATAGCTGCGAATCGACATGTGCAGAAGGAATACTTTTGAAATTAAACTATTTCAACAACACCCTCAAATCACTAACAGACTTAATTAAATTCCCACAGACAGACACACAGATATTCCCACAGACAGACACACAGATATTCCCACAGACAGACAGAAATTCTCACGCCCGCATACTCACAAAATACTAAAAATAAAACAACAAAGCTGTGAACACCCTTAATATAACGTGGGAAACAAAAATCACACAAACACACACCAACATATCAAAGAATGCCGAAAAAAAAAATTTTCTCAAATTTCAGTAATTAAAATCAAAATTTAGGCAATTAACATCAAAATATTAAATTTTAATTGCTGAAATTTGAGAATTTTAATTGGGGCAGGACATCTAATTCGTAACTACTCACTTGATCAACAAGAGGGTATTAACTCGAAATTTTAAAATTTTCAACAGAAGCAAAATACTTTTTGATTTTACATGAAAGGTATATGAAAAATAGATTTTAAATCATCCGTTTCATTAGCGAAACATAGACAAAACAATGTGAAATTTTTACAGCAGCTAAATATGAATATTAGAATGCAAGTTTTGGAGAAAAGTAAAAAAATTAAAATTTCGAGTTAATACCCTCTTTTTGATCAAGTGCGATATATAAATTTATACCTATACTTATATATACAAGTATGTATACATATATATTTACACATCTATCCATATATATATTCCGTGAGCTGATCTTGATGTGATTAGGTAATGAGTACTATGCCGGTTAAAAGAAATATTTAGTTTGCTAATTGCAAAACACGCTTGTAGGTGTCCAAAGCCTCGTAATAGTTGTGCAGGCAGCCAGGAATCCGACTATTGGCAGGTTCGGATCCTGTTTAAACGGTGTTCTTGACGACAGTATGTATATGGAAGTACCGGTAGCTGTAGCGGTGTTTTTTTTTGTTTTTCTTATCTCGTTATGAAATAGCTGCGAATCGACATGTGCAGAAGGAATACTTTTGTTCCCCTCTATTTAACCAGGTATACCTCTAGTTAAGGCAATTGCAATTTAGCAGTAAACTCACTGCCTTAAACAGTCTCTAATGCACGAGGTGTTTGGGGAAATAGGATTCCGGGCCTGGCCGGTTTCGTAGTCGAAAGAAAATACTATCTGCTATTTATAGAGCCATATTTAAAAAATTACAAAATACACCGTCTTACCTAGTATGTATGAAGATTGTCCAACACCAAAAGTAAAAGAGATTCTGTTCATCTGATATTCCCACTCAAGGATATACAGGAATTTTATTTGCCAATACAAAATAAATATTTAAAAAGCAATGCTACTTCGATTATTTATACGTTGTTCTCTTTTTTTCCTCCTTTAAAATTAAGTATATTTCACCAAGTTCTAATTGATATATGTAAACTGTGTAATTTAAATTACATTAATTTTGATGTCGATCACACAAAGCTTAAATGTTGAAAGAACTCAAGTATGTCACATTTGACGTAGGTAAGCTCTGACTCGTTGAAATTGAATTTTTCTCTATTCGTTTTTTTTATTATATTTTTTTTGCTTGTTTTCGAATTTAAGCAAAAAGCTGTACAACACAGATAGTCAAAATTTGAGTTTGACTCATCATCATGTATGTACATCAATTATTGAAACATACATGCTACGATTAAAAAAAATAAATGAGAGATAAAACAAGATTTTGCTTGTAATAAAAAAATAGTAATTCTGAGTCTGAGATTGACTGATGGATGGAATGTATTCGCAAGCGAGATCCATAGGGTGATTTTGTTTTCCTGCTTGACATAAAAAAAAGTTTATAGATTGAGTATCGATGTCGGTGGTCTTAAAACTTCAAGAAACAATATATAACAGATCATAAATTATGAAATCTCCTATTACAAAACAGGTGTAGGTGAGGATTTATTTAAATCAGAAGACTACAGCTGAAGTCACAACCGAATGTCCTTCGCTTGAAATCGGCCAATATTTTTCCCTGTCATATCCTGCAACTCATAGTAGCATGATCCATGTTTGGCTAACACTTTAGCCTTTTCAAATTGGTTTGCCAATTTCCTATTGAAATGATCGGCAGTTTTGGATTGAGCAAAGTTTCTGCGAAATACAATCTGACCAGGAAGATACGTGACTGGGCGTGAACGAAGATTATATGTCCTGGTGTTTCTCTCATATGCTTTTCTAAGGTTGCTCTGAGCCACCTGTCGAACCAATTCTAATTTTTCATCTACTCTCAAATCTATATCGGTTTCTTCCAGTGAATTCAAAGATCGTAAAAGTTGATATGAATTACCATTTTGAAGCATATTCTGTCCAAAAGCGAGTAAAGTGCCGTGTGATTTTGGAAAACACTATAAGATTTAAGAAAGTCTTTAAAAAGAGTTGACGTAAACTGTACGCCGTTGTCAGTGGTAATCGATTCGGGTACACCAAAAATATGAAAGATTCGTTTTTCTAAAAATTCGACTATAACCTTGGCATGGAATTTCCTTATGGGCTCCAAGAAATGAAACTTAGATAGGTGATTTACGACAATTATTATGCCAATATGGCCTGACGATGACCTGGGTTAAGGGCCTAATAAATCTAGATAAAGTTTTTGAAAAACTCTCACAGATGAGGACGGTTTTAACCATTGGTGGTTTCAATATCTTATTGGTGGCCTTAGTTTGCTTGCAAATGTCGCAGTCTAACACGTATTTGGAGACGTCTTTAGCCATTTTGGGCCAAAAGAAAAAAGTCCTTAATCGCCTTAAGGTTTTACCTAGACCTCCATGCGCACACAGCTTATGCTCATGGGCCCTTTTTATTAAGTTCTGTGTTAGTGCATTTGGAACCCATAGTTTCCATGACATCTCCTCCTGTATTTCATTACCTGATGCGTGCGTAACTCTTTTATAAATGAAACCATTCTCAACCTTTATATCGGGTTAAAAGGAAATTTTATTCTGAAGTTTTGCAATCAAATTTAAATATTCTACGGACTTAAATGCCTTTGATTCCAAGTCAATGAAAACGGAGTTCTCAATCTCATTTGTAAAAATCGATTCGAAATTTATAAGCTGAACACTTTCATTATTCGCGGAAAATATACGTGATAATGCATCCGGGACTATATTAGCACTTCCTTTTCAGTGTCGGATAGAAAAATCGAAGCCTTGTAGCTTCAACGCCCACCGGGCAAGTCTACCGTTTAAATCGTTTTGGCTCATAAGCCGCTTGTGCGATGCATGATCGGTTATGATTTCAAATTTATGACCCTCAACGTAAGCCCGAAACTTCTTTACTGCTATAATAGCTGCCAAGCATTCCTGCTCTGATACAGAATAGTTTCTTTGAGTTGTTGTAAGTTTTTGGCTTATGTATGCTATAGGGACCTTATCTCCGTTCTCATTGGTCTGTGCCAGTACAGCACCAATACCATATTGACTTGCGTCACATTGTATCGAAAACGGGCGTGCAAAATTCGGACTACGCAGCACCGGAGCAGAATTTAAGGAATGTTTTAGCTCCTCGAATGCAGCCTTGGCAGCTTCAGACCAAACAAATTTCTTGTTTTTCCTCAACATATCTGTTAGTGGTGTCGTCAGAGTCGCAAAGTTGCGAACAAAACGCCGATACCACCCACAGATACCTAAAAAGCGTCTTAATTGACGGACGGACTTTGGCAGCGGATAATCTGTTATAGCCTGCACTTTTCCTGGATCTGTGCTGATAGTTCCATGACCAAGTATATGACCTAAATATTTAACTTCCTTAAGAACGAACTTACTTTTCTCGAGGTTAATAGTTAAATTGGCTTTCCTCAAATGAAATGCTACTTCGTGCAATACTAAAAGATGATCGTCAAACGTCTCCGTTATCAGCAGCAGGCCATCTAAATATACAAAAACTTGACTACGTAAATGTGGCGGTATGACTCGATCCATAAGTCGCGACATCGTCTGTGGCGCGTTGCACAATCCAAAGGGCATGGTAACAAACTGATATAATGGACGACCAGGCACAGTGAAAGCTATCTTTTCCCAGGACTCTTTACTCAATGGAACTTGCCAAAAAGCATCTTTCAAGTCAAGACTCGTTATGAATCTGGCCTTTGGGAGCCTACTGAAAATTCCATCAATTAAAGACAAGGGATAAGCATCTTTCACCGTAACACTATTTAGTTTTCTGGCGTCCAGGCACAGTCGTACCTTCCCAGGCTTGCGCACCAAAGTCGCAGGCGACGACCATGGACTTTGAGATTCCTCTATTACCCCTAGCTGAAGCATTCTGTCTATTTCATGAAATAACAACTTCTCAATTGCAGGAGAAATTGAAAAATGTCTCTGCTTTATTGGTTTGCTATCAGAAGTGTCAATTATATGCCCAGCAAGTCTGGTTCTGCCTAAACCTTTCTTGGAGTAAGACGGAAATGATTTTATGGCTTCGTCCAATCTGCTCTTTTCACCTGAATCTAAGTAATGATAATCCAAATCAGGTATTGCAGATGCGGTTCCTATTTCAGAAATACTGCCGCAAAACAAATCACAAGCGAGGCCAATTTTTTTTTACAAAATGCACCTAAGTATAAATTCTGGGTGAGATTTGGTATAATTAAAAACTGCATTGTTTCTAATTTTCCCTTAAAACAAATTTCAGTGATAACAATACCGACCGTAGAATGTTGTCTGCGTCAGCAGTCTTTATGCAAATTTTAAATTTCTGATAAGGATGTTTATTTTCGTTCAAAAACTTTTTCGCATAATCACCTGAAATGCATGATACTGTTGCACCCGTATCAATCATCCCTACTACATCGTTGTTAAAAATTCTTATTGTTGCAAACGGCCTTACATCAAATCATTCCTGTCCGATATTATAACTGAATAAATAATTTTACGATTCTGTTTTACCTTTTCCAAAAATTCCTTAATCTTTGCGTCGACCTTTTCACTTTGCTAATCTCCTCTATCCCCTCATTAAAACTTTTTGATCTTGCTTGAATGTATTCTTTTACCCGTATATGATAGGGTTTTAAATAAGTAGGTATTAAATTCGTATTATTCTCTAATATACTTCCTATCACTTGTTCGGTTTGACAACTCGAAGAAGTCACATCTGTGTTCCTCGGTTGTGAAATTTTTCCTTCATATAGGGTTTCTGGTAGTTTTTTGGAAGCTTATTACATATTACACAGTTAGGTTTAAAAACATTCGGAGTGCCACACCCGTAGCAAAATATTTTCCTCTCACCTAAGCAATCCTCAAATCTGAGGCCCGTTTTGGCACAATTCCAACAAACTATTTCTTTAATTTCATTTACATCACATATTTCCTCGCTATCGGAAATGTCTTTTTCTATTTCGGCAATATTTTTGTGAGATATAAATGTTCTAGTCGGCCTATATTTACTAAGCTCCTCTTCTAAGATCTCATGCTTCCTCACAAAATCTCTTAATGCAGCCAAAGAATTAATATTAAAATGCAAAATTTCCTTCCGCACGTAAATTACGTTTCAATATCTCTACTAAATCATACTCATTCAACACAGTTTGTAGACAATCGATGATCTGCAATACGGCATCGTAGTACGTGTCAAATTTCTCACCGGGCCTTTGCCTCCTGGCTCGTAATTGTTCCTTTAGATCGAATTCTGTTCTGCGATCCTTGAATTGATTTCTTAATTTCTTAATTCTACTTTATGTACAGTGGCATGAAAACGCCAACACCAATCAACTGCTTTGCCGTTAAACAGTAGATGCACGTATTGACACAATGTATTAAAATCGCCCCGTAAGCTCTGAGCCGTCAAAGCTCGCACTCTATATATAAAATTGTCAATGGATAAACCTCCTTCCTCCGGGTACAAAAGGTTGTCTATTTAATGAGCTCCTAGAATCATGATCTAACATACGATCGCCAAAACTATGGCGATTACCAAAATTATTCCGAGGCGCAGACATTTCTGCTGAAATATAATTTCTAGTAATGTTCATACTAGCTAATTGTTTTCGTACAGCCTCATCAACTAAGGTATTATATGTCTATTCAACTAAGCCAAAGACAAGGTAAATGTCCTGTAGTCTCGGGTCCCACTTTGAGCGCCACACTTTCTGTACCGCTTTGCCGGGCTCTACTGGCAAAAAAATAGAGTATGCACATTTTGGTCACGGTGGAAACATTCGCACACGTGCTTGCAGAGCTAGCTAGTCTGGTATATGGGCAGGGTTCTTGTTTTCCTAGTTGACCTGTAGCGTTAACGTAAAGAAGAAATCACGTGTGTTAGCTAATGCCCTTTTGTGAAATGAAATGAAAAAAAACGAAAACAATTTAACTTCTCTCCATCAAAGACCTTATCGAACGAGCTGGTGACGTTCTTGTCCTCTTAACCCACCCAACCTGTGGTTTCCGTTATGGACACAATCAAAATTCGGCAGGAAACCCCATATGATTCCTCAAACCATGGAGTTTTACCCTTAATAATAAATTATTCCATATCCATATTTATATCTTATTTATTAATTCAGAATGCATACCGTGCAAATTTAACTTCAAGAAACAAAAAAAAATGAATAAAAGGCCCTATGTCCAGATAAAGTTAAATCCGACCCTCATCCTAAAATTTACAAAAAAAAATTATTTAAATCAAAAGTAATAATAATGAATGAATTATAAATATATGTATGGACATTTATGTATCTCTATGTATATTCATATATATATATATACGTACATAAATTTTTTATATTGGTAAATAAGTACAAAGAATTAATTTCGTCTAGATGTATGTATATATATATACACACTCATATATATAGATATGTATCACTCAGTAAGTAATTGCAAAGAACTCACTTTAATTTCTCTTACGCGCGATTAAATTTTTATTATTGTTTTTTTCGCTCTTTGTATACAGTTTACAATTATATTGCTAATATATAAATAAATGTGATTTCTTTGCAACACCAACAAAATTGTAATTAATTGAGAACAGTGTAAACAAAATAAAATGTAATCTACTATCTTAAAATAAAATATAAAGTATTAAGAAAAAAACTTACTGTCTCTTATTTATGTATCCATCGTTGTCTGAAATCCTTCAACATTTGATGAGCAGAGATCTATGTATGTGATTTAGGTTAGTTATTTAAGGGAAAGTTTTGTTTTTTTTTGTTTAAGAGAGAGACTTTCTTCTTTTCTTTTCTAAGCTTATTAGTCGTTTTAGGAAATTTATTAAATTTCTCATTTTTTTTTTCCTCGTTGAGGAAATGTAATATCCAGGAAACGATACTAAAATTTAAAAATTAGTAGTGATGTACGATTTGGGTTAGTATGTGTTTTCTATATATATAAATTTATACCTATACTTATATATACAAGTATGTATACATATATGTTTACACATCTATCCATATATATATTCCGTGAGCTGATCTTGATGTGATTAGGTAATGAGTACTATGCCGGTTAAAAGAAATATTTAGTTTGCTAGATTGCAAAACACGGTTGTAGGTGTCCAAAGCCTCGTAATAGTTGTGCAGGCAGCCAGGAATCCGACTATTGGCAGGTTCGGATCCTGTTTAAACGGTGTTCTTGACGACAGTATGTATATGTAAGTACCGGTAGCTGTAGCGGTGTTTTTTTTTTGTTTTCCTTTTCTCGTTATGAAATAGCTGCGAATCGACATGTGCAGAAGGAATACTTTTGTTCCCCTCTATTTAACCAGGTATACCTCTAGTTAAGGCAATTGCAATTTAGCAGTAAACTCACTGCCTTAAACAGTCTCTAATGCACGAGGTGTTTGGGGAAATAGGATTCCGGGCCTGGCCGGTTTCGTAGTCGAAAGAAAATACGATCTGCTATTTATAGAGCCATATTTAAAAAATTACAAAATACACCGTCTTACCTAGTATGTATGAAGATTGTCCAACACCAAAAGTAAAGGAGATTCTGTTCATCTGATATTCCCACTCAAGGATATACAGGAATTTTATTTGCCAATACAAAATAAATATTTAAAAAGCAATGTTACTTCGATTATTTATACGTTGTTCTCTTTTTTTCCTCCTTTAAAATTAAGTATATTTCACCAAGTTCTAATTGATATATGTAAACTGTGTAATTTAAGTTACATTAATTTTGATGTCGATCACACAAAGCTTAAATGTTGAAAGAACTCAAGTATGTCACATTTGACGTAGGTAAGCTCTGACTCGTTGAAATTGAATTTTTCTCTATTCGTTTTTTTTATTATATTTTTTTTGCTTGTTTTCGAATTTAAGCAAAAAGCTGTACAACACAGATAGTCAAAATTTGAGTTTGACTCATCATCATGTATGTACATCAATTAATGAAACATACATGGTACGATTAAAAAAAATAAATGAGAGATAAAACAAGATTTTGCTTGCAATAAAAAAACAGTAATTCTGAGTCTGAGATGTACTGATGAATGGAATGTATTCGCAAGAGAGATCCATAGGGTGATTTTTTTTCCTGCTTGACGTAAAAAAAAGTTTATAGATTGAGTATCGATGTCGGTGGTCTTAAAACTTACAAGAAACAATATACTTATAACAGATCATAAGTTATGAAATCTATTACAGTAGTTTTGGATTTCAGCTGACAATATTTTTTATCATTTAAAAAATCATGTTTTATATTGAAGAAAGGAAAAAGTTATTTATACCATTGCACATAGGGCTCGCTAGAACAAATATTTGGCCAAAATTATTTTAAAATTAAAAAAAAACTTTTTTTAAAGAAACAGCATTACGCTTTTCTTCTTAAGTTTGGATAAATTTCTAAGGTTTAAAAACCATTTAATCCTTTCATGAATATGTTGTATATATACAACAAATTTTTTTTCGTAAAATTTAATTTTCTAACATTATATTTATAAAAACGAAGTGTGTCAAAAGCCATTATATGAGTTTTGTGTCCAGCTTAAACCTGAGTAAACAAAAATTAAAAAAATGGGTTCACCAACAGTTTTTTATAATTGATCAAAAGTTGCTTCAAGAGCACCGTGTACGGCATATAAAAAGATGAATATCTCAAAAAATCGCAAAATGGTGAAATGAAAAATGTACATCAATATCTTCTTTTTTAGTCGTATGCTAGCCGAACTGAGCCGAAATTTTAATACTCTACGTAAATTTAAAAATCGTAAAAAATTCATAAATTTTATAATACACCAACATATTGACATTTATTCACTTCTTAAATATTTTAAATATTTTAATGTTTTGAATAAACTATATACCTTCAGCTTGATTTTCTATTTTAAACTTTAAAAATTACTTTTTTTTAAACTAGAAAATATTTAAAAATCTTAAACAACATCTGCACTCAACTATTTTTTCATTTGGACTGAAGTTTATCAACTTTAATGCTGTAATGTTAAACGGTAACTTGCAATTTACAAAAACAAAACGCATTTGTGGTTGCTGTGATGTGTTTGCTATTAGATTGCAACAACAAAATTATAATCGTAGCCCATGTAAAATATTTAGTTTTGGCAAAAAATTTGAATTTTGCAACTAAAGATATACATAAATATAGATTCAGCCAGGAACATGGAGTCCATACCAACCAATACAGTAGTTGCAACTAAAGATATAAATATAGATTCAGCCAGGAATGTGGAGTCCATACCAAACAATACAATAGCACCTTCGGGCTCTAATACCGCTCCAATAACGTCTATTCACTCCCTCTAGGGTGGTGACTGCCAGTACCACCGCTGATACGGTCATACCTGCTGTGCAACAAATAATGTGCTTGTTGCAAGAACGAGACGGATTTCTTCCGGGATTGTGAGCTTCTAGTAGTACTATAATTTCACCCGAGTATAGTAGCATCACGGCTAGAAGTATTCAACGTGAACAGCGCGAGGCTCGAGCCAGTGCGCAAATTGGTCAGGCGACACGGGGTACAATGTCCGGGGGAGACTAGGAATTTCGTGCGTTCAGAAATTGCAAAACAGATGCAAGAAATACAGCGCTTTTGGCAGCAAGAAGTGACACGATCCATGCAACGTCCTGTGGAAATAACTCAGTCCCAAAACGGTCATAAGGACGAACCACCTGAGGAGTCGGGTAGGAGGTCGGAGATTCCCATCATGCACCCCCAGTTGGCAAGAGATATACCACCACAGCATTATAGAGCGGAACCAAATAGAGTAGCGCCAAGCCACCTTTCGGGTTTCAGAGGGTTCTCACCAGTATCAAGGTCATTGCAAGGTCAGGCGTTCGGCAGGCATCCACCGTTAGAGTTCGGCCCAAAAAAATAAATATTCTATCGAACAAGGATAGGAAAACTGTGGAAAAACCCCAACTACGCCCACTGAAGCCTGTACACCAGAGAATTAGAAAGCAAAGGGAAGCAAAAATTATAATATAATTATGGCAGCATCGTTGTATGTGGGCGACGATTTTAGATTCTATGCAAAAATATTAATAAATGGAGTTGAAATAGATGGCTTAGTGGAGAGCGGTGCCACCGGAACCTGTCTAGGCAAGGTTTGTATCGAATTTGTAGAAAAAACAGGTCTTCAAGTTTCAAATTTTTATTCTTCTATTAAGTCCACATAAAATTGTTGGTCAAGTGACGGTAAAGGTGAAGTTTAGTGGGAAGGCCAAGTATATTAACTTTTATTTAGATCCAACTTTAAGTAAACCACTTTTCCTAGGGGTGGATTTTATGAGAAATTTGGATTTTTCGCCAATATCAGCAGCCATTGTACCAATGGCGTAGATTTGTGTGCGGGGATCAGTAGCGATGATGATCAAGTCAAGACTCACGACCTGACAATGGGTCAGCGGGATCGGTTAGATAGAATTGCGGCAGGATTTACCTGTTATACCAAAATGGACCTTTGTTGGATCACATCTGGAAGTCTACCCAATAGACACTGGATAGAATGCTTGGTCTTGGGGTCATTGAGCCGAGCGAGAGCCCTTGGAGCCATCCGGCTACTCTCGTCCGTAAGGACCTCAATAAATGGTTGTGCTTGGACGTGCGTAAGCTGAATGTCCTCACGTTCAAGGACGCCTGCCCTTTTTCTGCTAGGGGCACGTACTACATCTCCAGCATGGACCTGAAGGATGCCTTTTGGCAGATGCTGTGGTATTAGGAAAAATGAAAGTGTCAAATAAAAAAAGGATAAGTATTTCTAAGCGCTTCTGCCGCATTAGCCGAGCATTAAAATGCCCTTTTTGAGAACCAAAATAAAACCAAATGTTTAGTTTTGCTCTTAGATTAATTCTGGTTTTATTGAACAAAAATAGCGGCTTATACAGTTAAATATCCTAATAGTCAGTATTTAGTACAATATTGCTGAATATCCAAATAATATTCTAGCTACAAAAAATTATTTCACATAATCAAAATTCTCACGATAAAATTATTTGTTGAATTTCAATTCTTAAACATTGCAATTTTATACATTACCAAATATTTCTGTTTATTTAATTTTATTTAACAATTTTTCTTTTAGGTTTTATGTTACATATAGTGTTGCTCACAAGTGTACAGATATACATATATTATTACAGTGATGTGCATAAGTGCACATACACTACACCTTTACCCTTTTTGGTTTTGGGTATTATTAAAACTAGAATTATTGTATAGTATTTCTAATTTTATTTTATTTTTTACTTTTAAAATTATGTCTCTTGCTTTTTGCAATGAGTAACGAAGTTCATTCAAATAGTTGTCTAGGTTGTCAATCTTTTTCGTCACCTGGTAGTCTAGGAAGTTTTCCATATAGCAACTCAAAGGGATTATAATTAGTATCAATGTTAGCAGTTGTGTTAAAAGCGAAAGCAAATTGTTGTCTTCTACGAAATTTAGAAAATATTCATTTAGAACACGGTGATTGCGTTCTACTGTTCTCAAAGTTTCATGATGGTAAGGCGTTGAGAAATTTTGTCTGTTTTGAGAATGTTAAACAACCCGTATTTCAAAATGACTTCTACTAACGTTTTTGCTACTGTTCTGGCATCTTTTGATACTATTGGACAAGCTATAACATATTTCGTCAGTTCACACTGCATTGTGAGTATATATCTAAAGTTTTCTGACGGTCTTAGTGGTCCAACTGTGTCCATTAGTACAATTTCAAAACTGCTTGGAGTATCTAATACTGGAAAAGTTCTTTTGTGTGCTTTACTTGTTTGTTTTTTTTTTTGGCATGACTCACATGTTCTTATATAGTTTTTAACCATTTAGTTCATATTTTTCCAAAAAAATTTCTGTTTTAATTTAAATAATGTCTTTCTTATTCCGAAATGTCCACTATGAGGTGAGTTATGAAATTCTTCTATTAGTCTGTATTGTTTTACTGTATCATTTACTCTTTTTGGCATTCTGTATATAATTATATCGACGTCATTATTTTTAAATTTATTATATTCTTCTTTCAATTTCTCTACCGCTATATATTTAAAAATTTCATCATTATCATATAGTACGTACTTGTTATTTATCAATTTCTTTTTTTCAATAAAAGTTTCTCCATAAATGTTTTTGAAAACATTGGATTTTCGCTTTTATTGCATATCACGCGTGTAATTTTATCATTATATTCATTCTGCAGATTATTATTTTCATATATAAATTGTATTCTTTGAAGCTTCTTTATATCATTTATGGATTTACATTGCCACATATGGGAATGTATCATCTCCTGATCAATCTCCTGTTGGGATATGTAATTCTTTTTCTTGTTCAATTTCATCTCCTTTATTTTTAGTGTTTTTATTAAGCATGCTACGTGTTATTACCAAAGTTTTTCTTTCTTTTTCATCAATACAGAGTGGAATCATTTCTTTTAGTAGTTTTGAGTTCATTTGAATACGACATAACGCGTCTGCGCTAGTGTTATTTGCTCCCTTTTTATATACAATATCAGAGTCTTAGTCTGATAATTTAAGTCGAATTCTAGTCAGCTTTGAGAATGGATTTTTATGCAAAAATAGTGCAATGAGGGGACTATGGTTTCTTACTACATTGAATTTTCTTCCATATAGATAAGGTCTAAAAAATTGTATGCCCCAATGAATTCCTAATAATTCTAATATGATATAGGCAAGTCGTTACCAATTTTCTGAAAACTCTTTGATGATATTTTCAGTCCAAAAGGTAGTCTATTGTATTGATAGTGACCGCTGTTAGTGGAAAATGCTGTAATTGGTCTTGTCATATCAAGAGTTGAGAAAAAGTTTGCTCGTTCTAGTTTGTCCAAAAGATCTTCTAGTCTTCTTCGGGGAATTTGTCGTTTACAACTTTAGCACTTAAACGTCTGTAATCTACAACTAAACGCCATTTCTTTATGTCATCTTGTCCTTTTTTAGGAACCAATAATAAAGGAGAGTTATATGGACTAATTGATTTCCCTATTATATTTTCTTGTAATAGTTTCTTTACTTGTTTCTCTATTTCATTCAATTGTGATTGTGGTAAACCATAATTTTTTATTTTAATTGTCGTTTAGTTCTATGGTTTGTTTGTAAAAATTGTTAGTGGTTAAGGGTTCTCCTTCTAGATGAAATATTTCTTGATATTGCTTTAATATGTTGTATAAGGCTTTCTGTGGATTAATTTCTGAAATCTGTCTTCTGAAAAATGTTCGTCATCCACTTGCGTGGTTATAGTAATGTAAATGTTATAGAATTGTAAAGGTATTGTAGCTAGTTTTAGTTGTGACAATCGTATGGGTGCTTCTAATGTATTTAGAATTTTAATGTGGCGATTACCGTGTTTTAGCCCCAGACCATGAGCGGCAGGATCCAAAGGCGTGCTATAAAAAGTACATGAGCCTTAAGACGTTTCTGTGACGTGGCGAATGGATATCACCATTAACTAAGTATCCCACTATAAGGGGTGCTCTTAATAGAAGGCAAATAGGAGAGTTGCGCCTCCGTGGGTCCCCTAGTCGACAAATTAAAAACCCAGAAGCGTCTGACTCAAAATGAGAGTCTGTTTCCCATATTAGGGGCGGCTGTCTTATATCCTGGCGGTTAGGTTTAAAATGCTACGGGTAGGATCCCGGAACAATAAAACCAACATGGAAGGCTCTACAGGAAGAAAATTAGTTGCGGTGCAGGAATTAATAACCCCAGTACCGGCGGCTTTGGGTAGTGCGCGAGCAGGCTACCAGTCGTCGTTATCCAGCGACTGCAATGTTACCTCGGTGGGCTTGGCTGGAGTATCACAAAATGCTACAAGCAACTTTAATAATAACAAGATCAAAGCGAAGAACGGCATTAGCAACTTTGATGTGGCAAATCCCTTTAGGAGAAGTTCGGTGATAGTCAGATCCCCACAGCAAATCGGCTCAGTTGGTTCTGCAGAAGGAATAGCGGATCGTTTTGACCAACGAAGTTGTAGTACGAGTAAAGCAGGAAGCATCGCAGATGAAGCGGGACACCTCGACCAACTCAGAAAAGCGGAAGAGAGATTTTTTATTGAATTAGGTAACAAGCTCAGTGCAGCAAACGATGTTGTTTCCAATGCAAGGAATATACACAAGACACTACGAGATAACCTTAACTGTGCAATTGCTCTATACAAGCAGATAACGGAGTATCGGAAAGAAATTGGTGTTAATTGGTGAGTGAAGCAATAAGAGAGCAACAGTCCACAACTACACAGGTGGACTTAATTACTCCGATGCAAGAAAGGAAACGTAAGGTGCCAAAGATTTAAACTGAAGGACGCAAACAGTTGTGATCTATGTGGGGCGCCAGAGGAAAATGCAAATCACATACTTTTCGAATACGCCTTGTATAGCAATTTAGGGAGAACCTTAACAGCCGAAAATATCGTGAGCGTTATGTTAAACCATGCAGAGCACTGAAAACTATGCGAAAATTATATATATAGAATCTTAAAGGAGCGATGCACCGTAGTTCCGAACCTCCTTACTTTAAGGAGGACGTAGGAATGACACGTATACAACCACCCACCCTGATGAAATGTTAAAAACGTCCCAGGGTGGTGCCGGTGGAGATTTCGTAGGGCCACTAGATGATAGCGCGCTATCACTACGTCCAACAAAAAAAAAAGATAGATAGATAGATAGATAGATAGATAGATAGATAGATAGATAGATAGATAGATAGATAGATAGATAGATAGATAGATAGATAGATAGATAGATAGATAGATAGATAGATAGATAGATAGATAGATAGATAGATAGATAGATAGATAGATAGATAGATAGATAGATAGATAGATAGATAGATAGATAGATAGATAGATAGATAGATAGATAGATAGATAGATAGATAGATAGATAGATAGATAGATAGATAGATAGATAGATAGATAGATAGATAGATAGATAGATAGATAGATAGATAGATAGATAGATAGATAGATAGATAGATAGATAGATAGATAGATAGATAGATAGATAGATAGATAGATAGATAGATAGATAGATAGATAGATAGATAGATAGATAGATAGATAGATAGATAGATAGATAGATAGATAGATATAAAGTTCGAAGTGTTGGGATTGATTGTGTGAATCTGTAATTTTCCCCTTCTGGAGATTCGTTCTGAATTTCCAGGGTTTCTCCCTGTTGATGTATTGTACGTACATTTGAGTGGTTATTTCTTTGATTTGTATAGTTGTTTTTGTTATAGGTGTTCCTATTATTCCTGTTGTAAGCATTATTTAGATTCCTATTATAATTATTAAAATTTCTACTATAAGGGCCAATAATTGACTTCGCATTTAAATGCCGTTTAGCTAATTGCCACTTAAATTTAAGTTGCATTTAAATACAGTTTGAGTTTTTCAGTGCGAAATTATTGTTTGTATTTAATTACGATAAAAATATGGCAGCCTCACGAAATTCTCTCAATTTTCTTAGAGAAACAGCTGTTGAAAAAAATTAAAGAAAAATTACTAATGTGGATTCTTTTTCAGACTGAAAATAACAAATTTCATTCCAAAAGATGTTGATTTTTCAATGGCCGCAATTTTTTTGTTTACTTTGTTGCGCGAAGCACCAACACGCAAGCAAAAACATATGTTTGTGTATGTATGTGTGCAATGGTCATTTAAGTAATTAATTACCAATTTAATTTTGCAGTACAAAATTATGTGACATTTAAATGAACCTTAAATGACCATTGCACACAAACATATGTTTTTGCTTGCGTGTTGGTGCTTCGCGCAACAAAGTAAACAAAAAATTTGCGGCCATTGAAAAATCAACATAAATGAGTATTCAATTATTGGGCCTTACTGTTGTTGTTGGTAAAATTATTGTTGTAGTTTCTGTCATTTCTGTAGCTATTAGTGTTGAAATCTTGTCTTCTTTGATTGTTGTATGTACTACTATTATAGTTGTAATTGTTACTACTGCGTCGATTTCTGTCATTTGTTTGAAAAATCTTTAATGCTTTTGTTGCCTGTAATAGTCTTTCCTGGGTGCTAGCTATTTCAAATGCTTGTGCTAACGAGTTAGGTTGCGCTGCTACCACTGCTGTTCTTATGTTCTCCTGTAAACCTTCTTGGAATGTTTCGAGTGCTAATTTTTCGTTCATCATTCTAATGTAGAACGTGCTACTTCATTTAAACTGTCTTCAAGATCACTGAATTCTACTATAGTTAATTCTGAAATTAATGTGTTTATTTTTCTCTAAAACTTGACACATTACCTCTTTGCTTAGTATATCTACAGACTACTGGCTGTCTATGTTGACTTGAAATATTTGGATAATGATGATTTTAGTTCGTTAAATGTTTTTGGTATGTCTTGTGTTATTAAAATACTTCTAACCCTATCGTTTAATATCATGGCAGTGACGTATTTTATTAAATTTTTTCCCTTGTTCATTAAGTTCATCATGAACCATTTCCACCATTAATAAAAATATATACAGGTGTGTATGTTTTCCGTCAGCTATCGCAATTGTGTCCGAAGCTTTTTTGTTATCAAAATTCGACATGTTTAAAACGTTTTTATTTAGATTGGAGTGTTCTTTCAAAAGTTCGATTGCAGTTGTCCTTAACGTTCTAAATTTTTTAATTTTTTGCTGTCTAAGTGGATTTGATAAACTGTTTACTAGTTTTCCAAATTGCCTACTATACTCATTGATTAAGTGGTATTTTTCTTTTATTATTTCTTCTGTATATTTTCTACCTTTTGATTTTTTAGCGTTTATAATAAATTTTTGGAGTTCTTCAATAATTTGGTCCATAAGTATAATTTTTTTTATTGTTTGTTACTGCATTAATAGTGACTTCCTTTTTTATATAATTTTTTTACAATTTCCAAAGTATTATTATCATTACAATTATTACTAAAATAATTATTATACCTAAACTTAGTGATATCCTGTTGTCATTTACCGCATATGTATTAGATGTTTGTTCAAGTTTTGTGTCTGCTATCCCCATTATTTTTATTTTTTTAAGATTTGCTTTGTCCTGTCTTCTTCTGTTACTTCAAAGGTTTCTAGTGTTCGTCTCTCCAGCCGTTCTCCTTTAGTGCGTCTAATTCTTCAATTCATTTTTTCTTTTGAGCTCCTTTGCTAATGTTTATAATGCGTTGGAGGCTGGCACACGTCTGTTCAAATTTTGTCTTCTTGCCCCCTTCTTTTTTTGGTTTATGGGCAGATTGGTTGAATGATTTGTAGTCATTTCTGTTCTTCGCCTATATTCGTCTAACGTTATTGGCTTAGGGCCATCTTCCTTAGGGGTCGGTATGTATTTTGGGGCTGCTCTGAACCTTCGGTTATTAGAAATGGTACGTATTCTTCCCACTTTCTGAAGATAATGCCTAATTTTTCCTTAGTTGTCATTCAGTATTTGTTATTATGTCGATGTTGCAGGATTTATTTTTCTTTCGGAAGGTAGGATTGCAGTATCAAAACATTATTTTCAGGATATGATATATAGTTTTGGAAAAATTCTTAGCAACAAATCAAAGCAATTTTGTTTTTCCCTAGTTAAGGATTAATTTCCTTTTAAGGATAGACAGTTATTTTAAAGGATTTGACCGTCAGGATATTTTTGTTTCAAGTCCGGTGCCAGGGCGACCACTCTACCATTTGACAGTAATGCCTTTTGGGCTGTGTAATGCTGCACAAAGGCTTTGTCGTTTAATGGATAGAGTGATCCCAGCGGTGAGTCGTGATAGAGTTTTTGTCTATCTGTATGATCTATTGATAGTGTTACCGGACTTTGAGGTTCACCTGGATTTGTTAGAGCGGGTGTCGGATTGCCTCGAAAAGACGGGTTAACCATCAACGTCGCCAAATCGAAATTTTCCTTCCGTGAGCTTAAATATCCTGGTTATATTGTAGGAGGTGGTAGTTTAAGACCAGATCCCGGCAAAGTTAAAATTATTTTAAAGTAGAACTGTCCGAAAACAGTTAAACAGGTGAAGAGCTTTATGGGCGCGACTCGTTGGCACCGGAGATTTATACCAGATTATGCCACAGTCGCCGCTCCTATCTTCAACACCCTGAAAACGGAAAAAGCCTTGATATGCTTAAAACTGTCCTTACCAGGAGTCCCGTTTTGACCCATCCTGATTTCGAAAAGCATTTCTATGTGCAGTGCGACGCCTCGGACATAGGAATCGGTGCTGTGTTGTCCAGAAAGTCGAATACAAACAAGAGCATCCGATCAGCTTCTTTTCCCATAAATTAAGCCCCGCCTAAGTAAATTATTCGGTAACCGATCGCGAGTGCTTAGCAGCGGTTCTGGCTATAAAAAGATTTAGACCTTATGTAGAACTTATGCCATTTACCGTGATTAATGATTACAATAGTCTGAAATGGCTTATGTCTCATAAGGATCTAAGTCTTCATTGTGTTAGACCATCGTACCAAATACTTTTTATTGAAAGCCCTGTCCAAAGCTAGTAGTAAGCAGGTGATAAAATTCCTAATCACAGAAGTCTTCCACAAATTTGATACACCCGAGACCATCATTTCAGATAATGGCAAGCAATTTGTAGGCAAAGAATTCAAAGATCTAACAGTGCTATAAAACCATGTAAGAATGGCGGTACACTCCCCGCAGGCTAACGCTTCAGAGGGGGTCAACCAATCGATACTAGCAGCTATACATTCGTATTTGCAGGAAGACCATCGGGAGTGCGACAAGTACTTGTCTGAAATAGAATTCTCGTTGCGTTAATCGGTAAAAACGTCAATAGATGTCACCCCGTACTTCCACTCTTTGGCTTAAATATGATCGGTAATGCCAGCGTGTATAAACTTTTAAGAAAATTGAAAAGTCTGGAAGATTACGAGCTAAATGTTGTGCCAAAATCGGTGATGATGGACCTCCTTAGGCAAAGAATTCGAGAAAACCTAAATAAAGCCTGTCTTCGCAATGGAAAAACTTACAACACGCGATGTCGCCAGGTAAAGTTTATACCAGGTCAAGAAATTTTCCTCCGAAGCTTTTTGCAAAGTAATTTCAAAAACAGTTTTAATGTCAAGATTGCAAGAAAATTTTTAAAGTGTTGAGTAGTTTGTCCTGTGGGCAATTGTCTATATGAGGCACAAGACCTTCAAGGGAGGCCGTTAAGGATATTTTACGCTAAAGACCTAAAGCAATAAACTTAATACTAACGCTCCCGTTAACGAAACGAAATAGGCGATCTCGTTCGAAAGAAATCAACAAGCGCAAGTTGTGATACTTACAATAGACCGCAGTGAGACGTATTTGTGTGCAAGTTATAGGAATTTTTACACTCGTGAATGTATATAAAAACTGAAGCTAGAGAAATGGTTGTGCACCTACTGCTTATTAAGAAGGCTAGACGCTATTTTCACCTCAATCTCTATAAACCTTTGGGAAATTTCCGATATCGTATGAGGTGTCAGTTTAGGTATTTAAGAAAAAAAAAATCAAGTGAAAATTTAGTATAAAGACGCCTGGTAGAATTGGTTGAGTATTGGAACTGCATTAGGGGAAAACACAAGGAAAAAACTGGCATCTGATTAAAAAGCAAATTGAGTAAGGTCGAGAGCAGCAGAATTAGGTAGTAAAGTGTGAGAAACTATAACAGCCCGAGCTGTAGACAACAGCACCAGAAATAGGAGTAAGTCTGTATCTGTGATTTGCCTTTGCCAGAGGATACGCATTCGGACGTACAAAGATGGATGGAATAATATATAATTGATATCTTAAATACATATATGTATATATATTCGTACATATCAATCACACGCTAACAATAACTGTACCGAAAGTGACAGTACACAAGACACGTGACGGACGGACGCTGATCCGGTGCGGAAAACGGTCGTGATAACGAAATAGCCTGTGACAGTGCTAAATTGGGTGCACCATGTCGGTGTAAATAGTGGTGAATCTGGCAATCGGGGAAGGTGGCTAGGAACAGGTGTGATAGGGAAGTAAGAAGTAAAAAATCAGGTTTGTGTGGGTGCTGGGAAGGCAACCGGCAGCAATTAGGATGTCTAGGATAAAAATTTTAGGTGCAGCAATTACACCATATGCTCACTTTCGGGCTCCAATTTTCTTATTGTTTTTTCATTCATTCAATCTGTAATATCATATAAAACAAGACTGGCGTGAAAATTTGTTATTGGCTTAAAGAGGCAGACTAATCGGCAAGCACACCACCCCAAGACGGTGAGCTCTAGCCGGAGCAGGAAGCCAGCATGCCACGCCGCCGATAATCTGCCCATACACTTTCACGTTTGGTTCATTAGAACAAACCAAACCAGCCGTAGTCATAATAGCACTAGCAAACATTTCTACTTATTATTTTGCAAAATTATGAAACTGTATTTACTTATTACTTTTCCGTAAAAAAAACCGTCGGTATACATATGTAAGTCATAAAAATATACAAAGATCAGTCTGAGAGACGATACCAAACAAAATTATTTCAATATTTTAAAAATCGGACCAAATATAAAAAAATAAGTTTGCAGAAAAGCAAACAGTGCTTAAAAATGCTACTAATTACGTGCAACAATAATAAAAGCCAAAGGAAGAGCGATATTGGATAGTAGAGAGTTACATATGTGGAAAGTAAATTAAAAAAAACAACAACTATACATTTATTTATTAATTTTTTCGCCAATGGACTTAAATATCCTTACAGGCTAATTGATACATTTTCATTTAAAAATACTTTTAATTACTACTTATTTTCTAATAACATTCTAAAATCTTATCTAACAACATTATTCATATTATTTAAAGTACTTAATACTTGTAATATAGGCTCACGCATGGCATAATTAGTAACGTGCCGACATATAAAATAGATCTAAGAGTTCTGAAAGGTACACAAAAGTTAATCAAATTTAATGAGTATTCACAATCGATGAAACCATTAATCAAATTATAGATCATCATGACTGAATTAATAGTTCTCCTTAAATAAAGAAGCCTAAAAGCAAACACCGAGCATATTATGAGGTAGGCGACAAGATAATTCGATTGTTACGAAGAGCAAATTTTAAAAATTTCTTCTGAATTCATTAAATTTTATCAGTATGGACACGTTAAATGGGGTTCCACACAAAGGACCAATATTCTAACTAAGAACGTACGTTGTTATATTGAAACGATTGTTTTTTTTCTGTTTAATAAAAAAAGTTCGGTTTTGAGTTTGGGTTCGGTTTGAAAAAACGCGTTCGGTCGGACACCAACAAATAGTCACTTATAGGTTTTTTAGTTTGTTAGATAGAGCGGTTTGTGTTTTCCGTAGCAATACACATACATACAAGTATGTTTATGTATTTAGTTCTTGTTATATTTGGTTACTTTACCATTTACTCTATGTATTATTTTTTGATTCCAGACATTCGATCATCATTGTCCTTGGGTAAATAATTGCATTGGACGACGTAATTATAGATTTTTCTTTTTCTTTTTGGTTTCTCTATCCATACACATGTTGAGCATATTTTCTTTATGCTTATTTTATGTATTAAAAACAGTGCCAAATATTCGGCATACAGGACCAATAGTGTCGTAAGTATATAAAGAATTGTTTTCCGAAAAATTTAGAAAAAATTACTTTTAGTGAAATATTTATTGACAACCCTATAAAATATTATTTTCAGCATGGTATTAATGGGTATTGTAACAGTATTAGCCATACCCATATTTGGTTTAACGGGTTTTCATATGGTATTAGTATCACGGGGTCGTACAACAAATGAACAAGTAACTGGCAAGTTTAAAGGTGGCTACAATCCTTTTTCTCGTGGGTGTTGGCATAATTGTTGCTACACACAGTTTGGTCCACAGTATCCAAGGTACGTACCATCGTTACTCTAATATTGATTGTAAATAAATTTTAACTGTTTTCATTTCAATTTTTCAAACGGTCTTATGTGCAGTTTTCTTAAACCAGAAAAATATGCAGCTCGCCGACCTCACAAAGAAAATCAAGGCATTAGTACGATAACGACAGAACGTGATGCCAACAATCAATCCAATTCTAGCAGCGTTATGCGGGGCGGTGGAAGTAGTGGTGCAGGTGTTATGCTTAAGTCTGGTGTAATAGCAACGACTAATACGCAACATTCACCGCATGGAATGCCACGCAATTATTATGAAAGAGACCAGCGTCATACACAGGTAAAGACTTATACGGACCAGGGCAATGGTTTTAATCAGCGGTCGGGCAGTACAACGCTTTATAGTAAGGTGGGTAAATGTGTAATTAAACAACAACAAATTTCCCAAAAAAATGCATTCTCTTAATCTTTAAAAACTATTATTTGTTTATTTTTGAACTTTTACTGTATTCTGAAAGTGCAATCTAGCATAGTTGTATAATAGCATTTTTGATATCCTATTAAGCTTTATTATATAAGTACATACATACGTATAGTATATACATACGGGTGACCGGATCTCATAGAGGGGGAAAAATTTTGGAATCTTTTCCATCTGGACCCCACAAAACGACTTCCCTTTTTCGATATTGAGATAGCGGAAATTTGAGCTCGATTAAACCACGTTAACCCGTGCCGCTCGTCGCTCAAAGTTTGAAAAAAATCAAAATTTTTGGTAAAAAACGTTAAATAATAGAAACACGCTTAATATCTCAAAAGAGAGCTAATGGTGTTCTTCAAAATATATGTATATTATAGACATATTTGTTGTTATTTTAAGTCAAACCGAGTTACAACAGCCTTTAGCCCCTAAAACGTTACTTGGTACCACTAGGAGCATACTTCGTATATATTGTTATAAAGTAATAAATTTTAATTTTTTTTGGTATATTTTTGAAGTTTAAAGTAGAAATATAATAAAAAAACAAGTAATAGTGATAAGTTTAATGATATTTTTTATTGTAAATGAGTACATGAGTTGATAATTTTACATATTTATCTAAACTATTCTAGAGCGTTTGTTATTTTGAGGCCAAGTGTTTGGATGTTGTCTTAGGAAATCTGTTTTTATATTAAATCGGTCAAAGAATGTAAACGTTTCTTTGGTAAGTAAATTTGCCATTCCTTCACCAACTATATCTCTAAATTTATCTTTCTTAACTTTTGGATTTATAACCCCAGCGTGCTCTGATGGTTCATCTGCGTTACTGAGCAATTTATTAGCCATTAACAACTTTTCATCGTCTCTAATGGTGGGATCAAAAAACGATAATCCCACCAACTTTGCATTCATATACCATAAATGGTTCGAATATTTGGGCAGGGCTATGTCGTTGTCACATTCTTTGTAGTCGAAAGGTACAGTCGCACTTGCCTAATATTTGCCGTAAAAAACGTGACCAACAGACAAGATAAATTTGCATTTTCTTTAATTCCAATATTTTTTTAAATATGGGTTTGCATTTATTTTAAATAATATAAAAATAGCATTTTGCGGCAAAATTGACTTCATTTTGTGATATAAAAACCAAGTTAAATCACACTAACCCTAAGCAAAAGTAGTGGTTAAGTTTTTTTTGGGAAAATGTTTGCCATCTGTGACTGTACCTTAACAGACCATGCAAAATACCTAAATCTTGTTTTGGTACAAGATTAGCTTTTGGAGCATTGAACCAAGCTCTACAATAATTTTTAACTAGGAAAACAGAAATGGCACGCACAGAAATTTCTTCTTCTTTAGACATCTTAAATTGACGACGTAAAATTAACATTTTTAAGCAGTAAATTGATTTTGCCATCCACCTATCATGATGAATGGCTCCTGGAGTTCTAAAACCCACAACATTGCCGTCCAGTGATCCAACAAATACGAGAACCAACTGCAATAGCTCCTTGTAGTTATCTTTGGGGTGGCTCTCAGTTAATTTGGATAGCTACTTTTGTATTAGATTGTCACTGATACCTGTGTCGTATTTGCCTTTGTATATCTTGGGCCACGCAGCGAGGAATCTCTTGAAAATGTCTGGATGAGGTCCAGTGGTTGTTTCGGCGTATATCCGACGGTTCAATATATTAAAACAATGAATTTCAGTTATTATATTCAATCAAAGAATTTTCTATATTTAAAATAAATTTTGTTTTACCTTGTAAAGGGTATATATGTACTTGCAAGTAGTGCTTCGATGATATTTACAAAACGAATGAAAATTAAGTGCTATACATAAAAACTTAAGCTATATGAAAAAATGGAAGCAACAATGTTCGCTGAAGAGGTTTTCCATCAAAGTTGTATAAACGGGGTTTGATAAATAAATATTTAACCCACATGTACTTAAACATTGGCGGCCACTTTTCAACAACGAAGTATGATGTAAATAAAATAAATATAAGAACTGAGCCATTAGGGACTCTTGATGATAAAAACTGAATTTCAATCGAGTCATTAGGGACTCCTTTGGATGGTATAAAATAAATTATTTGGTTTCAATTATATACGTGAGTCATGAAGGACTCTTGTGGATTTATTTACATAAATGTGAGTCATGAAGGACTCCTGATATGGTCATATATGACCTTTAAAATAAATATAAAAGAATTAAATTAATTCGGCGATAACCCCGAAATAACCCATACGAACATGATATATTGAGCAAGTGGAAGCCCCGGATTAACGTGTATTCGTCCTTTCATCAAAAGTGGCATGACTTCAGGACCTAGCACCAGCACAACATTTTCTGAATGGTTGAAATTCGGATCTGCGAGTTGTAGGCCCTGAAATGACTCCAGAATTGAGTCAGACACTGACGCGAACGGAGTCTTGATGACTCGCATTTTGTGGACCTTTGCTGAACCGAATCATGAATCGATTCCACTTCCAAGTCGAGAATATTTGTCATCATTCACCTTATACGAAGATATTTTTACTCGATTGACAAATTCGGAACAGATATGACTGTTCTGACAACAGGCGTCTAACACGGCACGTAGTGGAATTATTGTTTGGGTGAAACGGAATTTCAAACCTAGCGTCGGAGAAAAGGCCACAGATTGACGAATCGGAACGGCACAATCTTTTGCTTTTTGTTTGGAACGTGGCTTAACAGTCTTTTTCAAATGTTCATGCAGCAAAGAATTATGGATTTGTTTGCAATGTGTACAAGTTGCTGTACTTTTTCAATTTTTACTGAGATGAGTGCTTGATAAACATCGGCAACAAAGACGGTGAACTGCCACCATACGCAATTTTCGTTCCAAACTCATGTCACGAAATTTGTAATAGAAGCGGAGACGATGATTTTTAGTGCAAATTGAAAACTTCGATACATTTCGCTTTGGCTCAGGAGTTTGAGTAGCGGACCGTCCGAAGCTTCGACGTGCATAGTGGTTGGGTTATTGGAGGGCAAATTTATAACAGGCGCAACAATAACACTGGCTGTTCTAGAAATCGATGGAGAATCGTTCGATAAATCCAACTCCGTGATACGCTTTACTAATGAAGACCCAGAAGAATCGGCTGGTGGAGCTTGAGGTGCAGCTTATTTCCATCGCCTCTTCATAATCTAAAAGGCCTTCTTCAAACAAAGATGCTTTTGCATCTTTTGGTAAATCGATAAAACAAAAGTGAGTTGAAATCCTGTGATTCCTGAATAACAACAAGTTTTGTGATAGGTCGGTTAACCATACCACTTTGTGTACGAATGTCAGCAACTCGAACGTGACCATCAGTACCCGTATAAATTTTTGTTACAATTCCTAACCTCCATGAAGTAGCTGGTAATTGTTCATTATACCCTTCACCAAAAGAATTGGAAAGGGGATATATAGGTTTGTCATTCCGTATGTAATTTCGTCATTATTCATTTAAGATCCCATAAAGTATATATATTCTGAATCCTTATAGATAGAAAAGTCGAATGAGACATGTCCGTCTGCTACATTTTGGTGTAGTTAGAATTAAAGCCAAAACACAACATAGGGAAATAAATTTTATACTATTCTCTTGGAATTTTTCATAAATTTGTTCGGTTTGAAAATAACAAAACTCGGTCCAATAATTTTTGAGATGTAGCCAAAAGACTTTTTTGTTATATTTCCTATTCTGTTGTTTTTTATGGCCCCAACTGTCCTATGGTCAATTTTATGAAGCAGATCTCTTGTATGGAGTTCTACGAAGGTTTTGACTGAAAATAATTGAAATCGGTCCATTAACGACTAAAATATGAGCAAAAAAATGTCATTCGAAATAATTTTACTTTAATTTACAACCTACTGGTTGGTAGTCACAACCGCTTCTGGTTCACCACAGAGCAGTTGTATTTTTCATAGTAGCTTACGCGTATAAGAACATAATATATCTTATTTATTATAAAATACTAAAACTTCAAATTCTTGATGGAAATTGGTGTGGTTGTTGTAAATTGGCCCTTTTTGTCACACATATATTACACACGTACTGAAATGCGTTCATGGGCACATGTACACATTGTGTGTATGCATGTGTAAACTAAACAATCGCAAAGCAGGGATTTGTTGTTTTTTTTTTGTTTCTTTAAACTTATTTTTGTACGTTTATTAGTATAATATTATGCATGTATATTACAGTATTTTTTTATCGCTTACATTTTCTTTTCGTATATAAATAACCATCATTATTTTTTATATTATTTATATTAAAAAAATGTAATGGATCGTCAAGACACTATGTACGAGTAAATACACAAAATCAAAGAAATTGAATTTTAGTTTTGTTTTAAAAATGTATTAATTTTTCATTTTTTATGACTATTTGTGATTTCAGAAGAAAGGCAAAGCTGAAGCTTATATCCTCTTTTATACTTGTGTAATTTTAATTATTTTCTATATTCAGGTGCAGAGCGTACCTGCAGTATATCAGATCCCGGTATTATTGTTGTATTTGTACAATGTGATCAAAAATCTTTTGACAATTAAAATGTTGTTTGGATACTTAGTAACACATCACAAAGCAGAAAAATCTCTTCCCGGCTAGAATTTGATAAGAAATGTTTCTTTCATTCTGTAACATCAGTGAGTTAGTCTTCAAAAGCACTTCAATTAATTGCCTTTTCTATAAAATAAAAACAAAGTTTGATGTAAGAATTTAATTTGATATCAAGCTCCAAAATGTAATTAGCAAAGAAACTAAAAAATTGAAATCCCCGCGAAAATAGCGCATATTCTAAAAATTGCAACTGCAATATTGGAAATTATTTCCAAAATTTATTTAAAAAAAATCTATAATTGGCAATCGGCAGCCAAAAACCTTGAAAAAATCTCTAAAATGCCAAAAATTCCTAAAAATATGAGAACATCAAGAAAATTGTATGATTTAATATTGATTAAAAAGCAGCAAAATTATAGAGTAAAAAAACTTAAAAATATCATTTCCATTGTGAAAATTTAATTTTTATTAAAAACTATTTTGTATTTGGAATAAAAATTTCAAATGCATTTGTATTTTGAATAAAAAGTATTGCAAATACCTACTTTCCACAAATTTATATTTAGCTTCTAGATTGCATTATCCAATTGAATAATTTAATGTGGGCTTAATTAAAATGTATTCTAAGAATAGTTCGCAATTCATCAAATATTTTTAAACAATCAGTTCCTATCGTATACATACATATGCACTTTTGATTTTTAAATCGTATTGCTTGGGAACAATTCCAAAACATTTGTAAAGCGTAGCGATAATAGTTCAACATATACAAAATGATAAGTTAAGAACTTAGGAGATAAAATATTGATTTCTTCATATTCATATAAAATTAACTGCTCTTACATTCATTAAAAACACCTAGAAAATCATAGTTATGTGGAATATCGCATTTGATCGTAATTTTTAATATTTAGATCTCTGTCTTACACAGTAAACGCAGAAGAAGATTTAAATAAAAAGTGTTTTTAATTAAATCCATCTATTTTCTTAGCAGGTTGAATATGAATTACCGAATTCGTATTTTTTTATATCAATTGAGGTTGAAATTCGATTGTGTTTCTATATCAGAAATATACAGGTTATATTGAACCAAAACCTTTATCGTCTGGTCCAACCGCAATACAGATAAGTAAATGGAAAAGTTAACAAAATTTTAAAAAGACAACTATCAGAATACCATAGTTTACATACATACATACATACGTAGATCATACGAGTCAAAGAAAAAATTAAATTAAAATAATGAATTAAAATATGTTGTTATATTTTATAATTTAAAATTTTTTCTTACACCGTCAAGTTATTTTTATTTTTGGCATTATTATTATATAATATCAAATAAAAACGTCGACAACTTACTGAATTCAATATATAGTTATTTTATGACTGTATAAAATCCTATCTGATAACATATTGGATATTCTTGAAAAATAAACCTTTTATCGTTCATAAAATTGGAGAAAACGCAAAAATTAAAAAAAATATTTTTTAAATAAATTTTTTAAATAAATTGTGGAACAAACTTTTTCAAATAAAAAGTAAAAGTAATAAAAACAACTAAAATGTATCGAAAATTCTAAAAAATAGCATTTTGTTGTGTTCAGGATTCGAAACCGTGCCACCGGGTAGGATACGCTTTCAAATCCTGACCAACTATTTATTAATTTTTTTTTTAATTTTTGATACATTTTAGTTATTTTTATTACTTTTACTTTTCATTTGAAAAAGTTCGTTCTTTTTTTAAGAATTTTTGATAGCTTTAAATTATGTTCAATATAAAGATAATATTGGAACATTTTAATCATTAGACTAGCAGATTTATGTAATAGGTGTGATATTTTTTTTAATCTATTTTGGGAGAATTTCTTTATTATTAAACCTTTTCTTACGTTTCAAATCATCTCTTAGTTTAATATCTTGTATTTGGAATAGAAAAATTGAAATGCATTTGTATTTTGAATAAAAGTATTGCGTATACCTATTTTCCACAAATTTAAGAATTTAATGTGGGCTTAAAATGTATTTTAAGAATCGTTCGCAATTCATCAAAAATTTTTCAAACAGTCACTTCCTTTCATATACATAGATACATATGAACTTTGCGACGACTGATTTGATATGATTTGATTTATTGAGTAGATTTTCTAACACAACAAGAAATACATATCTTATAATTAAAGTATTAGAATCAGATTAGTTATATTAACGAAAAAAATTATGATCCTATAATATAATATAAATAACAAATATAATATAATAAAACAAAATATAAAAAGTGAAGAGTGGAAAATTATGATTAAAAGAATCATAATTGAGTTTACTAAGAAAATATATAAATATAGAAGAAGAAGATAGTATTGAAAACAAAAAAAAATATAAAAATTATTTTATTTATCTCATATGCAAGAAAAAAAATAAATAAAATTATATTATTATTATATTAAAAGAAAAAAAAAATCGTGTTTTATGTGAAATAATCGTAAATTAACTTCCTAAATCTTGTTGCGCTGTCGGTGTTCTGAATATAATTCGGAAGTTGATTCCAGAGACGTATGGTTGATATTAGAAAATGACATTCTGAGGCATGAGTATGATATCGTAATTGATTAATATATCTACTTCTTCGCGATCTTGCGAATCTAATACGATCATATAAGTACTTAGGTTCTGCTGTTACAATAATTTTATGAAGGAAAATTAAGCTTCGCGCTTTCAAAAGGTTACAGAAAGATATGCTCATAAAGCGACGGGAATATGCACTTACTCTATCAAATCTTTTGAGACTGAAAACGTAACGAATTATGTTGTTATAAGCGACATTAAGTTTTCTCATATCGTGGTAGCTACATGCAGCATATATCTCGGATGCATATAGGAGTGTTGGCAGTACATATGTTTTAGCTAATAAAAGTCTTATATATAATGGGGTAAAATACTGAGTTGTCCATAAGCTCCGTAACATGCCATATACTTTACCACATGCCTGGTTCACATGATCAGTCCAGGTTAAAGATCTATTGAAGGTCACACCTAAATTTTTGGCAGTGTCTACAAATTCAATTTTTGAGTTACCAATGAAAATATTTTCAAATTAAAAAAATATTTTCAAATTTGCCTGAATTTTAGATCGGAATATTTGAGGAAAACTTTCAAAACATTTTTAAAGCGTAGCGATAATAGTTCGCGAGCTGTACCGCGTCTCAAAATAGTATGCATACATATTTGTATTTTTTTTTTGTGCATATTTTCGTATTTTCTCCAATTCAACATATACAAAATGATAAGTTAAGATCTTAGGAGATAAAAAATTCACTTCTTCATATTCATATTAAATTAACTGGTCTTACATTCATTAAAAACACCTAAGAAATCATAGTTTTGCGGAATATCGCATTGTCGATAGCACGCACTTCTGAATTGGACGCAGATTAATGGTAAAATATTACGAAAATTATAAATAAAATAAATATAAGAACTGAGCCATTAGGGACTCTTGATGATAAAAACTGAATTTCAATCGAGTCATTAGGGACTCCTTTGGATGGTATAAGATAAATTATTTGGTTTCAATTATATACGTGAGTCATGAAGGACTCTTGTGGATTTATTTACATAAATGTGAGTCATGAAGGACTCCTGATATGGTCATATATGACCTTTAAAATAAATATAAAAGAATTAAATTAATTCGGCGATAACCGGATTAACGTGTATTCGTCCTTTCATCAAAAGTGGCATGACTTCAGGACCTAGCACCAGCACAACATTTTCTGAATGGTTGAAATTCGGATCTGCGAGTTGTAGGCCCTGAAATGACTCCAGAATTGAGTCAGACACTGACGCGGACGGAGTCTTGATGACTCGCATTTTGTGGACCTTTGCTGAACCGAATCATGAATCGATTCCACTTCCAAGTCGAGAATATTTGTCATCATTCACCTTATACGAAGATATTTTTACTCGATTGACAAATTCGGAACAGATATGACTGTTCTGACAACAGGCGTCTAACACGGCACGTAGTGCAATTTTTGTTTGGGTGAAACGGAATTTCAAACCTAGCGTCGGAGAAAAGGCCACAGATTGACGAATCGGAACGGCACAATCTTTTGCTTTTTGTTTGGAACGTGGCTTAACAGTCTTTTTCAAATGTTCATGCAGCAAAGAATTATGGATTTGTTTGCAATGTGTACAAGTTGCTGTACTTTTTCAATTTTTACTGAGATGAGTGCTTGATAAACATCGGCAACAAAGACGGTGAACTGCCACCATACGCAATTTTCGTTCCAAACTCATGTCACGAAATTTGTAATAGAAGCGGAGACGATGATTTTTAGTGCAAATTGAAAACTTCGATACATTTCGCTTTGGCTCAGGAGTTTGAGTAGCGGACGTCCGAAGCTTCGACGTGCATAGTGGTTGGGTTATTGGAGGACAAATTTATAACAGGCGCAACAATAACACTGGCTGTTCTAGAAATCGATGGAGAATCGTTCGATAAATCCAACTCCGTGATACGCTTTACTAATGAAGACCCAGAAGAATCGGCTGGTGGAGCTTGAGGTGCAGCGGGAGCGCTTATTTTCATCGCCTCTTCATAATCTAAAAGGCCTTCTTCAAACAAAGATGCTTTTGCATCTTTTGGTAAATCGATAAAACAAAAGTGAGTTGAAATCCTGTGATTCCTGAATAACAACAAGTTTTGTGATAGGTCGGTTAACCATACCACTTTGTGTACGAATGTCAGCAACTCGAACGTGACCATCAGTACCCGTATAAATTTTTGTTACAATTCCTAACCTCCATAAAGTAGCTGGTAATTGTTCATTATACCCTTCACCAAAAAAATTGGAAAGGGGATATATAGGTTTGTCATTCCGTATGTAATTTCTTCATTATTCATTTAAGATCCCATAAAGTATATATATTCTGGATCCTTATAGATAGAAAAGTCGAATGAGATATGTCCGTCTGCTACATTTTGGTGTAGTTAGAATTAAAGCCAAAACACAACATAGAGAAATAAATTTTATACTATTCTCTTGGAATTTTTCATAAATTTGTTCGGTTTGAAAATAACAAAACTCGGTCCAATAATTAATGAGATGTAGCCAAAAAACTTTTTTGTTATATTTCCTATTCTGTTGTTTTTTATGGCCCCAACTGTCCTACGGTCAATTTTATGAAGCAGATCTCTTGTATGGAGTTCTACGAAGGTTTTGACTGAAAATAATTGAAATCGGTCCATTAACGACTAAAATATGAGCAAAAAAATGTCATTCGAAATAATTTTACTTTAATTTACAACCTACTGGTTGGTAGTCACAACCGCTTCTGGTTCACCACAGAGCAGTTGTATTTTTCATAGTAGCTTACGCGTATAAGAACATAATATATCTTATTTATTATAAAATACTAAAACTTCAAATTCTTGATGGAAATTGGTGTGGTTGTTGTAAATTGGCCCTTTTTGTCACACATATATTACACACGTACTGAAATGCGTTCATGGGCACATGTACACATTGTGTGTATGCATGTGTAAACTAAACAATCGCAAAGCAGGGATTTGTTGTTTTTTTTTGTTTCTTTAAACTTATTTTTGTACGTTTATTAGTATAATATTATGCATGTATATTACAGTATTTTTTTATCGCTTACATTTTCTTTTCGTATATAAATAACCATCATTATTTTTTATATTATTTATATTAAAAAAATGTAATGGATCGTCAAGACACTATGTACGAGTAAATACACAAAATCAAAGAAATTGAATTTTAGTTTTGTTTTAAAAATGTATTAATTTTTCATTTTTTATGACTATTTGTGATTTCAGAAGAAAGGCAAAGCTGATGCTTATATCCTCTTTTATACTTGTGTAATTTTAATTATTTTCTATATTCAGGTGCAGAGCGTACCTGCAGTATATCAGATCCCGGTATTATTGTTGTATTTGTACAATGTGATCAAAAATCTTTTGACAATTAAAATGTTGTTTGGATACTTAGTAACACATCACAAAGCAGAAAAATCTCTTCCCGGCTAGAATTTGATAAGAAATGTTTCTTTCATTCTGTAACATCAGTGAGTTAGTCTTCAAAAGCACTTCAATTAATTGCCTTTTCTATAAAATAAAAACAAAGTTTGATGTAAGAATTTAATTTGATATCAAGCTCCAAAATGTAATTAGCAAAGAAACTAAAAAATTGAAATCCCCGCGAAAATAGCGCATATTCTAAAAATTGCAACTGCAATATTGGAAATTATTTCCAAAATTTATTTAAAAAAAATCTATAATTGGCAATCGGCAGCCAAAAACCTTGAAAAAATCTCTAAAATGCCAAAAATTCCTAAAAATATGAGAACATCAAGAAAATTGTATGATTTAATATTGATTAAAAAGCAGCAAAATTATAGAGTAAAAAAACTTAAAAATATCATTTCCATTGTGAAAATTTAATTTTTATTAAAAACTATTTTGTATTTGGAATAAAAATTTCAAATGCATTTGTATTTTGAATAAAAAGTATTGCAAATACCTACTTTCCACAAATTTATATTTAGCTTCTAGATTGCATTATCCAATTGAATAATTTAATGTGGGCTTAATTAAAATGTATTCTAAGAATAGTTCGCAATTCATCAAATATTTTTAAACAATCAGTTCCTATCGTATACATACATATGCACTTTTGATTTTTAAATCGTATTGCTTGGGAACAATTTCCAAAACATTTGTAAAGCGTAGCGATAATAGTTCAACATATACAAAATGATAAGTTAAGAACTTAGGAGATAAAATATTGATTTCTTCATATTCATATAAAATTAACTGCTCTTACATTCATTAAAAACACCTAGAAAATCATAGTTATGTGGAATATCGCATTTGATCGTAATTTTTAATATTTAGATCTCTGTCTTACACAGTAAACGCAGAAGAAGATTTAAATAAAAAGTGTTTTTAATTAAATCCATCTATTTTCTTAGCAGGTTGAATATGAATTACCGAATTCGTATTTTTTTATATCAATTGAGGTTGAAATTCGATTGTGTTTCTATATCAGAAATATACAGGTTATATTGAACCAAAACCTTTATCGTCTGGTCCAACCGCAATACAGATAAGTAAATGGAAAAGTTAACAAAATTTTAAAAAGACAACTATCAGAATACCATAATTTACATACATACATACATACGTAGATCATACGAGTCAAAGAAAAAATTAAATTAAAATAATGAATTAAAATATGTTGTTATATTTTATAATTTAAAATTTTTTCTTACACCGTCAAGTTATTTTTATTTTTGGCATTATTATTATATAATATCAAATAAAAACGTCGACAACTTACTGAATTCAATATATAGTTATTTTATCACTGTATAAAATCCTATCTGATAACATATTGGATATTCTTGAAAAATAAACCTTTTATCGTTCATAAAATTGGAGAAAACGCAAAAATTAAAAAAAATATTTTTTAAATAAATTTTTTAAATAAATTGTGGAACAAACTTTTTCAAATAAAAAGTAAAAGTAATAAAAACAACTAAAATGTATCGAAAATTCTAAAAAATAGCATTTTGTTGTGTTCAGGATTCGAAACCGTGCCACCGGGTAGGATACGCTTTCAAATCCTGACCAACTATTTATTAATTTTTTTTTTAATTTTTGATACATTTTAGTTATTTTTATTACTTTTACTTTTCATTTGAAAAAGTTCGTTCTTTTTTTAAGAATTTTTGATAGCTTTAAATTATGTTCAATATAAAGATAATATTGGAACATTTTAATCATTAGACTAGCAGATTTATGTAATAGGTGTGATATTTTTTTTAATCTATTTTGGGAGAATTTCTTTATTATTAAACCTTTTCTTACGTTTCAAATCATCTCTTAGTTTAATATCTTGTATTTGGAATAGAAAAATTGAAATGCATTTGTATTTTGAATAAAAGTATTGCGTATACCTATTTTCCACAAATTTAAGAATTTAATGTGGGCTTAAAATGTATTTTAAGAATCGTTCGCAATTCATCAAAAATTTTTCAAACAGTCACTTCCTTTCATATACATAGATACATATGAACTTTGCGACGACTGATTTGATATGATTTGATTTATTGAGTAGATTTTCTAACACAACAAGAAATACATATCTTATAATTAAAGTATTAGAATCAGATTAGTTATATTAACGAAAAAAATGATGATCCTATAATATAATATAAATAACAAATATAATATAATAAAACAAAATATAAAAAGTGAAGAGTGGAAAATTATGATTAAAAGAATCATAATTGAGTTTACTAAGAAAATATATAAATATAGAAGAAGAAGATAGTATTGAAAACAAAAAAAAAAATATAAAAATTATTTTATTTATCTCATATGCAAGAAAAAAAATAAATAAAATTATATTATTATTATATTAAAAGAAAAAAAAATCGTGTTTTATGTGAAATAATCGTAAATTAACTTCCTAAATCTTGTTGCGCTGTCGGTGTTCTGAATATAATTCGGAAGTTGATTCCAGAGACGTATGGTTGATATTAGAAAATGACATTCTGAGGCATGAGTATGATATCGTAATTGATTAATATATCTACTTCTTCGCGATCTTGCGAATCTAATACGATCATATAAGTACTTAGGTTCTGCTGTTACAATAATTTTATGAAGGAAAATTAAGCTTCGCGCTTTCAAAAGGTTACAGAAAGATATGCTCATAAAGCGACGGGAATATGCACTTACTCTATCAAATCTTTTGAGACTGAAAACGTAACGAATTATGTTGTTATAAGCGACATTAAGTTTTCTCATATCGTGGTAGCTACATGCAGCATATATCTCGGATGCATATAGGAGTGTTGGCAGTACATATGTTTTAGCTAATAAAACTCTTATATATAATGGGGTAAAATACTGAGTTGTCCATAAGCTCCGTAACATGCCATATACTTTACCACATGCCTGGTTCACATGATCAGTCCAGGTTAAAGATCTATTGAAGGTCACACCTAAATTTTTGGCAGTGTCTACAAATTCAATTTTTGAGTTACCAATGAAAATATTTTCAAATTAAAAAAATATTTTCAAATTTGCCTGAATTTTAGATCGGAATATTTGAGGAAAACTTTCAAAACATTTTTAAAGCGTAGCGATAATAGTTCGCGAGCTGTACCGCGTCTCAAAATAGTATGCATACATATTTGTATTTTTTTTTTGTGCATATTTTCGTATTTTCTCCAATTCAACATATACAAAATGATAAGTTAAGATCTTAGGAGATAAAAAATTCACTTCTTCATATTCATATTAAATTAACTGGTCTTACATTCATTAAAAACACCTAAGAAATCATAGTTTTGCGGAATATCGCATTGTCGATAGCACGCACTTCTGAATTGGACGCAGATTAATGGTAAAATATTACGAAAATTATAAATAAAATAAATATAAGAACTGAGCCATTAGGGACTCTTGATGATAAAAACTGAATTTCAATCGAGTCATTAGGGACTCCTTTGGATGGTATAAGATAAATTATTTGGTTTCAATTATATACGTGAGTCATGAAGGACTCTTGTGGATTTATTTACATAAATGTGAGTCATGAAGGACTCCTGATATGGTCATATATGACCTTTAAAATAAATATAAAAGAATTAAATTAATTCGGCGATAACCGGATTAACGTGTATTCGTCCTTTCATCAAAAGTGGCATGACTTCAGGACCTAGCACCAGCACAACATTTTCTGAATGGTTGAAATTCGGATCTGCGAGTTGTAGGCCCTGAAATGACTCCAGAATTGAGTCAGACACTGACGCGGACGGAGTCTTGATGACTCGCATTTTGTGGACCTTTGCTGAACCGAATCATGAATCGATTCCACTTCCAAGTCGAGAATATTTGTCATCATTCACCTTATACGAAGATATTTTTACTCGATTGACAAATTCGGAACAGATATGACTGTTCTGACAACAGGCGTCTAACACGGCACGTAGTGCAATTTTTGTTTGGGTGAAACGGAATTTCAAACCTAGCGTCGGAGAAAAGGCCACAGATTGACGAATCGGAACGGCACAATCTTTTGCTTTTTGTTTGGAACGTGGCTTAACAGTCTTTTTCAAATGTTCATGCAGCAAAGAATTATGGATTTGTTTGCAATGTGTACAAGTTGCTGTAGTTTTTCAATTTTTACTGAGATGAGTGCTTGATAAACATCGGCAACAAAGACGGTGAACTGCCACCATACGCAATTTTCGTTCCAAACTCATGTCACGAAATTTGTAATAGAAGCGGAGACGATGATTTTTAGTGCAAATTGAAAACTTCGATACATTTCGCTTTGGCTCAGGAGTTTGAGTAGCGGACGTCCGAAGCTTCGACGTGCATAGTGGTTGGGTTATTGGAGGACAAATTTATAACAGGCGCAACAATAACACTGGCTGTTCTAGAAATCGATGGAGAATCGTTCGATAAATCCAACTCCGTGATACGCTTTACTAATGAAGACCCAGAAGAATCGGCTGGTGGAGCTTGAGGTGCAGCGGGAGCGCTTATTTCCATCGCCTCTTCATAATCTAAAAGGCCTTCTTCAAACAAAGATGCTTTTGCATCTTTTGGTAAATCGATAAAACAAAAGTGAGTTGAAATCCTGTGATTCCTGAATAACAACAAGTTTTGTGATAGGTCGGTTAACCATACCACTTTGTGTACGAATGTCAGCAACTCGAACGTGACCATCAGTACCCGTATAAATTTTTGTTACAATTCCTAACCTCCATAAAGTAGCTGGTAATTGTTCATTATACCCTTCACCAAAAAAATTGGAAAGGGGATATATAGGTTTGTCATTCCGTATGTAATTTCTTCATTATTCATTTAAGATCCCATAAAGTATATATATTCTGGATCCTTATAGATAGAAAAGTCGAATGAGATATGTCCGTCTGCTACATTTTGGTGTAGTTAGAATTAAAGCCAAAACACAACATAGAGAAATAAATTTTATACTATTCTCTTGGAATTTTTCATAAATTTGTTCGGTTTGAAAATAACAAAACTCGGTCCAATAATTAATGAGATGTAGCCAAAAAACTTTTTTGTTATAATTCCTATTCTGTTGTTTTTTATGGCCCCAACTGTCCTACGGTCAATTTTATGAAGCAGATCTCTTGTATGGAGTTCTACGAAGGTTTTGACTGAAAATAATTGAAATCGGTCCATTAACGACTAAAATATGAGCAAAAAAATGTCATTCGAAATAATTTTACTTTAATTTACAACCTACTGGTTGGTAGTCACAACCGCTTCTGGTTCACCACAGAGCAGTTGTATTTTTCATAGTAGCTTACGCGTATAAGAACATAATATATCTTATTTATTATAAAATACTAAAACTTCAAATTCTTGATAGAAATTGGTGTGGTTGTTGTAAATTGGCCCTTTTTGTCACACATATATTACACACATACTGAAATGCGTTCATGGGCACATGTACACATTGTGTGTATGCATGTGTAAACTAAACAATCGCAAAGCAGGGATTTGTTGTTTTTTTTTTTGTTTCTTTAAACTTATTTTTGTACGTTTATTAGTATAATATTATGCATGTATATTACAGTATTTTTTTATCGCTTACATTTTCTTTTCGTATATAAATAACCATCATTATTTTTTATATTATTTATATTAAAAAAATGTAATGGCTCGTCAAGACACTATGTACGAGTAAATACACAAAATCAAAGAAATTGAATTTTAGTTTTGTTTTAAAAATGTATTAATTTTTCATTTTTTATGACTATTTGTGATTTCAGAAGAAAGGCAAAGCTGATGCTTATATCCTCTTTTATACTTGTGTAATTTTAATTATTTTCTATATTCAGGTGCAGAGCGTACCTGCAGTATATCAGATCCCGGTATTATTGTTGTATTTGTACAATGTGATCAAAAATCTTTTGACAATTAAAATGTTGTTTGGATACTTAGTAACACATCACAAAGCAGAAAAATCTCTTCCCGGCTAGAATTTGATAAGAAATGTTTCTTTCATTCTGTAACATCAGTGAGTTAATCTTCAAAAGCACTTCAATTAATTGCCTTTTCTATAAAATAAAAACAAAGTTTGATGTAAGAATTTAATTTGATATCAAGCTCCAAAATGTAATTAGCAAAGAAACTAAAAAATTGAAATCCCCGCGAAAATAGCGCATATTCTAAAAATTGCAACTGCAATATTGGAAATTATTTCCAAAATTTATTTAAAAAAAATCTATAATTGGCAATCGGCAGCCAAAAACCTTGAAAAAATCTCTAAAATGCCAAAAATTCTTAAAAATATGAGAACATCAAGAAAATTGTATGATTTAATATTGATTAAAAAACAGCAAAATTATAGAGTAAAAAAACTTAAAAATATCATTTCCATTGTGAAAATTTAATTTTTATTAAAAACTATTTTGTATTTGGAATAAAAATTTCAAATGCATTTGTATTTTGAATAAAAAGTATTGCAAAGACCTACTTTCCACAAATTTATATTTAGCTTCTAGATTGCATTATCTAATTGAATAATTTAATGTGGGCTTAATTAAAATGTATTCTAAGAATAGTTCGCAATTCATTAAATATTTTTAAACAATCAGTTCCTATCGTATACATACATATGCACTTTTGCTTGGGAACAATTTCCAAAACATTTGTAAAGCGTAGCGATAATAGTTCAACATATACAAAATGATAAGTTAAGAACTTAGGAGATAAAATATTGATTTCTTCATATTCATATAAAATTAACTGCTCTTACATTAATTAAAAACACCTAGAAAATCATAGTTATGTGGAATATCGCATTTGATCGTAATTTTTAATATTTAGATCTCTGTCTTACACAGTAAACGCAGAAGAAGATTTAAATAAAAAATGTTTTTAATTAAATCCATCTGTTTTCTTAGCAGGCTGAATATAAATGACCGAATCAATTAAGGTTGAAATTCGATTGTGTTTCTATATCAGAAATATACAGGTTATATTGAACCTAAACCTTTATCGTCGGGTCCAACCGCAATACAGATAAGTAAATGGAAAAGTTAACAAAATTTTAAAACGACAACTATCAGAATACCACTAGTTTACATACATACGTACATCATACAAGTTTCAAAGAAAAAATTAAATTTAAATAATGAATTAAAATATGTTGTTATATTTTATAAATTAAAATTTTTTCTTACACCGTCAAGTTATTTTTATTTTTGGCATTATTATTATATTATATCAAATAAAAACGTCGACAACTTACTGAATTCATTATATAATTATTTGATCACTGTACAAAATCCTATCAGATAACATATAGGATATTTTTAAAAAATAAACCTTTTATCGTTCATAAAATTGGAAAAAACGCAAAAATTAAAAAAATATATTATAAATGAGATTGTGCCCTCGTTTTTTTAAATAAATTGTGGAACAAACTTTTTCAAATAAAAAGTAAAAGTAATAAAAACAACTAACATGTATCAAAAATTCTAAAAAAATAGCATAGTGTAGTTCGGGATTCGAAACCGTGCCACCGGGTAAGGTACGGTTTCAAATCCCGAACAACCATTTGCTATTTTTTTTTTTTAATTTTTGATACATTTTAGTTTTTTTTATTACTTTTACTTTTTTTTTGAAAAAGTTTGTTTTTTTAAGAATTTTTGATAGCTTTAAATTATTTTCAATATGAAGATAATATTGGAACATTTTTAACTTTAGACTAACAGATTTATGTAATGGTTGGCGATATTTGTTATAAATTTTGGGAGTCAGTCTTGATCAAACCGCGGTTCTGAACAGACAAGTGTAATTATAATTCTTTCTTTTTCCAAAACAACAATTTCATCTAAAAATTAAAAATAAAAATATTGCATTTAAAAAACAAAAACAATACTCAAACCAGTTTGTGTTTAAAACAATAAACACAAACATGCCTACTTTAAGTGAAGAAGACAGTGACGAAAGTGATGGTATTTGGCAGCAAGTAACAACAACAATGAGCTGTAAACGGCGGTTGAGGAATTCTCCAAATATGCATCAACATAAAAAATTAAATTTTTGTGATAATCCAAGTACATCAAAACAAAACCAATTTCAGTTGCTTGATAATGAAGATGTAGATGATGATAATGATGATAATGATAAAGAAAATAATTCCCCAAAACCACCGCCTATGTACATACCAAATGTAACCAATATTACAAGCATGTTAAAAAACATAAGTAGTGTAATACCCAATAGTGATTTTAATTATAAATCTATGAGAGATAATAAAATAAGACTCATGATAAAAAATGTAGAATCTTATAGAAAAATTGTTAAGTATTTTGAAACAAAACAAATTAATTATCATACTTATCAATTGAAACAAGAACGCGCTTATCGTGTTGTTATAAAAGGTTTACATCATTCAACACCGATCACTGAAATCAAAGCTGAGCTGTTAATTGCTGGACATCAAGTTAGATCTATCGTTAACGTGAAAAATCGAGTCACAAAACTTCCTCTACCAATGTTTCTTGTTGATCTAGATCCAGATCAAAATAATAAAGAAGTTTTTAATATAAAAAACATAAATAATGCTATCGTTACAATTGAACCACCAAAAAAGACAATAGAGTTAGTTCAATGCTATCGCTGTCAGGAGTTTGGTCACACAAAATCGTACTGCAAACTGCCTTCTAGGTGCGTCAAATGTGGACTTAATCATCCAACAGTAGAATGCACCAAAGATGCTAATTCTCCCGCGAAATGCGCAAATTGCTTAAAAGATCATACAGCAAATTACAAGGGATGTCAAGTTTATCAAGAACTTCAACTGAAAAGAACCACAAATCATCGAAACGGATCAACAAGACCTACTTTGCCAAAGCACCAACAATCTTTTGTAAATCCACAAGTAAGTAACTCTTTTGTTAACCAAAGCGATAAAAATGACAGTGGCAGACAATCATATGCTGAAGCAGTTAGAAGTAGCGCAACTAGTTTAGAAAGTCGTTTCATGGAGAGGCTAGAACGGATGATGGATAAAATGTTTGAAATGATGACACAAATTATGCTTAAATTATGCAAATAAATTTAAGGTTTGCAGCATGGAACGCCAATGGAGCTTCCAATCATACAAAAGAAATAGAAATTTTTCTAAAAACTAACTACCTTGACATATTACTAATATCAGAAACACCTTTTACGAGTAAAACCTTTTTCAAAATAAAAAACTACGATCTTGTGCAAGCCAATCATCCTGATGGTAAAGCACATGCTGGCTCAGCAATTTTAATACGATCAAACATTAAATATGAAACTTTATCTCCACTTATCAAACCATTCGTACAAGCTTGTGGTATAAAAATCAAATGTAATAACGTGGACTTATGTATTTATGCAGTTTATTTTCCACCTAGGCATATTTTAACTCATACTCACTATGATGACTTTTTCAAACAGTTAGGCACAAGGTTTATCGTTGGCGGAGATTTTAACGCAAAGCATCCGTGGTGGGGTTCAAGACTTGTCAATCCAAAAGGAAGAGAACTATATAAAAGTATCAAGAAAAACAAATACAATACGCTTTCCACTGGAAGACCAACATATTGGCCCAGTGACCCAAATAAGATGCCTGACCTACTGGACTTCTTCATTTATTCAGGCTTGCCTAACCAACTTTTATACATTCAGGACAATGACGATCTTAGTTCTGTCCACACTCCTATCATTGCCTGTTACAATACTACTTTGCAAACAATTTCTCAAAACATAAAATTACTTTCGCCCAAAGCAGACATAAATGTCTTTAACAGTTGGCTCGAAGATAAAGTACAGCTTAATGCTAGCATTAAAACATCCGATGAACTTGAAGATTGTGTGGAGTCTTTTAATAATCTTATTCATGCAGCAGCCTTTTTGTCTACTCCGCAGACACGATCCCAGAGAAGTATGTTTGCTATTTCTGCAGAAGTAAGAGAACTAATAAGGAACAAAAGAAGGCTTAGAAGAATTTGGCAACGAAGCCGGAACGCAGTGGACAAAACAAACTACAATTTCGCAACAAAACACTTAACAACACGTATTGCCGAAATAAAAAGTGAAGAGCTCTCGCATTACTTAAGAAATTTGGGAATTACAAACAATAGTGAACATAGCTTATGGAAAGCGACAAAGTATTTAAAGAAACCAATTTCAAGAAATGTGCCAATAAAAGATCAGAATGGCGGTTGGTGTAGAAACAGTAAGGATAAAGTCGATGCATTTTCAAAGTATCTAGAAGAAACATTTAACCCATCTCCAATGCCATCTTCAGAAGAAGATAAAATTTATAAATATTTGGATGTTGCATGCCCAATGGACTTTCCTATCAAATGTTTTACGCCTTCTGAAGTCCAGAAAGAAGTTAAAAAACTAAACAACACGAACTCACCAGGTTATGATAAAATTGGGCCTAACGTTGTTAAGTCTCTGCCAAAAAAATGCATTATATTCCTTACACTGTTGTTTAACGCTGTAATCAGGCTGTCACATTTCCCAATCCAGTGGAAATGTGCAGAAGTAATAATGATACACAAACAAAATAAACCGGAAAGCGAAATATCTTCATACAGACCTATAAGCCTTCTACCAATTTTTTCAAAAATGTTCGAAAGATTATTTAAAAACAGGTTACAACCTATTCTGGATAATCTTAATATAATTCCAGATCATCAATTTGGATTTCGTCACAAACATGGGACTCCGGAGCAATGCCACCGTATAGTGAAATCTATATCTGACTCACTAGAGAGAAAGTCCTACTGCTGTGCAGTATTTTTAGACGTAAAACAAGCTTTTGATAGAGTCTGGCACGAAGGATTATTATTTAAACTTAAAAAGATTTTACCAACTCCATTTTACTTGCTTTTAAAATCGTACTTAGAAGAAAGAACGTTTTATGTGAAAATAAATGATGAAAAGTCAAAAATATGTAACATCAATGCAGGTGTGCCGCAAGGTAGTGTTCTTGGTCCTGTCTTATACACAGTTTTCACTTCAGATATACCTGTAAACGAAAATATTGTAATAGCCACTTACGCAGATGACACTGCCATTTTATCAACAAATCTTTCACCACTTGAGGCTGCATCTGCAATTCAAACAGAACTTGATAGCCTCCAACAATGGTTGTCGAAATGGAAAATCAGCATTAATACAGAAAAATCGACTCAGATTACATTTACTCTAAGAAAGGAAGAATGTCCAGCTGTGTTATTAAATGGGTCCCCAATACCGAAATCTGATACAGTTAAATATTTAGGAATGCACCTTGACAAAAGGTTAACATGGAAAAATCACATTAAATCAAAAAGGCAACACCTAAATGTTAAAACGAAAAAGATGCATTGGTTGCTTGGAGCTAAATCAGAGCTTAGTTTAGAAAATAAAGTCATAATTTACAAGGCAATACTAAAACCAGTATGGACCTATGGTATCCAACTATGGGGTACCTCAAGTAACTCAAATATAGAAATCTTACAAAGGTACCAATCCAAAACACTAAGAACCATAACTAATGCGCCTTGGTTTGTTACAAATAAACAAATCCACAAAGATCTAAAAATTCCTTATGTCCTCGATGAAATAAACAGATTAAGCCACAGATATTTGGATCGTCTAAGTAACCATAGCAATATTCTAGCAATTAATTTACTAGATGAAGCAGAGGAAGTTAGAAGACTCAAAAGATTTCACGTACTAGATCTACCATACAGAAAATAGTATTTTCTTTATCAAACTAATATTTAAACTTAATATTAATTGTAGTATTAGGCTTGCTGAAGCTTAATAACCTGTGTTAAGTATCCTCATATCCTTGTTAAATTCTATAATCAAATTTATTTATTATTGTAGAAATAGATTGTAAATAAATAATTGAGAAAAAAAAAAAAAAAAATTTTGGGAGAATTTCTTCATTATTAAAATATTTCTTACGTTTCAAATCATTTCTTTGTTTAGTCGAAGACCACTGGCTTTTTGATAAAGACGTTGAAACACTTCTTGGATGTGTGAAAAATTATATAAGTGCTAATAAGGGGATGTTAATATTTTTATAATGCACCCCAGGCAAGAAAGTGTTACAAATTTGTTACGGAATTCATAATTTATGGCTGACTTCAAAAACGCACTTTGAAAAGAAACACTAGAATTCCTTGTTAACTCATGCTTTGCAAGCTGTGTTTATGAAATCAGGCTATACTATGAAATAGAGATTAGAACCAATAATGCGTGATTTTTGATTAATTTTTTGTTTCCATCACGTGGGGGTGCGTCCGTGAGACGGTGGGTGGCAATTTTTTTTGCTTTAATGTAATTTTTTCCATTTAAATTATTTTTTTAAATTTTTCGTATTTCGTGGGCGTGAATTTTCGTGATTGTGACTTCTTTCGTCACTTCATACTATGGTGAAGGGTATATAAGTTTCGGCACAGCCGAATATATCTCTCATACTTGTTTTTTATTACAACTAAATAATTTTGAGCAACATCTCGTTGAGGATTTGTAGCGTTTGTGCAAATTCACTAGATATTCATCTTTCCACCTCTTACAAAATTGATTAATTAAAGCCTTAATTTTGCGATAACTATTAACAACACTAATGGGACTATCGTATATTGTCACTTCTGGCGGTGCCGAAATAGCCGACCCAATCAAGAAATGTCCTAGTGTCAATGCGACAGGTTCGTTAGGATTATCAGGCATAGGGCATAACGGGAGAGAATTCAAACACGCCTCTATTCTTTCCAAAATTGTAGACAATTCTTCAAAAGTATACCGGCAAGATTGGACCTCTTTTCTAAAATGAAGTTTAAAACTTTTGACACGAGCTTCCCAAAGGCCCATATGAGGAGCACCTGCCGGTATAAAGCGCCACGTTAAATCGTTGTGTCCAAAAGTGGAACACATTCTAGCTTGGCATTCTTTTAGAAAAGTTTGAAAGTCCCTTGCGAGTTCATTTGACGCTCCAACAAAATTGGTACCATTGTCCGAAAACATAGTTTGAGGACGACCTCTTCTAGATATAAATCTATTAAATGCCGCCAGAAAAGTATCAGTTGATAAATCTGATACGGATTCTAAATATATAGCTTTCGCAGAAAAGCAAACAAAAATGCACACGTAACCTTCACTAAACGACCATTTAATCTCATTACCTTTCGCTCATCAAGAAACGGATTTAACGTGATCAGCGAACTTTTAGCGGATATAGGTTTTTTGGTCTAACAGACTTGTATTTTTCCTCACAAAATGCTTTTTGAGCAACAATATCCAAGCGTGTTTTCAACATATCTAATTCCTCAGTACTTATGACCGAAGATTCATACCGAAACCGATTTTTATAGGCTGCGTGTGTTGAATGAAAAAATCTAAATATATATGCAATTACTCGCATTGCCCTGTCTAGAGATGAAAATCGTTCCAAAATATCCTGAAATTTTGTAAAAAACGAAGGGTAAATTTTTTTTTTCGAATTTCTATACCCGTATCTAAATTTTCACAGTTAGTCTGACGCCACTTACTCTTATTTTGACTCAGCCATGATGGCCCAAAGGTGTTTTTCGCATTCACGTCAATACAATAGTAGAGTCTGTCCAGTAATACAAGCGTTTAATTGGAATTTAAATTTCCCTGAGCATATTTTTCAATATTTCTGATGCTAAAACTACTCCACATAACTCGAGACGTGGCAACAAAACATATTTAATAGGGGCTACTTTTGTTTTGGAGGATAATAAATGTGTGAGAATTTCATCTGATGAACTTTCTGTTCTAATATAGATTACCACCGCATATGGCTTTTTTGAGGCATCTGAAAATATATGAATTTCAGTTGTCGAATCTTTATCATAATTAACCCATCTGAATAAAATTGCTTTGATGAAAGGGTTCGACAAACTGTATCCATTTCTTTTTTGTTGAAGAAAGAAGTTCCTCGTCCCAATCGATATTGTTAAGCCAAATGCGTTGCATTATCATTTTTGCCTTAATAATTACTGGACTCAGCCAACCAACTGGATCAAAAAACTTCGCTATGTAGGACAAAACTTCTCTTTTAGTATACCTCGATTTCACCTCTAGAGGAAAAACTTTGAAGAAGAAAGAATCTAATTGTGCATTCCAAATAATTCCTAACGTTTTTGAGCAACTTGCTTCTTCAAGGGTCAAAACTTTTGAATCTACCAAATATTCCGAAGGCAGTTCTTGCAAAATCGAAAGATTATTTGCAGTCCATTTTCTGAGTTCGAAACCCGCAAATACCAATGCAGCTGTTAATTGATCCCTAGCCGTTAAAGCACTCGCAACATCATGGGCTCCAGACAACACATCATCGACGTTCATTCCTTTTCTCAAAATCTCAGCAGCTATCGGAAACTTCCTCACAGTCATCCGCTAATTGCAATAAAGCACGAATAGCTAAATATGGTGCACAATTTTATCCGAAAGTAACGGTCTGGAGTTCATAATCCTGCATCTGATCCTCCGATGATGTTCTATAAAGAATTCGCTGAAATGAAGTGAGTGATGAGTGAACCCGAATTTGTCTGTACATTTAGGTAATGTCACAATTGAAAACGAACTTAAACAATCCTACAAAAAGACAATCATGTAAGCTGTTGCCATTAGATGTCTTGTTGGAAGCGTTAAAAACTAACTTAGTTTTGTAGTTTTTCTTTCAGGTTTGATCACTGGGTGGTGTGGCAAATAGCATGAATTTGTGACGGCTTGATTATTGAATAGTATAGGCATATGATCTAATTTTAAATAATGCATTATAACATCGTCATAACTACTTTTAATATCGGGATTTTTTGATATAGAAGCTTCTATCCTCATAAATTGTTTTTTCGCATTAGTACGAGCAGTACCTAAGTTAATTTCTCTAGGAAATTCTGGCTTAAAAGGTAGAGACACGATGTATCTACCATCTGAATCGCGACGAGCTGTTTTCTTACAAAACTCTTCACACATTTTATCAGAATGTGACAAAATCTTTCTTTTCGGAGTTTCTTCTAATTCCCAAAATTTCGGCAGATTCTGATTTAAATTATCTTCGTCGGAAAAAGCAACGGAAGTAGAAAAAACATCAATTGAATTATTCAATGAATTATCCACTGGACCTAGTAGAATCCATCCAAAAATAGTTTTTTGGGCCATTAACGATCCTGCAATATTGCGTCGAACTTCATCAAGAATGATTTGAGGATATAAATCTGCCCCAAGTAACAAATCTATAGACCTACTTCTATAAAAGTTGCAATCTGCCAATCTGGTAACTCTTTTCTAATATCCGTAGGACATGTAAAGGATGGTAAGTTACCCGTTATTGATAGCAGAACAAGTGCACAAGTTTCTAAATTAATTTGGCGTTCCAATGGAGATCCCACATTAGTTTTACAAGTTCTTCTAGAAGTAGTGAAGGCTGTTAACACCGGAAATTCGTACATTCGTAGAATGTGACGCAAGTCGCAGTTCATTTCGCAAATGTTCAGAGATAAGTGAAGCCTCACATGCTGGATCTATTAAAGCCCTTGCTGAATACGTAGTATCATGGCAAATAATAGATTCCATGCCAGTTCATAATAAAACAGAAGAATTCTGTGTGAGATGAAAAACTTGACGAATAAAATTTAATTGAGCATTAGCTGACGTCGACGGCATTTGAGAATTTGTTTCCGCAGAATTAGCATTTGAATTGTTTAATGATGAATTGTTCCCCGAATTTTCCCGATGAAGCATCGTATGATGTTTTTGATTGCATTTAAAACAAAGATGTTCATTTTCCAATCCTTAACTTCATGGGTTTTTGAGAGACAATTCACACAACAACGAAATTTTTTAACCGTTGAAAAACGTTCTGGAATCGATAAATTTTTGAAACGACGACAAAATCTTAACAAATGACTTTGCTTTGGACATAAAACGCACATAACCGGTGAGCTCTTAGTAGAAACATGAGCTTTTATTTTCCGATCGCCGTTTTTTTTTTCAACGTCGTTGTTCGTTCCACAAAGATAAGGCACTTTTGTCCTTTACAGTTTTTTCCCAGTTTGAAACAGTATTCGAAGGTAATCTTTGTATGCACATAAAGACAATTAAAGGGTCCCAATTTGCAGTCAAAAAACCCTTTATACCACGTTGTAAATTTTTTAGAGCTGAACTCGTTTCCTTTGATACGATATCTAAATTAAAAAGAATTTTTAATTGATTGTTGACCAACATTCGAGGATTTTCATAAGTATTCTTCAGATTTGTCCAGGCAATATCAAACGCAGCGTTAGTTAACGGACACTGACACAATTTCTCTAGCCTCTTTCCCAGTTCGTTTAACTAAACAACATAACTTTTCATTATTACTGAGACGGCTATTATGAATGTACAAAGCCGTGAAAAGATCCCTAAATGTTGGCCAAGAAAGATAGTCCCCATCGAATATATCCGTATCGTATGGTGGAAGGGGTAAATTGTGAGAAAAATTATCATTCACTTCAGCTTCAGCACCACGAATAGGAATCTTGGCTTTTGATTCTTCCCCTTTAATTTTTATTTTTTTTTCATACATCACACGTATGTCATAAACGTATTGTCGTATTTATTTTCAGCAGCTGCTAATTCGTCGGTTTTAATTTTCGAGGAATTTTCAAAACCGTCGATGGTGAGCTCATAAGCAGTCTTGGCCTTTTCCCACATCGATTTCAATTCCTCAGTCATTACCTCGAGAGAAAATAAGTGATGATCATCATTACGAATTTTATTAAACTTCACTTCAAACTTGAATATCGCATCTGAAGCGCGTGTAAAATTATCAAAATATTTTGCCATTTATAAAATTTAAAAGAATAAATACTCAAAAGGAAGAAATTATGTTTAAAAAAAACCAAGATTTAATTTAATTGGAACAAATAATACTATACGTCAAATTGACCGACTGTAGGGTGAATACGTAAGATATTGTAAGAAGCAGGCGGAAAAGGAAAACGAGAATAACTAAATCTATGAATTTACACAAATACCGCACCAAATAACTTATCACAAATGATTTAAATAAACTTAACTGCAAATCAATAATTTTATTAATATTAAATTTATAATAAGTATTTAAATGTTTTGTTAATAAATTATATGTGTATGTACTTATAAAAATTTATGTGCATGTACTTGGAGCAAACAAACTTTGTTTTTTTTTACACTCACTTTAATTTTTTAATACCGCAAACCAATTACGCTTTTACTATAAATTAATGTAATGATTTAAATTAATTTTCGTAGCAATTTTATTCAATTACTTTGATAATTTCGCGAGATAATTTATAAAAAAAATTAAAATTTTTTTCTTTGACCGTCCGTCCACAAAAACAAACACAGCATTGAAAATTGTGGTATTAAACAAAAGGAATAGGCAAAACTGTAACACAAGGTACTTAAACTGTGTTGCTTTATTAAAGTTACTGTTTTATCGGATTTTTTATCCAAACACGGTATTTTGTTTATGTATGTAATATATTTATTTCTTTTTACATACATAAATAACTTGTTATTTATAAAAAAATACACACATACACAATATTAAATGTATGTTTTAATTTAATTTTTCGTCTACACTATCACTTTTGAATCAATTTACTAACCTTAATTTCCTTGGTAGAAATAAATTGAGGATGATGAAATGTAGGTTAGGCTGAAAATTCTTCCTTGAAAAAAGGGCTTCTTGAACAAAAGAAAATTCTTGTAATTAAAATCCGGCTCGAAGGACCAATATAAAAGTGGATAAATAAAACAATGAATTTCAATTATTATATTCAATCAAAGAATTTTCTTTATTTAAAATAAATTTTGTTTTACCTTGTAAAGCGTATATATGTACTTGCACGTAGTGCACATTGACAAAAATTTGCCCAAAAAAACTTTCTTAGGGTTAGGTTAGTGTGATTTTACTTGTTTTTTACATCATATAATTAAGCCAGTTGTGCGGCAAAATTTAACATAAATGCAAATTTTGAGCTTTTTTTGAGATATTAAGTGTGTTTCTATTATATAGCGCTCTGGAGTTATGGCCCCATATGTCATCTTTTTGACCAAAAATTTGGATTTTTTCAAACTTTGAGCGACGATCGGCATGGTGTTAACGTCGTTTAATCGAACTCAAATATCGGATGTTTTAATATCTGGAAAGGGAATTCGTTTTGTGGGGTCCAGACGAACAAAATTCCGACATCGATTTTTTGCGGTCACTCTACTGTATACATATGTTTTTTAATTTGAATTTATTTTATTATGGGAAGCTTTGTTTATAAAGAAACTTGTCGGTTTTTTGACAGATGCTGTAAAGAAAAATGTTAAAAATAAGCTACATAGAACTCATTAATTTTTGGTTAGTTTATATTATATAAACTGCCGAATACATGGTGGCTTACTTGTGCCGCATATTAGTGTTCGGTCCAAATAAAAGAATTTGTGTACTTCCAGATTGCTTATGTTGTTTGATATTTTTTTGTGTTTGATTTCGGACCATCTGTTTGTATCTGTTTTGGAGTCGGTTTTTTTAATAATTATTTTAAATCAATAAAAAACGGTAGAACCAGTAGAAAAATGTATAATACAATTAACTATATTTTGTTGCACCTAAACAGACACAAAACAATAGCACTTCATAGCTAAAATAACAAATTGAACTCAAAATAATTGACCCTAAAAGATCAGATGAATAAATGAACTACTACATTTCATTAGTTTATAGTGGCTCACAAGTTATTTTATGCCGTGCATACTTTTTGCTTTAATGTTGTATAAAAAAATTAGTAGGAGTATAAAATTTAACGTTTTATCATTTTTAAGTGCTAAGGATCTAGTTCAGCAATGAAGATTCAATTACTGCCAGAATTATATTTTGATTATGTATAAATATGGAAACTACAAATACTTCGCTTCTCTCCGCATAACTTGTTTTATGTAGTCACTTCTCTATGTAAAGGTATCGAAATATTGTGCTGTTTAGCAGGACTTTCCTTCTAAATGTTTCATGTCTGATTTCGATTTCGTGTCTGATTTTGCTACTTAAAAGGTCGATTTTAGAATATAATCAAATAATTCCGCTCACAACGCTGGAATAATGACAAATGCTAGTAAAAGACTTTAAAAACGGTAATTTGGAGCAAAAATTAGCTGAAATAGCTTACTATCATCGTATGATAAGTACTTGTTCTTCAATTTCAATTTATTTTTAATAAAAACTGTTAATATTTTACTACATATATATGTAAAATATTAATTATAGGAAATAATGTGATTAAAACTTAAAATACTAAAATTTTAGCAATTTATGTTGTTTTTACATTTTTCTACAAACCTTTTATGCTGGATACACACATTGCAACGTGTTTATGCAACCTGGGTTGTTTCATTGTTGGTTGCATAGTCTGTTGTCGTGTTTATGGTTTCAGTCCGTGTTGCATTCGAGATTTCATAAACATCAAAATATTTTGATATTTTCTGGTTGCATAGTGTGTAGTCGTGTTTATTCTTTTTACTGGTTTAGTTCATTGACAACCAGCCAGGTGTGCATATGTTTTTTTTGTCAACCACGGAAAAAATAAATGAGCTTTGTAATTTTGTAATGTCTAATAATTTAAGAAAAGTTTTTTCGTATATTCGCACATAATTTCTGTAATCTTTTGGCTCATTTTCTTTTAACTCGTTCATATGAAAACTCTTCTTTTTTTAACTACCAATTTTTTGGCCATATCCTTTTTTTCTTTGGTTGTACCTCATTTTCACCTTAATAAAACAATTTATAATTTATATTAATCGCCGCTGTTTCACTTTGCTCACTGCTCACTTTTTCAACAATGTTTCTTTCTTGCGCGATGTTCAATACGAATACTATTGGAGTTTTAAATGCATTATAAGCAACTATGTAAATCAATGCTAATATTTACTACTCTGTTAGTTTTTCTTTCTTTCGTCTTATTTGTACTTTGTTTGAAACTCACTCTTGAATAAACATTTAAGTAATTAACACGCTTTGTATATTTATTTTGCTACAAGACCCAGGACAATTATATTGAATAAATAAGTAAGGAACATAAATTGAATGAAAATGGCGTCAATGTATAACACTGGCTTACAGCCAAAAAATACCAAAAACGCCACATGCCTAGATAAGAAAATTGGGACCCCCTGAACACGAAAAACGCTTTAATTTTTTTCTAAGTACCGTTTTTTAGATAACGGTAATTTTGTGTTCTTCGGTGTATGGTCCCACTCAAACCCTTGTGGAGCCCAACCGAAAATAAATGACCGACCCGAGATAAATGGCATATCGTTGGAAAGGTAATTGAATGCCTTTTCCGTCGATATGCTGCAAATTTCTATCTGACAAGAAATGCCTGAGTTATGGCACCTCAAAGTTCAAAATTTGCCTATTTTTTACGTTTCTTTCAAATTGAATTTTTTGATTGGTGCTTTTAATGGGAATTGCTAAAATTTTAGTATTTTAAATTTTTATCCGCACTTTTTTCTAAAATTAATATTTTACTTATTCAGTAAAACATTAACCATTTTGTTAAAAACAAATTGCAATTGATTATTGAGGGGTATAGCTATTAATTTTGAGAAAAAATGCGAATAAAAATTTAAAATAAATTTTTTGAATTTACGCCGAATATAGTGTGTGAACAATGAATATGAAAATATTGTCGTTCCACAAAATCCTTAATAAAAACTTTATTTTTCATCCGTTTTTTCCAATTACGCTTAAAATGTACGTAATTAAACGAAATATTTGGTAAATAAAATAAAACATTCCAGATCTTTACTATAACGTAGAAAAAAAAACGAAATAAAAATTAAAAATTTTTAAACAAACTTAAAAAATGGGCAAATTTTGAAATTTGAGGTGCCATAACTCAGCCATTTCTTGCCATATAGAAATTTGCAGCGGTTGGGCTGCACAAGGGTTTGAGTGGGACCATACACCGAAAAACACAAAAGTACCGTTATCTAGAAAATGGTACTTAGAAAAAAAATTACAGCGTTTTTCGTGTTCGGGAGGTCGCAATTAACTTATCTAGGCATGTGGCTGTGTAATATACCCAAGTTAAGGATCTAGTTCAGGAATGAATATTCAATTACTGCGAGAATTATATTTTGATTATGTATAAATACGGAAACTGCAAATTCTTCCCTTCTCTCCGCATGGCTTGTTTTATGTATTCACTTCTCTATGTAAAGGTATCGAAATATTGTGCTGTCTAGCAGGATGATGCGAATTACGATTCTTGGGGTCTTCAGGTGAGGAGTATGTTAGTGCACCAAGATTTATGGTCAGTCGTCTCAGGTACTTCAGTAAAGCCTGAAGCAACTACTACTAATGCTGCTGCTGTGGCAGCATGGGGTGCAATTGATGAGAAAGCAACAGCTACGCTAATATTGTGTGCTACCACTATGCAAATATCGTACATAAAAAATTGTCAAACAGCTGCAGACACCTGGTATACATTGAAAGAAGTGCATCGCTTAAAGGGACACGTGCGTAAAGTAGCACTGTTCAAGCAACTTCTAGAAGCGCGTATGGTAGAAGACGAATGTATTCAACAGTACATAAGCAACTTTGCCTCAATTGTTGATAAATTGGCGGAAACTGGTGTTACCCTTCAGGAGGAGCTTTATGTAGCTATGTTGTTGGCTAGTTTACCGAAAACTTACGAAAATCTAGTGGTGGCCCACGAAGCAAGAGATGAGTTGCCACGACTATCTGCGCTTAAAATTAAATTTTTTGGGGAATGTCAACGACGAAAGGTAAACAACAGTGAAACAGCAAATACAGAAAATACTGTACAAGCATTTATGGCACGCGACGGAAAAGAGAAAAAGCGAAAGCAACGGAACAGCTATAACAAAAATAAGAAAGGCAACGAGAATTGCGTTTTTCGCAAAAAAAAAACAACTTTAAATGTTTTAACTGTGGTCGCATTGGTCAATATGCAGCGCAATGCGGAGAAAGAACTTCAAAAGCAGAACAGAAAAACGATCAAACACATCGTGCTTTTTTCTCTGTATCAAATGAGACTACGTTGCGGCAGAATATTTGGTGCGTCGACAGCGGATCATCAGCACATTTGTGTTTCGACCGCAACATGTTTGAAGAATTTCAAGAACACAAAGAAGAAATCGTACTTGCTGGTGAATTTTAACAGAGGGTAAAGGAAAAGTTTACATAAGGGAGTTTCAAATACTTTTGAAAGAGGTTCTCTATGTTCCGTGCTTGCAGCGTATTTCGGTTGGTAAGGCTGTAAGTGGTGGTTGTAATGTTACATTTAATGACAGAGAAGCAGTGATCAGCAAAAGGGGCAAGGTGTTGTTTAAAGCCAAAAAGGTTAGCGCATTATTTTTACATGGCGTAAATAATACTAATAAATGTTTTCTTTCATATGGCTCTGCTGACGAGGTGTTGAAGTGGCATAAACGGTTTGGCCACATGAATTTTGGTAGTTTGCGGCAATTAGTAAATAAAAATATTGTTCTTGGTATAAATGTCAACATCCCTGATAACATGGACTGTAATGTTTGCTTGCAATGCAAATGCACTACCAGGCCATTCAAATGTTCGGAGAATAGAGCAACTGATTTGCTTGAAATTATACACTGTGACGTATGTGGCCATATGAACAGTATATTCTGTGGTGTTGCAAAGTATTTGTTGACATTCATTGATGACAAGAGTCGATATGTTTTCGTTTATTTTCTGAGAAATAAAAGTGAGGTGTTCACCAAGTTCAAAGAGTTCAAATCTATGGTCGAGTGACAACTTAATCGTAAGATTATAATACTGCGCAGCTGTAATGGCACTGAATTTGTGAATGGGGCCTTTGATAACTACTTGAAAGAAAGTGGTATTGTTCGACAACTGAGCGTACCCTATACCCCGCAGCAAAATGGTGTCGCACGCTGATAGAGATGGCCAGATGCATGACAATTGGTGGAGGCCTTAATGAAAATCTTTGGGCAGAAGCACTCAATACTGCCGCATATTTAAGGAATAGATCTCCCACAAAAGCAATATGTGATATGACTCCTTATGAAGTTTGGTTTGGAGTTAAACCGGTGGTCAAACACTTGAAAACATTTGGCTCAGTTGCTTTTGCATTGGACAAAAGATAGAATGGCAAGTTTAAACCTAAGGGTAAAGAATACATTATGGTAGGGTATTCAGACACTGCAATGACCTATCGTTTATATGAGAAAACAACAAGAAAAATAATCGTTAGCAGAGATGTTTATTTCATAGAGACAGAAGTGAAAGGTCAAGCTGATATTGAATAATTATTGCAAACTAGAATCGAACAAAGGGATAACAACGGGGGTGATATAGAAGATACCGAAGTGGACATACCAGATGAAAGTGATTGATTATGAATCTGCAAGTGTTTTAAATGGCTTTGAGGAAGAACCAGAGAAAAAAGCAAAGGGAAGACCAAAACTTATTCGAGGGAAACCGGGTAGACCCAAAAAGTATACAACACTATTAACTTTATGTGTTCTAAAAATACTGACGTCTCCAAAATCATAAATGAGGTTCTATCGTATGAGTATTCAAATTTTGGTGGGATACTATGGAAAGTGAGTACAATGCACTTTTAAAAAATGAAACGTAGGAACTGGTTGAGCCACCTACCGAGCAGAAGGCTACAGGTTGCCGATGGGTGTTTTCACTTAAGAAGAATAAGAAAGGTGACATCGAAAGATTTAACCCTAGGTTGGTGGCAAAAGGCTGTCCACAAATTTATGGAGTTAATTATGATGAAACTTTTTCTCCCGTTGTCAGATGCAAAACCAAAAGAATGGTATTTGCATTAGCGGCTGAGTATGAGCTACATTTGCATCAGATGGATGTTTCAACGGCATACCTCAATAGTAAACTAGATGATGATATTTATGTTAACCAGCCAAAAAAGTTTGTGGACAAAAGTCGACCAAATCACGTATTGCGATTAAAGAAAGCATTATATGGCCTGAAACAATCAGGACGTCAATGGAGCCGTAAGTTGAACTCTATTGTAAATGAAATTGGATTTTATGCATGTGACAGTGAGCCATGCTTGTATATAAAAGAAGTTAGGTTAGGTTGCATAGGCTGCCGATTGCAAGCAACCGGCCCACTTGAGTCCAGAAAAATAGGTCCCTTTGTGATGCCCGATATGGACAGCGAAAAATAAAAAGTATTGGCTATCCTACATTGTCAGTGTTGAACCAACCGGTTTTTCCAAAAAAACTTGTTTATTCCCTTCAGATTGCATTCCGTAAGGTCTGCAAGTTCGGGTAAAGTCGAGTTACCTAGATACATGGTCCTGTAATGAGGCAGAGCTGGACATTGAAATTGGATTCGTTGAACCATTTAGACTGTGCTATCCCTATGACTTTCTGCTGAATGAGGATTTTGCTACTTTTTAGTGGGACTCCCACTAGCTGGTCGGTGTCCCGTTCTTGCAAACGAGAGTCCTCCCTGGCTAGCTTGTCCGCAATTATGTTACCAGACACGTCTGCGTGTCCTGGTACCCAGATTAGCTCAAGGTTGGAATGTGACGCTATATCGTTTAGGAATATCCGGCATTCCTTTACCGGTTCAGATGTATAAACACCCGGTAGAGCGTTCAATGCAGCCTTACTATCGGTTTATATGCGAATATCCTGCCTATATACCCTATTGTACCTTTACCAGTTAGCTGCCCTTTTTATGGCCGATATTTCGGCTTGAGTTATGCTACAATGATCTACTAGCTTAAAACGTATCCTCTGCTGAAATTGAGGAATGTAAATGTCTCCCACCCCTGCACCTGATTTGGATCCGTCAGTGTATACCTCAAGCACTTCCCCTCGGTAACTAGGGTCATTGAATGGAGGGAGAGTATCTGCGAATCTTTTCTCAGGCATAAGGTAGGAAGAACGGTAATCTATAAGTTCGGGAAGATTCTCAAACTGTCTAATAATATTCGCATGTCCACCACCTAGTGATTTCCATTCTCAGGCGGCACTGAGTCTAACTGCCAAGTTCATAGCCAGTTGTTTGACCAATTAATCAGCAGGAAACCAGTGTAACATTGTGAACCCGTAATCATCAAGGCCGATGTTCTTAGAATTCTGTCAATGATTTTAGAGTAGGTAGATTTGCCTAAGGCCGGCCACCAGACGATTGCACCATACATTAATATGGGCTTGACGACCATTTCAAAGAGCCAATTGGCTGTTTTGGGGTTAATACCCCATCTGTTTCCTCTGGCCCTTTTGCAGGTATAGCAGGCAAAAGCGTCCTTCGCTGCTCTTGCTTGTACGATAACTTAGAGTCTAGGACGATACCCAGATACTTTGCATTATCGGATAACCTTAGTGTGACTCCGTTAAGAGTTGGTAAAGTGAAATAAGGTATTTTGTATTTTCTCGTGAAGAGTACGTGCTCCGTCTTCATTGGGTTAACGTTGAGTCCATTACAGATACACCATCTGGTAATGTGATCCAAGCCTGTTTGTAGACGATGTGAGATTGTGTCTGGGTATTTACCCGACACTACTACTGCAACGTCATCTGCGTAGGCTACTGTTTTAAATCTATTTGAGTCTAGCTCCACCAGTACCGTTCTTGTGGCAAGGTTCGACAAGATTGGAGATAAAATCCCTCCTTGCGGCTTACCTCGCTTTGCTACTTTATAAATTGTTGAGGATCCCATCGTAGATGTGATGGTATTTAGTGAATAATACGTCGATGAGATTGGTTATTGACTGATTTGCGTTCCGTCTTACCAGAGCCATGATGATGGTTTCTGGGTTGATATTGTTGAAGGCACCTTCTATGTCTAGAAAGGCGGCCAGAGCGAATTCACTGTGCTTTATTGAGTTTTCAATGTATCCAACATGCGAGTGCAGTGCCGTTTCAACAGATTTGCCCTTCGTATAGGCATGTTGAGAGGTGGATAGTAGGTTTGAGTTGATTAGCGATGTAAGGTGTAGATCAATCAACCGTTCAAGTGTTTTTAGTAGAAAGGATGATAGACTGATTTTTGTGTGCGTAGTTTTTTCACATTTGGGTATGAAAACCACGGTGTATTTGGTCCATGCTTTCAGAATATATGACCATGCAAGGCATGCCGAGAATATCCGAGTAAGCCATGGGACTATTAGGTCTGCATTCTGCTGAAGGTCAGCAGGTATAATTCCATCGGGACCCGCTGACTTAAGCGGATCAAAACTGTTTATGGCTCATGTAATGTTGTCCCTGTTTATGGGAAATGGGGCTATCGAACGATTGTATGTGGTTGTCGTGAAGTATCTTGTAAACGGAGTGCAACCGGGAAAGTGCGTGTCCATCAGAACCATAGGGGTCTCATGTCCATTATTAGTCCAACTCCCATCAGATTTTTTTATGAAGCTGGGAGCTGAAGGAATGGTGGTCTGCTGGTCTCTGAGGCGCCCTTCACGTTACTGCAGAAGGACCTCCATGATTTGCGTATCGAACCAAGTTTTTGAATCTGTTTACGGAGGACTTATAATCGGACCAGTTGCCTAGTCTTTTGTCCTCATTGAAAAGTCTACGGCTCTCTTTACGAGCATTTTTTATCTCGGAGTTCCACCATGGTGGTTTACTCCTACCCCGGCAAGCTTCTGATGCCGCTAAGTTGAAGACATTATTAAGATTTTCAACCGCAATATCAATATTGTGCCTGTCGCTTAAGACAGGTGGTTGTGGAATGAGTTCAGAGAGGAGCTGTTTTTGCTCCACCAAAATTGTATTTTTCCTGTTTATTATGGGCACCGGCCTGTTTAGTATAATTTCTATCTTAAATTCAATATACCTGTGATCAGAGAAAATACAGTCGTTAGAGACCCTCCATTCTCTGATCATATTCTAGTGCATATCGCTAACTAATTTAATATCTAGAACCTCCCTTCTATTTGCAATTATAAAATGGGGTTCTGACCCGAGATTTGAAATATCTAAATTGTGGCAAATGAAATCAAATAAAGACTCACCCCTTCTCCAAACGACATGATGCGCGTTTGCGTCTGCTCCAATGATGACTGGCCAATTTTTGTATTCGCCATTCTAACTGCGCTGCAAATATTTTCGGGCGGAGTTTCACGTTCATATGCCATATAGATGGAGATGACCATAGTGGTGCCCTCGTCCGTCTCCAGCGCTGCAGTTAGTGTGTCTTCTTTACTGTAATCAGAAAAAATGAAGAAGTTTAGATTGCCTTTGGCCAGAATGCACGCTCTAATGTTACCTTGACCATTGGCTTAAATTATCCTGAAGCCTTTAGCATTGCATAATGCATTATAACATCGTCATAACTACTTTTAATATCGGGATTTTTTGATATAGAAGCTTCTATCCTCATAAATTGTTTTTTCGCATTAGTACGAGCAGTACCTAAGTTAATTTCTCTAGGAAATTCTGGCTTAAAAGGTAGAGACACGATGTATCTACCATCTAAATCGCGACGAGCTGTTTTCTTACAAAACTCTTCACACATTTTATCAGAATGTGACAAAATCTTTCTTTTCGGAGTTTCTTCTAATTCCCAAAATTTCGGCAGATTCTGATTTAAATTATCTTCGTCGGAAAAAGCAACGGAAGTAGAAAAAACATCAATTGAATTATTCAATGAATTATCCACTGGACCTAGTAGAATCCATCCAAAAATAGTTTTTTGGGCCATTAACGATCCTGCAATATTGCGTCGAACTTCATCAAGAATGATTTGAGGATATAAATCTGCCCCAAGTAACAAATCTATAGACCTACTTCTATAAAAGTTGCAATCTGCCAATCTGGTAACTCTTTTCTAATATCCGTAGGACATGTAAAGGATGGTAAGTTACCCGTTATTGATAGCAGAACAAGTGCACAAGTTTCTAAATTAATTTGGCGTTCCAATGGAGATCCCACATTAGTTTTACAAGTTCTTCTAGAAGTAGTGAAGGCTGTTAACACCGGAAATTCGTACATTCGTAGAATGTGACGCAAGTCGCAGTTCATTTCGCAAATGTTCAGAGATAAGTGAAGCCTCACATGCTGGATCTATTAAAGCCCTTGCTGAATACGTAGTATCATGGCAAATAATAGATTCCATGCCAGTTCATAATAAAACAGAAGAATTCTGTGTGAGATGAAAAACTTGACGAATAAAATTTAATTGAGCATTAGCTGACGTCGACGGCATTTGAGAATTTGTTTCCGCAGAATTAGCATTTGAATTGTTTAATGATGAATTGTTCCCCGAATTTTCCCGATGAAGCATCGTATGATGTTTTTGATTGCATTTAAAACAAAGATGTTCATTTTCCAATCCTTAACTTCATGGGTTTTTGAGAGACAATTCACACAACAACGAAATTTTTTAACCGTTGAAAAACGTTCTGGAATCGATAAATTTTTGAAACGACGACAAAATCTTAACAAATGACTTTGCTTTGGACATAAAACGCACATAACCGGTGAGCTCTTAGTAGAAACATGAGCTTTTATTTTCCGATCGCCGTTTTTTTTTCAACGTCGTTGTTCGTTCCACAAAGATAAGGCACTTTTGTCCTTTACAGTTTTTTCCCAGTTTGAAACAGTATTCGAAGGTAATCTTTGTATGCACATAAAGACAATTAAAGGGTCCCAATTTGCAGTCAAAAAACCCTTTATACCACGTTGTAAATTTTTTAGAGCTGAACTCGTTTCCTTTGATACGATATCTAAATTAAAAAGAATTTTTAATTGATTGTTGACCAACATTCGAGGATTTTCATAAGTATTCTTCAGATTTGTCCAGGCAATATCAAACGCAGCGTTAGTTAACGGACACTGACACAATTTCTCTAGCCTCTTTCCCAGTTCGTTTAACTAAACAACATAACTTTTCATTATTACTGAGACGGCTATTATGAATGTACAAAGCCGTGAAAAGATCCCTAAATGTTGGCCAAGAAAGATAGTCCCCATCGAATATATCCGTATCGTATGGTGGAAGGGGTAAATTGTGAGAAAAATTATCATTCACTTCAGCTTCAGCACCACGAATAGGAATCTTGGCTTTTGATTCTTCCCCTTTAATTTTTATTTTTTTTTCATACATCACACGTATGTCATAAACGTATTGTCGTATTTATTTTCAGCAGCTGCTAATTCGTCGGTTTTAATTTTCGAGGAATTTTCAAAACCGTCGATGGTGAGCTCATAAGCAGTCTTGGCCTTTTCCCACATCGATTTCAATTCCTCAGTCATTACCTCGAGAGAAAATAAGTGATGATCATCATTACGAATTTTATTAAACTTCACTTCAAACTTGAATATCGCATCTGAAGCGCGTGTAAAATTATCAAAATATTTTGCCATTTATAAAATTTAAAAGAATAAATACTCAAAAGGAAGAAATTATGTTTAAAAAAAACCAAGATTTAATTTAATTGGAACAAATAATACTATACGTCAAATTGACCGACTGTAGGGTGAATACGTAAGATATTGTAAGAAGCAGGCGGAAAAGGAAAACGAGAATAACTAAATCTATGAATTTACACAAATACCGCACCAAATAACTTATCACAAATGATTTAAATAAACTTAACTGCAAATCAATAATTTTATTAATATTAAATTTATAATAAGTATTTAAATGTTTTGTTAATAAATTATATGTGTATGTACTTATAAAAATTTATGTGCATGTACTTGGAGCAAACAAACTTTGTTTTTTTTTACACTCACTTTAATTTTTTAATACCGCAAACCAATTACGCTTTTACTATAAATTAATGTAATGATTTAAATTAATTTTCGTAGCAATTTTATTCAATTACTTTGATAATTTCGCGAGATAATTTATAAAAAAAATTAAAATTTTTTTCTTTGACCGTCCGTCCACAAAAACAAACACAGCATTGAAAATTGTGGTATTAAACAAAAGGAATAGGCAAAACTGTAACACAAGGTACTTAAACTGTGTTGCTTTATTAAAGTTACTGTTTTATCGGATTTTTTATCCAAACACGGTATTTTGTTTATGTATGTAATATATTTATTTCTTTTTACATACATAAATAACTTGTTATTTATAAAAAAATACACACATACACAATATTAAATGTATGTTTTAATTTAATTTTTCGTCTACACTATCACTTTTGAATCAATTTACTAACCTTAATTTCCTTGGTAGAAATAAATTGAGGATGATGAAATGTAGGTTAGGCTGAAAATTCTTCCTTGAAAAAGGGCTTCTTGAACAAAAGAAAATTCTTGTAATTAAAATCCGGCTCGAAGGACCAATATAAAAGTGGATAAATAAAACAATGAATTTCAATTATTATATTCAATCAAAGAATTTTCTTTATTTAAAATAAATTTTGTTTTACCTTGTAAAGCGTATATATGTACTTGCACGTAGTGCACATTGACAAAAATTTGCCCAAAAAAACTTTCTTAGGGTTAGGTTAGTGTGATTTTACTTGTTTTTTACATCATATAATTAAGCCAGTTGTGCGGCAAAATTTAACATAAATGCAAATTTTGAGCTTTTTTTGAGATATTAAGTGTGTTTCTATTATATAGCGCTCTGGAGTTATGGCCCCATATGTCATCTTTTTGACCAAAAATTTGGATTTTTTCAAACTTTGAGCGACGATCGGCATGGTGTTAACGTCGTTTAATCGAACTCAAATATCGGATGTTTTAATATCTGGAAAGGGAATTCGTTTTGTGGGGTCCAGACGAACAAAATTCCGACATCGATTTTTTGCGGTCACTCTACTGTATACATATGTTTTTTAATTTGAATTTATTTTATTATGGGAAGCTTTGTTTATAAAGAAACTTGTCGGTTTTTTGACAGATGCTGTAAAGAAAAATGTTAAAAATAAGCTACATAGAACTCATTAATTTTTGGTTAGTTTATATTATATAAACTGCCGAATACATGGTGGCTTACTTGTGCCGCATATTAGTGTTCGGTCCAAATAAAAGAATTTGTGTACTTCCAGATTGCTTATGTTGTTTGATATTTTTTTGTGTTTGATTTCGGACCATCTGTTTGTATCTGTTTTGGAGTCGGTTTTTTTAATAATTATTTTAAATCAATAAAAAACGGTAGAACCAGTAGAAAAATGTATAATACAATTAACTATATTTTGTTGCACCTAAACAGACACAAAACAATAGCACTTCATAGCTAAAATAACAAATTGAACTCAAAATAATTGACCCTAAAAGATCAGATGAATAAATGAACTACTACATTTCATTAGTTTATAGTGGCTCACAAGTTATTTTATGCCGTGCATACTTTTTGCTTTAATGTTGTATAAAAAAATTAGTAGGAGTATAAAATTTAACGTTTTATCATTTTTAAGTGCTAAGGATCTAGTTCAGCAATGAAGATTCAATTACTGCCAGAATTATATTTTGATTATGTATAAATATGGAAACTACAAATACTTCGCTTCTCTCCGCATAACTTGTTTTATGTAGTCACTTCTCTATGTAAAGGTATCGAAATATTGTGCTGTGTAGCAGGACTTTCCTTCTAAATGTTTCATGTCTGATTTCGATTTCGTGTCTGATTTTGCTACTTAAAAGGTCGATTTTAGAATATAATCAAATAATTCCGCTCACAACGCTGGAATAATGACAAATGCTAGTAAGACTTTAAAAACGGTAATTTGGAGCAAAAATTAGCTGAAATAGCTTACTATCATCGTATGATAAGTACTTGTTCTTCAATTTCAATTTATTTTTAATAAAAACTGTTAATATTTTACTACATATATATGTAAAATATTAATTATAGGAAATAATGTGATTAAAACTTAAAATACTAAAATTTTAGCAATTTATGTTGTTTTTACATTTTTCTACAAACCTTTTATGCTGGATACACACATTGCAACGTGTTTATGCAACCTGGGTTGTTTCATTGTTGGTTGCATAGTCTGTTGTCGTGTTTATGGTTTCAGTCCGTGTTGCATTCGAGATTTCATAAACATCAAAATATTTTGATATTTTCTGGTTGCATAGTGTGTAGTCGTGTTTATTCTTTTTACTGGTTTAGTTCATTGACAACCAGCCAGGTGTGCATATGTTTTTTTTGTCAACCACGGAAAAAATAAATGAGCTTTGTAATTTTGTAATGTCTAATAATTTAAGAAAAGTTTTTTCGTATATTCGCACATAATTTCTGTAATCTTTTGGCTCATTTTCTTTTAACTCGTTCATATGAAAACTCTTCTTTTTTTAAATACCAATTTTTTGGCCATATCCTTTTTTTCTTTGGTTGTACCTCATTTTCACCTTAATAAAACAATTTATAATTTATATTAATCGCCGCTGTTTCACTTTGCTCACTGCTCACTTTTTCAACCATGTTTCTTTCTTGCGCGATGTTCAATACGAATACTATTGGAGTTTTAAATGCATTATAAGCAACTATGTAAATCAATGCTAATATTTACTACTCTGTTAGTTTTTCTTTCTTTCGTCTTATTTGTACTTTGTTTGAAACTCACTCTTGAATAAACATTTAAGTAATTAACACGCTTTGTATATTTATTTTGCTACAAGACCCAGGACAATTATATTGAATAAATAAGTAAGGAACATAAATTGAATGAAAATGGCGTCAATGTATAACACTGGCTTACAGCCAAAAAATACCAAAAACGCCACATGCCTAGATAAGAAAATTGGGACCCCCTGAACACGAAAAACGCTTTAATTTTTTTCTAAGTACCGTTTTTTAGATAACGGTAATTTTGTGTTCTTCGGTGTATGGTCCCACTCAAACCCTTGTGGAGCCCAACCGAAAATAAATGACCGACCCGAGATAAATGGCATATCGTTGGAAAGGTAATTGAATGCCTTTTCCGTCGATATGCTGCAAATTTCTATCTGACAAGAAATGCCTGAGTTATGGCACCTCAAAGTTCAAAATTTGCCTATTTTTTACGTTTCTTTCAAATTGAATTTTTTGATTGGTGCTTTTAATGGGAATTGCTAAAATTTTAGTATTTTAAATTTTTATCCGCACTTTTTTCTAAAATTAATATTTTACTTATTCAGTAAAACATTAACCATTTTGTTAAAAACAAATTGCAATTGATTATTGAGGGGTATAGCTATTAATTTTGAGAAAAAATGCGAATAAAAATTTAAAATAAATTTTTTGAATTTACGCCGAATATAGTGTGTGAACAATGAATATGAAAATATTGTCGTTCCACAAAATCCTTAATAAAAACTTTATTTTTCATCCGTTTTTTCCAATTACGCTTAAAATGTACGTAATTAAACGAAATATTTGGTAAATAAAATAAAACATTCCAGATCTTTACTATAACGTAGAAAAAAAAACGAAATAAAAATTAAAAATTTTTAAACAAACTTAAAAAATGGGCAAATTTTGAAATTTGAGGTGCCATAACTCAGCCATTTCTTGCCATATAGAAATTTGCAGCGGTTGGGCTGCACAAGGGTTTGAGTGGGACCATACACCGAAAAACACAAAAGTACCGTTATCTAGAAAATGGTACTTAGAAAAAAAATTACAGCGTTTTTCGTGTTCGGGAGGTCGCAATTAACTTATCTAGGCATGTGGCTGTGTAATATACCCAAGTTAAGGATCTAGTTCAGGAATGAATATTCAATTACTGCGAGAATTATATTTTGATTATGTATAAATACGGAAACTGCAAATTCTTCCCTTCTCTCCGCATGGCTTGTTTTATGTATTCACTTCTCTATGTAAAGGTATCGAAATATTGTGCTGTCTAGCAGGATGATGCGAATTACGATTCTTGGGGTCTTCAGGTGAGGAGTATGTTAGTGCACCAAGATTTATGGTCAGTCGTCTCAGGTACTTCAGTAAAGCCTGAAGCAACTACTACTAATGCTGCTGCTGTGGCAGCATGGGGTGCAATTGATGAGAAAGCAACAGCTACGCTAATATTGTGTGCTACCACTATGCAAATATCGTACATAAAAAATTGTCAAACAGCTGCAGACACCTGGTATACATTGAAAGAAGTGCATCGCTTAAAGGGACACGTGCGTAAAGTAGCACTGTTCAAGCAACTTCTAGAAGCGCGTATGGTAGAAGACGAATGTATTCAACAGTACATAAGCAACTTTGCCTCAATTGTTGATAAATTGGCGGAAACTGGTGTTACCCTTCAGGAGGAGCTTTATGTAGCTATGTTGTTGGCTAGTTTACCGAAAACTTACGAAAATCTAGTGGTGGCCCACGAAGCAAGAGATGAGTTGCCACGACTATCTGCGCTTAAAATTAAATTTTTTGGGGAATGTCAACGACGAAAGGTAAACAACAGTGAAACAGCAAATACAGAAAATACTGTACAAGCATTAATGGCACGCGACGGAAAAGAGAAAAAGCGAAAGCAACGGAACAGCTATAACAAAAATAAGAAAGGCAACGAGAATTGCGTTTTTCGCAAAAAAAAACAACTTTAAATGTTTTAACTGTGGTCGCATTGGTCAATATGCAGCGCAATGCGGAGAAAGAACTTCAAAAGCAGAACAGAAAAACGATCAAACACATCGTGCTTTTTTCTCTGTATCAAATGAGACTACGTTGCGGCAGAATATTTGGTGCGTCGACAGCGGATCATCAGCACATTTGTGTTTCGACCGCAACATGTTTGAAGAATTTCAAGAACACAAAGAAGAAATCGTACTTGCTGGTGAATTTTAACAGAGGGTAAAGGAAAAGTTTACATAAGGGAGTTTCAAATACTTTTGAAAGAGGTTCTCTATGTTCCGTGCTTGCAGTGTATTTCGGTTGGTAAGGCTGTAAGTGGTGGTTGTAATGTTACATTTAATGACAGAGAAGCAGTGATCAGCAAAAGGGGCAAGGTGTTGTTTAAAGCCAAAAAGGTTAGCGCATTATTTTTACATGGCGTAAATAATACTAATAAATGTTTTCTTTCATATGGCTCTGCTGACGAGGTGTTGAAGTGGCATAAACGGTTTGGCCACATGAATTTTGGTAGTTTGCGGCAATTAGTAAATAAAAATATTGTTCTTGGTATAAATGTCAACATCCCTGATAACATGGACTGTAATGTTTGCTTGCAATGCAAATGCACTACCAGGCCATTCAAATGTTCGGAGAATAGAGCAACTGATTTGCTTGAAATTATACACAGTGACGTATGTGGCCATATGAACAGTATATTCTGTGGTGTTGCAAAGTATTTGTTGACATTCATTGATGACAAGAGTCGATATGTTTTCGTTTATTTTCTGAGAAATAAAAGTGAGGTGTTCACCAAGTTCAAAGAGTTCAAATCTATGGTCGAGTGACAACTTAATCGTAAGATTATAATACTGCGCAGCTGTAATGGCACTGAATTTGTGAATGGGGCCTTTGATAACTACTTGAAAGAAAGTGGTATTGTTCGACAACTGAGCGTACCCTATACCCCGCAGCAAAATGGTGTCGCACGCTGATAGAGATGGCCAGATGCATGACAATTGGTGGAGGCCTTAATGAAAATCTTTGGGCAGAAGCACTCAATACTGCCGCATATTTAAGGAATAGATCTCCCACAAAAGCAATATGTGATATGACTCCTTATGAAGTTTGGTTTGGAGTTAAACCGGTGGTCAAACACTTGAAAACATTTGGCTCAGTTGCTTTTGCATTGGACAAAAGATAGAATGGCAAGTTTAAACCTAAGGGTAAAGAATACATTATGGTAGGGTATTCAGACACTGCAATGACCTATCGTTTATATGAGAAAACAACAAGAAAAATAATCGTTAGCAGAGATGTTTATTTCATAGAGACAGAAGTGAAAGGTCAAGCTGATATTGAATAATTATTGCAAACTAGAATCGAACAAAGGGATAACAACGGGGGTGATATAGAAGATACCGAAGTGGACATACCAGATGAAAGTGATTGATTATGAATCTGCAAGTGTTTTAAATGGCTTTGAGGAAGAACCAGAGAAAAAAGCAAAGGGAAGACCAAAACTTATTCGAGGGAAACCGGGTAGACCCAAAAAGTATACAACACTATTAACTTTATGTGTTCTAAAAATACTGACGTCTCCAAAATCATAAATGAGGTTCTATCGTATGAGTATTCAAATTTTGGTGGGATACTATGGAAAGTGAGTACAATGCACTTTTAAAAAATGAAACGTAGGAACTGGTTGAGCCACCTACCGAGCAGAAGGCTACAGGTTGCCGATGGGTGTTTTCACTTAAGAAGAATAAGAAAGGTGACATCGAAAGATTTAACCCTAGGTTGGTGGCAAAAGGCTGTCCACAAATTTATGGAGTTAATTATGATGAAACTTTTTCTCCCGTTGTCAGATGCAAAACCAAAAGAATGGTATTTGCATTAGCGGCTGAGTATGAGCTACATTTGCATCAGATGGATGTTTCAACGGCATACCTCAATAGTAAACTAGATGATGATATTTATGTTAACCAGCCAAAAAAGTTTGTGGACAAAAGTCGACCAAATCACGTATTGCGATTAAAGAAAGCATTATATGGCCTGAAACAATCAGGACGTCAATGGAGCCGTAAGTTGAACTCTATTGTAAATGAAATTGGATTTTATGCATGTGACAGTGAGCCATGCTTGTATATAAAAGAAGTTAGGTTAGGTTGCATAGGCTGCCGATTGCAAGCAACCGGCCCACTTGAGTCCAGAAAAATAGGTCCCTTTGTGATGCCCGATATGGACAGCGAAAAATAAAAAGTATTGGCTATCCTACATTGTCAGTGTTGAACCAACCGGTTTTTCCAAAAAAACTTGTTTATTCCCTTCAGATTGCATTCCGTAAGGTCTGCAAGTTCGGGTAAAGTCGAGTTACCTAGATACATGGTCCTGTAATGAGGCAGAGCTGGACATTGAAATTGGATTCGTTGAACCATTTAGACTGTGCTATCCCTATGACTTTCTGCTGAATGAGGATTTTGCTACTTTTTAGTGGGACTCCCACTAGCTGGTCGGTGTCCCGTTCTTGCAAACGAGAGTCCTCCCTGGCTAGCTTGTCCGCAATTATGTTACCAGACACGTCTGCGTGTCCTGGTACCCAGATTAGCTCAAGGTTGGAATGTGACGCTATATCGTTTAGGAATATCCGGCATTCCTTTACCGGTTCAGATGTATAAACACCCGGTAGAGCGTTCAATGCAGCCTTACTATCGGTTTATATGCGAATATCCTGCCTATATACCCTATTGTACCTTTACCAGTTAGCTGCCCTTTTTATGGCCGATATTTCGGCTTGAGTTATGCTACAATGATCTACTAGCTTAAAACGTATCCTCTGCTGAAATTGAGGAATGTAAATGTCTCCCACCCCTGCACCTGATTTGGATCCGTCAGTGTATACCTCAAGCACTTCCCCTCGGTAACTAGGGTCATTGAATGGAGGGAGAGTATCTGCGAATCTTTTCTCAGGCATAAGGTAGGAAGAACGGTAATCTATAAGTTCGGGAAGATTCTCAAACTGTCTAATAATATTCGCATGTCCATCACCTAGTGATTTCCATTCTCAGGCGGCACTGAGTCTAACTGCCAAGTTCATAGCCAGTTGTTTGACCAATTAATCAGCAGGAAACCAGTGTAACATTGTGAACCCGTAATCATCAAGGCCGATGTTCTTAGAATTCTGTCAATGATTTTAGAGTAGGTAGATTTGCCTAAGGCCGGCCACCAGACGATTGCACCATACATTAATATGGGCTTGACGACCATTTCAAAGAGCCAATTGGCTGTTTTGGGGTTAATACCCCATCTGTTTCCTCTGGCCCTTTTGCAGGTATAGCAGGCAAAAGCGTCCTTCGCTGCTCTTGCTTGTACGATAACTTAGAGTCTAGGACGATACCCAGATACTTTGCATTATCGGATAACCTTAGTGTGACTCCGTTAAGAGTTGGTAAAGTGAAATAAGGTATTTTGTATTTTCTCGTGAAGAGTACGTGCTCCGTCTTCATTGGGTTAACGTTGAGTCCATTACAGATACACCATCTGGTAATGTGATCCAAGCCTGTTTGTAGACGATGTGAGATTGTGTCTGGGTATTTACCCGACACTACTACTGCAACGTCATCTGCGTAGGCTACTGTTTTAAATCTATTTGAGTCTAGCTCCACCAGTACCGTTCTTGTGGCAAGGTTCGACAAGATTGGAGATAAAATCCCTCCTTGCGGCTTACCTCGCTTTGCTACTTTATAAATTGTTGAGGATCCCATCGTAGATGTGATGGTATTTAGTGAATAATACGTCGATGAGATTGGTTATTGACTGATTTGCGTTCCGTCTTACCAGAGCCATGATGATGGTTTCTGGGTTGATATTGTTGAAGGCACCTTCTATGTCTAGAAAGGCGGCCAGAGCGAATTCACTGTGCTTTATTGAGTTTTCAATGTATCCAACATGCGAGTGCAGTGCCGTTTCAACAGATTTGCCCTTCGTATAGGCATGTTGAGAGGTGGATAGTAGGTTTGAGTTGATTAGCGATGTAAGGTGTAGATCAATCAACCGTTCAAGTGTTTTTAGTAGAAAGGATGATAGACTGATTTTTGTGTGCGTAGTTTTTTCACATTTGGGTATGAAAACCACGGTGTATTTGGTCCATGCTTTCAGAATATATGACCATGCAAGGCATGCCGAGAATATCCGAGTAAGCCATGGGACTATTAGGTCTGCATTCTGCTGAAGGTCAGCAGGTATAATTCCATCGGGACCCGCTGACTTAAGCGGATCAAAACTGTTTATGGCTCATGTAATGTTGTCCCTGTTTATGGGAAATGGGGCTATCGAACGATTGTATGTGGTTGTCGTGAAGTATCTTGTAAACGGAGTGCAACCGGGAAAGTGCGTGTCCATCAGAACCATAGGGGTCTCATGTCCACTATTAGTCCAACTCCCATCAGATTTTTTTATGAAGCTGGGAGCTGAAGGAATGGTGGTCTGCTGGTCTCTGAGGCGCCCTTCACGTTACTGCAGAAGGACCTCCATGATTTGCGTATCGAACCAAGTTTTTGAATCTGTTTACGGAGGACTTATAATCGGACCAGTTGCCTAGTCTTTTGTCCTCATTGAAAAGTCTACGGCTCTCTTTACGAGCATTTTTTATCTCGGAGTTCCACCATGGTGGTTTACTCCTACCCCGGCAAGCTTCTGATGCCGCTAAGTTGAAGACATTATTAAGATTTTCAACCGCAATATCAATATTGTGCCTGTCGCTTAAGACAGGTGGTTGTGGAATGAGTTCAGAGAGGAGCTGTTTTTGCTCCACCAAAATTGTATTTTTCCTGTTTATTATGGGCACCGGCCTGTTTAGTATAATTTCTATCTTAAATTCAATATACCTGTGATCAGAGAAAATACAGTCGTTAGAGACCCTCCATTCTCTGATCATATTCTAGTGCATATCGCTAACTAATTTAATATCTAGAACCTCCCTTCTATTTGCAATTATAAAATGGGGTTCTGACCCGAGATTTGAAATATCTAAATTGTGGCAAATGAAATCAAATAAAGACTCACCCCTTCTCCAAACGACATGATGCGCGTTTGCGTCTGCTCCAATGATGACTGGCCAATTTTTGTATTCGCCATTCTAACTGCGCTGCAAATATTTTCGGGCGGAGTTTCACGTTCATATGCCATATAGATGGAGATGACCATAGTGGTGCCCTCGTCCGTCTCCAGCGCTGCAGTTAGTGTGTCTTCTTTACTGTAATCAGAAAAAATGAAGAAGTTTAGATTGCCTTTGGCCAGAATGCACGCTCTAATGTTACCTTGACCATTGGCTTAAATTATCCTGAAGCCTTTAGCATTGCATAATGCATTATAACATCGTCATAACTACTTTTAATATCGGGATTTTTTGATATAGAAGCTTCTATCCTCATAAATTGTTTTTTCGCATTAGTACGAGCAGTACCTAAGTTAATTTCTCTAGGAAATTCTGGCTTAAAAGGTAGAGACACGATGTATCTACCATCTGAATCGCGACGAGCTGTTTTCTTACAAAACTCTTCACACATTTTATCAGAATGTGACAAAATCTTTCTTTTCGGAGTTTCTTCTAATTCCCAAAATTTCGGCAGATTCTGATTTAAATTATCTTCGTCGGAAAAAGCAACGGAAGTAGAAAAAACATCAATTGAATTATTCAATGAATTATCCACTGGACCTAGTAGAATCCATCCAAAAATAGTTTTTTGGGCCATTAACGATCCTGCAATATTGCGTCGAACTTCATCAAGAATGATTTGAGGATATAAATCTGCCCCAAGTAACAAATCTATAGACCTACTTCTATAAAAGTTGCAATCTGCCAATCTGGTAACTCTTTTCTAATATCCGTAGGACATGTAAAGGATGGTAAGTTACCCGTTATTGATAGCAGAACAAGTGCACAAGTTTCTAAATTAATTTGGCGTTCCAATGGAGATCCCACATTAGTTTTACAAGTTCTTCTAGAAGTAGTGAAGGCTGTTAACACCGGAAATTCGTACATTCGTAGAATGTGACGCAAGTCGCAGTTCATTTCGCAAATGTTCAGAGATAAGTGAAGCCTCACATGCTGGATCTATTAAAGCCCTTGCTGAATACGTAGTATCATGGCAAATAATAGATTCCATGCCAGTTCATAATAAAACAGAAGAATTCTGTGTGAGATGAAAAACTTGACGAATAAAATTTAATTGAGCATTAGCTGACGTCGACGGCATTTGAGAATTTGTTTCCGCAGAATTAGCATTTGAATTGTTTAATGATGAATTGTTCCCCGAATTTTCCCGATGAAGCATCGTATGATGTTTTTGATTGCATTTAAAACAAAGATGTTCATTTTCCAATCCTTAACTTCATGGGTTTTTGAGAGACAATTCACACAACAACGAAATTTTTTAACCGTTGAAAAACGTTCTGGAATCGATAAATTTTTGAAACGACGACAAAATCTTAACAAATGACTTTGCTTTGGACATAAAACGCACATAACCGGTGAGCTCTTAGTAGAAACATGAGCTTTTATTTTCCGATCGCCGTTTTTTTTTTCAACGTCGTTGTTCGTTCCACAAAGATAAGGCACTTTTGTCCTTTACAGTTTTTTCCCAGTTTGAAACAGTATTCGAAGGTAATCTTTGTATGCACATAAAGACAATTAAAGGGTCCCAATTTGCAGTCAAAAAACCCTTTATACCACGTTGTAAATTTTTTAGAGCTGAACTCGTTTCCTTTGATACGATATCTAAATTAAAAAGAATTTTTAATTGATTGTTGACCAACATTCGAGGATTTTCATAAGTATTCTTCAGATTTGTCCAGGCAATATCAAACGCAGCGTTAGTTAACGGACACTGACACAATTTCTCTAGCCTCTTTCCCAGTTCGTTTAACTAAACAACATAACTTTTCATTATTACTGAGACGGCTATTATGAATGTACAAAGCCGTGAAAAGATCCCTAAATGTTGGCCAAGAAAGATAGTCCCCATCGAATATATCCGTATCGTATGGTGGAAGGGGTAAATTGTGAGAAAAATTATCATTCACTTCAGCTTCAGCACCACGAATAGGAATCTTGGCTTTTGATTCTTCCCCTTTAATTTTTTTTTTTTTTTCATACATCACACGTATGTCATAAACGTATTGTCGTATTTATTTTCAGCAGCTGCTAATTCGTCGGTTTTAATTTTCGAGGAATTTTCAAAACCGTCGATGGTGAGCTCATAAGCAGTCTTGGCCTTTTCCCACATCGATTTCAATTCCTCAGTCATTACCTCGAGAGAAAATAAGTGATGATCATCATTACGAATTTTATTAAACTTCACTTCAAACTTGAATATCGCATCTGAAGCGCGTGTAAAATTATCAAAATATTTTGCCATTTATAAAATTTAAAAGAATAAATACTCAAAAGGAAGAAATTATGTTTAAAAAAAACCAAGATTTAATTTAATTGGAACAAATAATACTATACGTCAAATTGACCGACTGTAGGGTGAATACGTAAGATATTGTAAGAAGCAGGCGGAAAAGGAAAACGAGAATAACTAAATCTATGAATTTACACAAATACCGCACCAAATAACTTATCACAAATGATTTAAATAAACTTAACTGCAAATCAATAATTTTATTAATATTAAATTTATAATAAGTATTTAAATGTTTTGTTAATAAATTATATGTGTATGTACTTATAAAAATTTATGTGCATGTACTTGGAGCAAACAAACTTTGTTTTTTTTTACACTCACTTTAATTTTTTAATACCGCAAACCAATTACGCTTTTACTATAAATTAATGTAATGATTTAAATTAATTTTCGTAGCAATTTTATTCAATTACTTTGATAATTTCGCGAGATAATTTATAAAAAAAATTAAAATTTTTTTCTTTGACCGTCCGTCCACAAAAACAAACACAGCATTGAAAATTGTGGTATTAAACAAAAGGAATAGGCAAAACTGTAACACAAGGTACTTAAACTGTGTTGCTTTATTAAAGTTACTGTTTTATCGGATTTTTTATCCAAACACGGTATTTTGTTTATGTATGTAATATATTTCTTTCTTTTTACATACATAAATAACTTGTTATTTATAAAAAAATACACACATACACAATATTAAATGTATGTTTTAATTTAATTTTTCGTCTACACTATCACTTTTGAATCAATTTACTAACCTTAATTTCCTTGGTAGAAATAAATTGAGGATGATGAAATGTAGGTTAGGCTGAAAATTCTTCCTTGAAAAAAGGGCTTCTTGAACAAAAGAAAATTCTTGTAATTAAAATCCGGCTCGAAGGACCAATATAAAAGTGGATAAATAAAACAATGAATTTCAATTATTATATTCAATCAAAGAATTTTCTTTATTTAAAATAAATTTTGTTTTACCTTGTAAAGCGTATATATGTACTTGCACGTAGTGCACATTGACAAAAATTTGCCCAAAAAAACTTTCTTAGGGTTAGGTTAGTGTGATTTTACTTGTTTTTTACATCATATAATTAAGCCAGTTGTGCGGCAAAATTTAACATAAATGCAAATTTTGAGCTTTTTTTGAGATATTAAGTGTGTTTCTATTATATAGCGCTCTGGAGTTATGGCCCCATATGTCATCTTTTTGACCAAAAATTTGGATTTTTTCAAACTTTGAGCGACGATCGGCATGGTGTTAACGTCGTTTAATCGAACTCAAATATCGGATGTTTTAATATCTGGAAAGGGAATTCGTTTTGTGGGGTCCAGACGAACAAAATTCCGACATCGATTTTTTGCGGTCACTCTACTGTATACATATGTTTTTTAATTTGAATTTATTTTATTATGGGAAGCTTTGTTTATAAAGAAACTTGTCGGTTTTTTGACAGATGCTGTAAAGAAAAATGTTAAAAATAAGCTACATAGAACTCATTAATTTTTGGTTAGTTTATATTATATAAACTGCCGAATACATGGTGGCTTACTTGTGCCGCATATTAGTGTTCGGTCCAAATAAAAGAATTTGTGTACTTCCAGATTGCTTATGTTGTTTGATATTTTTTTGTGTTTGATTTCGGACCATCTGTTTGTATCTGTTTTGGAGTCGGTTTTTTTAATAATTATTTTAAATCAATAAAAAACGGTAGAACCAGTAGAAAAATGTATAATACAATTAACTATATTTTGTTGCACCTAAACAGACACAAAACAATAGCACTTCATAGCTAAAATAACAAATTGAACTCAAAATAATTGACCCTAAAAGATCAGATGAATAAATGAACTACTACATTTCATTAGTTTATAGTGGCTCACAAGTTATTTTATGCCGTGCATACTTTTTGCTTTAATGTTGTATAAAAAAATTAGTAGGAGTATAAAATTTAACGTTTTATCATTTTTAAGTGCTAAGGATCTAGTTCAGCAATGAAGATTCAATTACTGCCAGAATTATATTTTGATTATGTATAAATATGGAAACTACAAATACTTCGCTTCTCTCCGCATAACTTGTTTTATGTAGTCACTTCTCTATGTAAAGGTATCGAAATATTGTGCTGTGTAGCAGGACTTTCCTTCTAAATGTTTCATGTCTGATTTCGATTTCGTGTCTGATTTTGCTACTTAAAAGGTCGATTTTAGAATATAATCAAATAATTCCGCTCACAACGCTGGAATAATGACAAATGCTAGTAAAAGACTTTAAAAACGGTAATTTGGAGCAAAAATTAGCTGAAATAGCTTACTATCATCGTATGATAAGTACTTGTTCTTCAATTTCAATTTATTTTTAATAAAAACTGTTAATATTTTACTACATATATATGTAAAATATTAATTATAGGAAATAATGTGATTAAAACTTAAAATACTAAAATTTTAGCAATTTATGTTGTTTTTACATTTTTCTACAAACCTTTTATGCTGGATACACACATTGCAACGTGTTTATGCAACCTGGGTTGTTTCATTGTTGGTTGCATAGTCTGTTGTCGTGTTTATGGTTTCAGTCCGTGTTGCATTCGAGATTTCATAAACATCAAAATATTTTGATATTTTCTGGTTGCATAGTGTGTAGTCGTGTTTATTCTTTTTACTGGTTTAGTTCATTGACAACCAGCCAGGTGTGCATATGTTTTTTTTGTCAACCACGGAAAAAATAAATGAGCTTTGTAATTTTGTAATGTCTAATAATTTAAGAAAAGTTTTTTCGTATATTCGCACATAATTTCTGTAATCTTTTGGCTCATTTTCTTTTAACTCGTTCATATGAAAACTCTTTTTTTTTTAAATACCAATTTTTTGGCCATATCCTTTTTTTCTTTGGTTGTACCTCATTTCCACCTTAATAAAACAATTTATAATTTATATTAATCGCCGCTGTTTCACTTTGCTCACTGCTCACTTTTTCAACAATGTTTCTTTCTTGCGCGATGTTCAATACGAATACTATTGGAGTTTTAAATGCATTATAAGCAACTATGTAAATCAATGCTAATATTTACTACTCTGTTAGTTTTTCTTTCTTTCGTCTTATTTGTACTTTGTTTGAAACTCACTCTTGAATAAACATTTAAGTAATTAACACGCTTTGTATATTTATTTTGCTACAAGACCCAGGACAATTATATTGAATAAATAAGTAAGGAACATAAATTGAATGAAAATGGCGTCAATGTATAACACTGGCTTACAGCCAAAAAATACCAAAAACGCCACATGCCTAGATAAGAAAATTGGGACCCCCTGAACACGAAAAACGCTTTAATTTTTTTCTAAGTACCGTTTTTTAGATAACGGTAATTTTGTGTTCTTCGGTGTATGGTCCCACTCAAACCCTTGTGGAGCCCAACCGAAAATAAATGACCGACCCGAGATAAATGGCATATCGTTGGAAAGGTAATTGAATGCCTTTTCCGTCGATATGCTGCAAATTTCTATCTGACAAGAAATGCCTGAGTTATGGCACCTCAAAGTTCAAAATTTGCCTATTTTTTACGTTTCTTTCAAATTGAATTTTTTGATTGGTGCTTTTAATGGGAATTGCTAAAATTTTAGTATTTTAAATTTTTATCCGCACTTTTTTCTAAAATTAATATTTTACTTATTCAGTAAAACATTAACCATTTTGTTAAAAACAAATTGCAATTGATTATTGAGGGGTATAGCTATTAATTTTGAGAAAAAATGCGAATAAAAATTTAAAATAAATTTTTTGAATTTACGCCGAATATAGTGTGTGAACAATGAATATGAAAATATTGTCGTTCCACAAAATCCTTAATAAAAACTTTATTTTTCATCCGTTTTTTCCAATTACGCTTAAAATGTACGTAATTAAACGAAATATTTGGTAAATAAAATAAAACATTCCAGATCTTTACTATAACGTAGAAAAAAAAACGAAATAAAAATTAAAAATTTTTAAACAAACTTAAAAAATGGGCAAATTTTGAAATTTGAGGTGCCATAACTCAGCCATTTCTTGCCATATAGAAATTTGCAGCGGTTGGGCTGCACAAGGGTTTGAGTGGGACCATACACCGAAAAACACAAAAGTACCGTTATCTAGAAAATGGTACTTAGAAAAAAAAATTACAGCGTTTTTCGTGTTCGGGAGGTCGCAATTAACTTATCTAGGCATGTGGCTGTGTAATATACCCAAGTTAAGGATCTAGTTCAGGAATGAATATTCAATTACTGCGAGAATTATATTTTGATTATGTATAAATACGGAAACTGCAAATTCTTCCCTTCTCTCCGCATGGCTTGTTTTATGTATTCACTTCTCTATGTAAAGGTATCGAAATATTGTGCTGTCTAGCAGGATGATGCGAATTACGATTCTTGGGGTCTTCAGGTGAGGAGTATGTTAGTGCACCAAGATTTATGGTCAGTCGTCTCAGGTACTTCAGTAAAGCCTGAAGCAACTACTACTAATGCTGCTGCTGTGGCAGCATGGGGTGCAATTGATGAGAAAGCAACAGCTACGCTAATATTGTGTGCTACCACTATGCAAATATCGTACATAAAAAATTGTCAAACAGCTGCAGACACCTGGTATACATTGAAAGAAGTGCATCGCTTAAAGGGACACGTGCGTAAAGTAGCACTGTTCAAGCAACTTCTAGAAGCGCGTATGGTAGAAGACGAATGTATTCAACAGTACATAAGCAACTTTGCCTCAATTGTTGATAAATTGGCGGAAACTGGTGTTACCCTTCAGGAGGAGCTTTATGTAGCTATGTTGTTGGCTAGTTTACCGAAAACTTACGAAAATCTAGTGGTGGCCCACGAAGCAAGAGATGAGTTGCCACGACTATCTGCGCTTAAAATTAAATTTTTTGGGGAATGTCAACGACGAAAGGTAAACAACAGTGAAACAGCAAATACAGAAAATACTGTACAAGCATTTATGGCACGCGACGGAAAAGAGAAAAAGCGAAAGCAACGGAACAGCTATAACAAAAATAAGAAAGGCAACGAGAATTGCGTTTTTCGCAAAAAAAAAAACAACTTTAAATGTTTTAACTGTGGTCGCATTGGTCAATATGCAGCGCAATGCGGAGAAAGAACTTCAAAAGCAGAACAGAAAAACGATCAAACACATCGTGCTTTTTTCTCTGTATCAAATGAGACTACGTTGCGGCAGAATATTTGGTGCGTCGACAGCGGATCATCAGCACATTTGTGTTTCGACCGCAACATGTTTGAAGAATTTCAAGAACACAAAGAAGAAATCGTACTTGCTGGTGAATTTTAACAGAGGGTAAAGGAAAAGTTTACATAAGGGAGTTTCAAATACTTTTGAAAGAGGTTCTCTATGTTCCGTGCTTGCAGTGTATTTCGGTTGGTAAGGCTGTAAGTGGTGGTTGTAATGTTACATTTAATGACAGAGAAGCAGTGATCAGCAAAAGGGGCAAGGTGTTGTTTAAAGCCAAAAAGGTTAGCGCATTATTTTTACATGGCGTAAATAATACTAATAAATGTTTTCTTTCATATGGCTCTGCTGACGAGGTGTTGAAGTGGCATAAACGGTTTGGCCACATGAATTTTGGTAGTTTGCGGCAATTAGTAAATAAAAATATTGTTCTTGGTATAAATGTCAACATCCCTGATAACATGGACTGTAATGTTTGCTTGCAATGCAAATGCACTACCAGGCCATTCAAATGTTCGGAGAATAGAGCAACTGATTTGCTTGAAATTATACACAGTGACGTATGTGGCCATATGAACAGTATATTCTGTGGTGTTGCAAAGTATTTGTTGACATTCATTGATGACAAGAGTCGATATGTTTTCGTTTATTTTCTGAGAAATAAAAGTGAGGTGTTCACCAAGTTCAAAGAGTTCAAATCTATGGTCGAGTGACAACTTAATCGTAAGATTATAATACTGCGCAGCTGTAATGGCACTGAATTTGTGAATGGGGCCTTTGATAACTACTTGAAAGAAAGTGGTATTGTTCGACAACTGAGCGTACCCTATACCCCGCAGCAAAATGGTGTCGCACGCTGATAGAGATGGCCAGATGCATGACAATTGGTGGAGGCCTTAATGAAAATCTTTGGGCAGAAGCACTCAATACTGCCGCATATTTAAGGAATAGATCTCCCACAAAAGCAATATGTGATATGACTCCTTATGAAGTTTGGTTTGGAGTTAAACCGGTGGTCAAACACTTGAAAACATTTGGCTCAGTTGCTTTTGCATTGGACAAAAGATAGAATGGCAAGTTTAAACCTAAGGGTAAAGAATACATTATGGTAGGGTATTCAGACACTGCAATGACCTATCGTTTATATGAGAAAACAACAAGAAAAATAATCGTTAGCAGAGATGTTTATTTCATAGAGACAGAAGTGAAAGGTCAAGCTGATATTGAATAATTATTGCAAACTAGAATCGAACAAAGGGATAACAACGGGGGTGATATAGAAGATACCGAAGTGGACATACCAGATGAAAGTGATTGATTATGAATCTGCAAGTGTTTTAAATGGCTTTGAGGAAGAACCAGAGAAAAAAGCAAAGGGAAGACCAAAACTTATTCGAGGGAAACCGGGTAGACCCAAAAAGTATACAACACTATTAACTTTATGTGTTCTAAAAATACTGACGTCTCCAAAATCATAAATGAGGTTCTATCGTATGAGTATTCAAATTTTGGTGGGATACTATGGAAAGTGAGTACAATGCACTTTTAAAAAATGAAACGTAGGAACTGGTTGAGCCACCTACCGAGCAGAAGGCTACAGGTTGCCGATGGGTGTTTTCACTTAAGAAGAATAAGAAAGGTGACATCGAAAGATTTAACCCTAGGTTGGTGGCAAAAGGCTGTCCACAAATTTATGGAGTTAATTATGATGAAACTTTTTCTCCCGTTGTCAGATGCAAAACCAAAAGAATGGTATTTGCATTAGCGGCTGAGTATGAGCTACATTTGCATCAGATGGATGTTTCAACGGCATACCTCAATAGTAAACTAGATGATGATATTTATGTTAACCAGCCAAAAAAGTTTGTGGACAAAAGTCGACCAAATCACGTATTGCGATTAAAGAAAGCATTATATGGCCTGAAACAATCAGGACGTCAATGGAGCCGTAAGTTGAACTCTATTGTAAATGAAATTGGATTTTATGCATGTGACAGTGAGCCATGCTTGTATATAAAAGAAGTTAGGTTAGGTTGCATAGGCTGCCGATTGCAAGCAACCGGCCCACTTGAGTCCAGAAAAATAGGTCCTTTTGTGATGCCCGATATGGACAGCGAAAAATAAAAAGTATTGGCTATCCTACATTGTCAGTGTTGAACCAACCGGTTTTTCCAAAAAAACTTGTTTATTCCCTTCAGATTGCATTCCGTAAGGTCTGCAAGTTCGGGTAAAGTCGAGTTACCTAGATACATGGTCCTGTAATGAGGCAGAGCTGGACATTGAAATTGGATTCGTTGAACCATTTAGACTGTGCTATCCCTATGACTTTCTGCTGAATGAGGATTTTGCTACTTTTTAGTGGGACTCCCACTAGCTGGTCGGTGGCCCGTTCTTGCAAACGAGAGTTCTCCCTGGCTAGCTTGTCCGCAATTATGTTACCAGACACGTCTGCGTGTCCTGGTACCCAGATTAGCTCAAGGTTGGAATGTGACGCTATATCGTTTAGGAATATCCGGCATTCCTTTACCGGTTCAGATGTATAAACACCCGGTAGAGCGTTCAATGCAGCCTTACTATCGGTTTATATGCGAATATCCTGCCTATATACCCTATTGTACCTTTACCAGTTAGCTGCCCTTTTTATGGCCGATATTTCGGCTTGAGTTATGCTACAATGATCTACTAGCTTAAAACGTATCCTCTGCTGAAATTGAGGAATGTAAATGTCTCCCACCCCTGCACCTGATTTGGATCCGTCAGTGTATACCTCAAGCACTTCCCCTCGGTAACTAGGGTCATTGAATGGAGGGAGAGTATCTGCGAATCTTTTCTCAGGCATAAGGTAGGAAGAACGGTAATCTATAAGTTCGGGAAGATTCTCAAACTGTCTAATAATATTCGCATGTCCATCACCTAGTGATTTCCATTCTCAGGCGGCACTGAGTCTAACTGCCAAGTTCATAGCCAGTTGTTTGACCAATTAATCAGCAGGAAACCAGTGTAACATTGTGAACCCGTAATCATCAAGGCCGATGTTCTTAGAATTCTGTCAATGATTTTAGAGTAGGTAGATTTGCCTAAGGCCGGCCACCAGACGATTGCACCATACATTAATATGGGCTTGACGACCATTTCAAAGAGCCAATTGGCTGTTTTGGGGTTAATACCCCATCTGTTTCCTCTGGCCCTTTTGCAGGTATAGCAGGCAAAAGCGTCCTTCGCTGCTCTTGCTTGTACGATAACTTAGAGTCTAGGACGATACCCAGATACTTTGCATTATCGGATAACCTTAGTGTGACTCCGTTAAGAGTTGGTAAAGTGAAATAAGGTATTTTGTATTTTCTCGTGAAGAGTACGTGCTCCGTCTTCATTGGGTTAACGTTGAGTCCATTACAGATACACCATCTGGTAATGTGATCCAAGCCTGTTTGTAGACGATGTGAGATTATGTCTGGGTATTTACCCGACACTACTACTGCAACGTCATCTGCGTAGGCTACTGTTTTAAATCTATTTGAGTCTAGCTCCACCAGTACCGTTCTTGTGGCAAGGTTCGACAAGATTGGAGATAAAATCCCTCCTTGCGGCTTACCTCGCTTTGCTACTTTATAAATTGTTGAGGATCCCATCGTAGATGTGATGGTATTTAGTGAATAATACGTCGATGAGATTGGTTATTGACTGATTTGCGTTCCGTCTTACCAGAGCCATGATGATGGTTTCTGGGTTGATATTGTTGAAGGCACCTTCTATGTCTAGAAAGGCGGCCAGAGCGAATTCACTGTGCTTTATTGAGTTTTCAATGTATCCAACATGCGAGTGCAGTGCCGTTTCAACAGATTTGCCCTTCGTATAGGCATGTTGAGAGGTGGATAGTAGGTTTGAGTTGATTAGCGATGTAAGGTGTAGATCAATCAACCGTTCAAGTGTTTTTAGTAGAAAGGATGATAGACTGATTTTTGTGTGCGTAGTTTTTTCACATTTGGGTATGAAAACCACGGTGTATTTGGTCCATGCTTTCAGAATATATGACCATGCAAGGCATGCCGAGAATATCCGAGTAAGCCATGGGACTATTAGGTCTGCATTCTGCTGAAGGTCAGCAGGTATAATTCCATCGGGACCCGCTGACTTAAGCGGATCAAAACTGTTTATGGCTCATGTAATGTTGTCCCTGTTTATGGGAAATGGGGCTATCGAACGATTGTATGTGGTTGTCGTGAAGTATCTTGTAAACGGAGTGCAACCGGGAAAGTGCGTGTCCATCAGAACCATAGGGGTCTCATGTCCATTATTAGTCCAACTCCCATCAGATTTTTTTATGAAGCTGGGAGCTGAAGGAATGGTGGTCTGCTGGTCTCTGAGGCGCCCTTCACGTTACTGCAGAAGGACCTCCATGATTTGCGTATCGAACCAAGTTTTTGAATCTGTTTACGGAGGACTTATAATCGGACCAGTTGCCTAGTCTTTTGTCCTCATTGAAAAGTCTACGGCTCTCTTTACGAGCATTTTTTATCTCGGAGTTCCACCATGGTGGTTTACTCCTACCCCGGCAAGCTTCTGATGCCGCTAAGTTGAAGACATTATTAAGATTTTCAACCGCAATATCAATATTGTGCCTGTCGCTTAAGACAGGTGGTTGTGGAATGAGTTCAGAGAGGAGCTGTTTTTGCTCCACCAAAATTGTATTTTTCCTGTTTATTATGGGCACCGGCCTGTTTAGTATAATTTCTATCTTAAATTCAATATACCTGTGATCAGAGAAAATACAGTCGTTAGAGACCCTCCATTCTCTGATCATATTCTAGTGCATATCGCTAACTAATTTAATATCTAGAACCTCCCTTCTATTTGCAATTATAAAATGGGGTTCTGACCCGAGATTTGAAATATCTAAATTGTGGCAAATGAAATCAAATAAAGACTCACCCCTTCTCCAAACGACATGATGCGCGTTTGCGTCTGCTCCAATGATGACTGGCCAATTTTTGTATTCGCCATTCTAACTGCGCTGCAAATATTTTCGGGCGGAGTTTCACGTTCATATGCCATATAGATGGAGATGACCATAGTGGTGCCCTCGTCCGTCTCCAGCGCTGCAGTTAGTGTGTCTTCTTTACTGTAATCAGAAAAAATGAAGAAGTTTAGATTGCCTTTGGCCAGAATGCACGCTCTAATGTTACCTTGACCATTGGCTTAAATTATCCTGAAGCCTTTAGCATTAAGTCCGCAAACCCTGCCTTGGGTTCTTAGACTAGCACGAGGTCCTCACCTTTCTCTACTAGGCGGTTGAGCATGGCAGAGGATGCTGCTTTACAATGGTGAATGTTCACCTGTGTGACACTGGTCATTCTTCGGCATAACTGTGACGTTGGCGTCCTCCAGGTCAGAGTCCAGGTTAACGTTCTCGTCAACCAAAGAATTTTGAGCCCATTTAAGTTTTGCCCGTTCTTCCGGGGTGATTGACTCAGCTGGCTGTGTCGAAAGTCTTTCGGCGGAACGCAGTTTCGTGAAGGCCCTTCTTGCAGGTGTCATGTGTCTTTGGGGTATGACTAGAGTCGGGTTTATTAAATTTCGTAGGATCAGGTTTCCCCTTGCTCTCTACTGTATTGATTTTGTTACCAGTAGCTTGCAGATTAGCCCGGCCTTGTGCATTCACCGGACTAATCTGGGGCGCAGTAGCATTCGACTCACCTTGGCCTGTGGCCGGCACCAAGGGAGTAGGGTCTCCGGAGATTATTAGGCCCGCAACCGGATACTTGGGGCACTTTTCTTGTTTTGACATTCTTTTTAGGGGGGGGGGGGTTGCATTTTATACTTGCTGCCAAGCGAATAAAACTGCTAAAAACAACAGACCCCCCAGCCGCCCAATGTGGAACAGACGCTGGATGGATTTGCGGACACGTATTTGGTATGTACGTAAAGAGATCAGACACCCAAGCGGATAAATTGGTCTGATAGCCGCCCCAACTAGGGGTAAACAGACGCTACAGTCCATGGGAAGGGTAGTTCTTAGTTCGTGCTCACCAAGAGAACTACTACAAGGGTCCTTGCACTTAAGCCGCCGCATTGCGTCAAGATGACCAGCCGTCGCGGGACAAGCTTAAAAGAAGTTGAATAGAGTATTAATATAATCGCAGTATATGTGGACGACATGTTGATTGGATGTTTAGATAATAATGAGATGAATTCTATTAAGAATGCAATTGCAGAAAGACTGGAAGTAGCGGACAAAGGTCCAGTGAATCACTCTTTGAATATTGAAGTGGAAATAGACAAACTAACGGGCTCAATTGCAATTAATCAGAGAGGAAAAGTAGAAAACCTATTGAAACGGTATAACATGGAAAACTGTCGATCAATGGCAACACCTTTGTAACCAAATTTCCAGGTTGCATATGATAATGGAAATTGTAATAGAGTTGATCAAGTAGAATACCAGTCGCTGATGGGTTCTCTTATGTACATTATTCTATGTACTAGGCGTGACATTTTACACTCTGTCTCAAAACTATCACAAAGGCATAGCGATCCGGATGTTAAACATTTCACCGCAGCGAAAAGGGTTTTGAAATACATAAGCAAAACCAGGAATATTCAACTAAAGTATCATAAAACTGGCTGTCCAATTGAATGTTATGTTGACGCAGACTGGGGTGGAAAGTCGAAAGAAACAATCTGTTGCGCTATCCAGTACTGAAGCTGAGTATATGTCACTATCTTCGGCAGCTAAAGAGGCAACATACATTGGCAAACTGTTGAATGAGATCAAATTGTATAATAGCGATGTCATTGAAATACAAGGCGACAACATGGGGGCATTGCATCTTGTGAAGAATCCAGTTTATCATGCCCGTAGTAAATATATCGATATTAAATATCACCACGTGAGAGACTTATACCAGAAAAAGAAGATCAATTTGAAATATTGTAATACAAAGGACATGATTGCCGATGTGTTGACTAAAAAGCTGCAAAGGGTTAGCCATGAACAATTTTCAAAACTTCTAGGTCTGACTATGTAATATATATATTACTCTTATTTTTGAAACTATATTGTTATTAGAATTAATATAAATATTGGCATTGAGGAGGAGTATTGGAGTTTTAATTGCATTTATATGCAACTATGTAAATCAATGCTAATATTTACTACTATGTTAGTTTTCTTTCTTTCTTCTTTTTGTACTTTTGTTCACTTCACTCTTGAATAAACGGCTGAGTAGTTAACACGCCTTGTATATTTATTTTGTACGGAAGTTAGACAGACCAAAAAAGAAAAGAGCTTCGCTCCAACATGACCATTTTGGTGAAACATGGCATAGCACACGTTGTGCACTATATAGGTAGGGTAGTCCAAGGGGTCCCTAATGGCACCCAATTGGTCGCATATCTGAAATAATTTTGAAAATTAAATAAATTGATTTTGAAAAAATCAGTTTTTATTGAAATTTCTGGAAAAGATTGGTGACCATTTTGGTCAAATATGAAATTGCACACGTTGTGCACTATAGAGGTAGGGTAGTCCAAGGGGTCCCTAATGGCATTCAATTGGTCGCATATCTGAAATAATTTTGAAAATTAAATAAATTGATTTTGAAAAAATCAGTTCTTTTATCTTATCTTGTACACAAATGTACAGACAAAGGAATATTACCTGATGATAGTAAATACTCAGCTATCGAAAGCTATCCAACGCCTACGGATGCGGATAGAGCAAAACGATTCGTCGCATTTTGTAATTATTATCGAAGATTTTTCAAAAACGTCTCAGAATATTCCAGACATCTAACGAAATTGTCCAGAAAAGGAGCACAATTTGAATGTACAAGATTGTGACAAGACATTCAAATACCTGAAGAAATCTCTAATAAAGCGCAAACTACTTCAATAACCTGATTTAATAAAAGAATTTTGTATAATAACAGACGTAAGCAGACAAGCTTGTGGAGTCGTATTGATACAAGAATATGATGGAAAGCAATTACCAATAGCATACGCATCAAAATCTTTTACCAAAGGTGAAAGCAATAAATCTACAATCGAACAGGAATTAACAGCTATCTATTGGGCTATTACATACTTCAGACCATACATATGTATATGGTAAACATTTCTATGAAAAACCCAAGTTCAAAATTAACAAGAATGTGGTTAGACTTGGAGGAATACAATTTTACTATAGAATACCTTAGGGGAAGGGATAATTACGTTGCGGACGCGTTATCAAGAAGAACAATTGATGACTTAAAAGAAACAACCAAGTAATACTAAAAATATTCAGCATCAAATTAAAAAGAATGATAAGGAGCCCAATATATATGTACCACTAAAGAACACTCACATCAGGAAAAACTATAAATTAAAGATTACTCCTATAAAATGCTACATAAACGAGGAAAATCTGTTATTACATATATAAATATGTAATAAATTTGTTTACTAATGGGAATATTGACTTAGGACAAATTTTCACAAGCCTTGAGAAAGTGGCCGGTAAACTTAGTGTAGAGACACTAAAAATGGCACATAGTGAGAAAATTTTCGAATTTTAAATAATGGTCAATAAATATTTAAATAACTAAATAGCTAAAAAAAACCTCAACAAACAAAAGTTTTTTAAATCTTTGAAAAAAGATATCGAGGCAATCTCGATTAATATATATTTAATAATTACCTAGTTTAGATTTTATTTTCCGTTTTGCCATATTAAATACTTTCATTGTCACCCAAAGGGCGTCTAATTATATAAAGGTTGTAAAGAAAATAAAATAGATTCATATCGAATATAATAACTTGTTTGCTGGGATTTTTTAATAAGTTTCAAAACCTACTATGCTTATACTATTGTAATTTTTGTAATTCTCATTGAGTTTTTAAAAGTTTTTGAATAAGATAAGAGGTTTGAAACATTCCAAAATTTGGTTTAAGTTCTAGTTATGATTTGGCTTTAGCACCAATGAAATGCGTGTATATAGATTAGCTAAAAAAAACCCTCAACAAACGAAAGTTTTTGAAAATCTTTGAAAGAAGATATCGAGGTAATCTCGATTAAATAAATTTCATAATAAACAAAAAATAATTAATTTTTAAATGTCACATTTTTTTCCAAGTTAAAAATTAAAACTCAGAAAGTATTTCAGTTAATTTTATTTAAAAGTAAAACCTTAACAGAGCTTCGTGTTAGTGAATTTTCACTAACCAAAGTTAAAGTTTTGAGTTTAGTGTTAACTTGAAGTTAAAATTTTTATTGTTAACGGCCCTAAGTGATTCTAACATAAAATTAATAGGTGTGTACCGATTGCATTTTAAAATCGCACGCATTGCTTTATTTTGTAACTTTTGGAGTCGTTCAATTTGGGTATTTGTACAGCACGAATATAATATTATTGACCCAAACTCAAAGTGTGGTTTAACGATCGTGTTATATATGTTTATTGCTGTCAATGCTGATATTTGGTTTCTGAAACGTTAAAAAAAACATTTTTTTACAAATATAATCAGTATTGTAGAGTTTTGTTTTTATTTTGTTTGGGTTCTTGCGTCTTAGGTTGTATGTTTACGGTTTTCATCTTGAACTTTAGCTATTTTCCGTTTAGCCTCTTGACGATCGTTGTTAAATGTTGAGATAAGTTCGTCTTCAATTAATTTTGCAATTTCTAGTCGTTGTTTGGTACGCATCTTCACACCAATCAGCAACTCAAATGGGGTTGTATTTATACTTCGGGAGTATGTTGAATTTATTATTTGTTGATCATCACTAACGTACTTATACCATTTTGATGGATCGTCGACGGAAAGTTTAAATAAATAAACAGATACAATAATAGCGTTGAGTCGCTTTACTTGACCATTCGCCCTGGGCAAGATAATGTTTATAAGATAATGTTTGATATCCTCGTCTTGGTAATACTTCTGAAAATCTTCGGAAGTAAATGCTGAACCTCTGTCCGAAATAATTTAGACTGGATTTCCGAAAATTACACTTTGATTTTGTAAACGTGTTATGACTTCACATGCTGCTGTAGTACGAGTCGGATAGAGCCAACAGAATTTTGTAAAAGAATCAATAACTGCAAAAATATGTTTATACTTTTTGCTCGTTGATTCGAAAGGGCCAAGGTGATCGATGTGATATGTGTGAAGTGGTTCGTCATTCTTATGAATAGGATGCAGTTCACTCTCCTGTTTTCCACGTTGCATGTTGTCAACTAAACATTGAATACAACTAGCAATGTGAAATTTATGAGAAAAACTTCGGTATGTAGTATTATCGTCGGATTAATTCTTTAACTTAACAGCAGTAGCTGTAAGACTGTAAATGTCTGCCCAAAATATCAACCGATCAATCGTTCTGAAAGGTGGTGAGAAATAACAAACTATGTAAATGTACTAGGCCTGACATATTACACTCTGTCAAAACCAAGAATTTGCAACTCAAGTATCATAAAACTTGCTGTCCAATTGAATGTTATGTCGACGCAGACTAAGGTGGAAATGTTGCAGACCTCAAATCTTATACGGGGTTCACTTTCCTTTTAACAGGTGCAGCATTTTCATGGGAAAGTCGAAAGCAACAATCTGTTGGGCTATTTAGTACTGAAGCTGAGGCCAAAGAGGCAACATACATTGACAAACTGTTAAATGAGATCAAATTGTATAATAGCGATGTCATTGACATCCAAGGCGACAACTTGGCGTAATTGCATCTTCTGAAGAATCCAGTTTATCATGCCCGTAGTAAATATATCGATATTAAATGTCACCACGTGAGGGACTTGTAACAGAAACAGAAGATAAATTTTAAGTATTGTAATGCGAAGGACATGATTGCCGATGTGTTGACTAAAAATCTGCAAAGGATTAGCCATAAACGATTTTCAAAACTTCTAGGTCTGACTATGTAATATATATATATATATTATTTTTTGAAACTATATTATTTGAATTAATACAAATATTGGCATTGAGGAGGAGTATTGGAGTTTTAAATGCATTTATATGCAACTATGTAAATCAATGCTAATATTTACTACTATGTTAGTTTTTCTTTCTTTCGTCTTATTTGTACTTTGTTTGAAACTCACTCTTGAATAAACGTTTGAGTAATTAACACGCCTTGCACATTTATTTTGCACGGAAGTTAGAGAAGCCAAAAAAAGAGATGCGCTCCAACAAATACAAAATACAGAAATGATGTTGCGTTCATGTTTTCATTCTTGGTTGCCGTGTGTGTATCAAAATATGAAGCATAAATGATGAACGTGTTGCATAAACACGTTGCAATGTCTGTAGCCAGCATTCCATTTACAATTAGAGTTGCAAAAAGTCAGCCCAGGTAGTAATGGAAAAGTAAGAAATCAAAAACAATTGGTTGATTATTGAGTTCTTGTTACAACTTTGATATTGTTTAAACTTTTCATTTGCTTTGAAGAAAGTTTAATATAATATCTCTAGTTGTTCTAAGAAATATTTGGGTAAAGTTCTCTGATGATCTGCATTAGCAACAGTGAAATGCGCATAGGAACTAGCCATGGTAGAATAATACAGGTAGTAGCGAAGCGTTAACGGCCTTTTTTTCGCAGGTGTCAAAATTTGATTATGTACTAAAAAAGTACTCGAACATTTGTTTCAAATGCAAATAAGAAAAGGAAAAGAAATTCTTTATAGAATAGAACATGCAACCAAACACACTTGTAAATATACAATTTTTTGTCATTTTTCTTTTGTGCTTTTTGACAGCTATGAACCTAAAAGTAGTGTTGTAGCTTCGAAACTACCTGTATTATTCTACCATGGAATTAGCTATACCCCTCAGTAATCAATTTCAATTTGTTTTTAATAAGAACTGTTAATATTTTACTACATATATACATACATATGTAAAATATTAATGGTGGTATATAGTGCGATTAAAATTTAAAATACTAAAATATAGCGATTTTACAAAAAAATTCTTTCAAATAAAACTTCCCATATTACTCTTAGTTTATTTATTACTAGTAGTATTTGAATTCCAATTTATACTACTATTTTTGGTATGGAACCTTCTTATATTTCTTATGGCCAGTTTATGACATCATATTTAAATACGCATTTAGTTAATTTTCGTTTAAATTTAAGTTGCACTTAAATACAGTTTCGGTATTTCAGTGTTAAATACTTGTTTGTATTTAATTACGATAAAAATGTGGCAGCATCACGAAATTCTCTCAATTTTATTGGAGAAACAGCTGTTGAACAAAATTAAAGAAAAATTTCTAATGTGAATTCTTTTTCAGGCTGAAAATAACAACAATAATAGGTTGCTGTAATGTTTTAAAAGTGTAAGACAATTAAGAAAGAAGATATAATAGAATAATATTAATAAAAGAAGTCCAATTTGTACCCCAAAAGATGTTGATTTTTCAATGGCGGCAAATTTTTTGTTTACTTTGTTGCGCGAAACAACAACAAGGTATCAAATCCATATATTTGTGTGCACAACTTAAATAGAACTTAAATTATCATGGTTGGTCATTTAAATATTATTTAAGTTTCATTTAAGTTTGTACTGCAAAACTTAATTTCGTATTTAAATAGAACTTAAATATAAATACCATTTAAATACGAAGTCAAACTGGCCCTTAGTTTTTATATTTTGTTGTTTTCTATCCATTTGTCCGTAAGTTTTTTCTGGTTAGTTTTGTTGGCTTATTGGCAGTCTTGTATGTACATATATTATTATTATTATTATTATTATTATTATTATTATTATTATTATTATTATTATTATTATTATTATTATCATTATTATTATTATTATTATTATTATTATTATTATTTTTTTTTTTTTTTTTTTTTTTTTTTTTTTTTTTGACGGGGGAGGTAGGGTTTAAAATGCCTTCGCACATACAGTGACCGTCGTCAACTGCGTTGAGTGGTGTTTCCACTAAAACATTCCCTCCTCCTTTTCTGGTGAGAGTGCCTTCCCGGAACTGCTTTCTATATTACTTCGGGAATGCCCAGAAAACACTATCCTAGTAAGGACTATTCTCTATTTACCCACGTCTGGATCCGTCGTGTCTATGTTCAGCGTGATATTGCTGGCGCCCGGGCCTGAGTTTGCATGGCCTCGTTTTGCCGTAATGCATCGAGGTGTGTTTTTTTCCTTCTCAGGATATTTTCGACGTAGTTTCCAACAGCACTCCATTTGTTCACGGATTCGAGCATTTTATCAATGATATTAGCAGGAGTAAGCTCGCCAATCTGCTCCGTCAATGCAACTCTCTCAGCGTGCCATCTGATACAGTTGAAGAACGTGTGTTCAGCATCGTCGTTTGACGAGCCACAGTAGATGCAACTAGGGTCTCCTGTTTTACCCATGCGATACAGGTACTTCTGGAAGTATCCATGGCCTGAAAGAAACTGGGTCAGAAAGTAGTTAACTTCCCCAAATTCCCTTTGCGTCCACCTTTCTATATTGGGGATTAGTCTTCTCGTCCATCTGCCACTCGTTTCAGAGTTCCATCTATTTTGCCATCTTTGAATGGTTTGGGATCTCCGCTCTGTAGCACTAATACTAGGATCCTCTCCTCTAGAGTCCCATGCCTCTTTCCGCTCACGTGCCAGGAGGTCAATGGGTATTTCTCCACTTATGACAAATATTGCTGCACCCGAAACTGTGCGATAGGCTGAAGCAACTCTGAGTGCCGCTGTGCGTTGTACAGCCTCCATCGCTTTGCGCTTGTTCTTTGCTTTTAGCGCATATCCCCAAATTTCACTGCCATATAGCAGTATCGAACTCGTGGTTGCCATAATCAGCCTTCTCCTACTCTGTGCTGGCCCGCCGCTGTTCGCCATTAGCCTGCTTAGCATGCCTGTCACCTTAGCTGCCTTTGCGACCGCGTGTTGTATTTGAGCCCAATATGTGAGCCGGCTGTCTACTTGGACGCCCAAATATTTTATAGCCTTTTTCGTGATCAGGGGAACGTCATCTATTTGTATACTGACATCGAGTGGCACATGTCCTCTTGTCATCAGCATAACCTCGGTCTTCTGTTTGGCAAGCTCCAGACCATGGTCTTCGAGCCATGTTTGCGTTCTGATCATGACTTGATTCAGTTTCCTTCTGGCATCATCCATATCCCTTGCTGAGATGACCGCCGCTATATCATCTGCGTATCCTACAAGATGTGTGTCTTCAGGCATCCCGATACTGAGTATCTCATCGTAACTCAGGTTCCAAAGATCGGGACCCAGAATTGATCCCTGAGCTGCTCCAGATGTAATGGTTTTGACGCGCTGGCCCTCTGGCGTGACGTAGATGAGCTTACGATCTCTTAGGTAACTTTGGAGAATTTTCATTAGGTACCCCGGAATGCGGAATCTTTCTCGCAGAGACCTCGTAATATCTGCCCATCGTAAGCTGTTGAAAGCATTTCTCACATCAAGTGTAGCCAAAACGATTATACGTTTTGGATAGTAGCGTCTGCGCTGGGCACACACAAAATCTCTTACTACATCCTCAATGGCACCAATCGTCGATTTGCCGGGTCGAAAGCCATACTGCCTCTCCGATAATCCACCAGCCAAGTCAACTGCCTCTGCTAATCTGCGTTGCAGTAGTTTTTCCAGCAACTTTCCGGCACTATCTAGCATGCAAAGAGGGCGATATGCCGACGGCAGCGTTGGGTCGCCTCTGCCTTTGCTAATCAGCATCAACTTTTGCATCTTCCATTGTTTTGGAAAGATGCCTTGGGCTATGTAAGCGTTGTACACTGAGAGCATCGTCCCCGGACGGTGTTCGGCTAAAAGTGTGAGTACTTCAGCTGGTACCCCATCTGGGCCGGGAGCTTTACCCTTTTTAAGGCTTTTAGCTGCGTTCTTTAGCTCTTCCTCAGTGAAGGGCGTTGGCATATCTTCATTATGGGGTTCGCTTTCTTCGCACAACAGGGGGTGAGTGGGAAACAAGTTTTCCACGATGTTGTTGATGTGTTCCTCCTCTAGGTGTGGGATGGCTGAGTTTGCGCTCAACTTCTTCGTAACGATTTTATAGCCAAGTCCCCACGGGTTGCTGTTCAGCTCGCTCCGAAGTTCTTCCCATTTTGCTCTCTTGCTATTGATAATCGCCTGCTTCAGCGCTTTCCTGGATTGCCTGAACTCTGCTGCCTCCATCAATGCCTCACCACTTCTCCTTGCTCTAGTGTACCGCCTCCTGTCGCGGATACAGGTTCGTCTAAGATCAGCGATTTCTGTTGTCCACCAGTACACAGACTGTCTTCTGTGATGCTGCGTTACACGGGGCATGGATGCATTGTAGCTTCGGACTATGCGCTGCATCATGACATCTGCCAAAACGTCAGCGTCACTAACAGTGTTTGCTACTGGAACCTCATCAAAAGTATCCAAAAGTGTGCCCGTGTTCATTTTAGTTACATTCCACTTGCGTGTGCCACTCCTTTTGGGCTGCGGAGCGGTGTTTGTTCGCGATGTGATCCGGAATGTAATATATTGATGATCACTTCCAGTGTAGTCTTCTAGCACTTCCCATCCTTCAACAGTTGAAGCCAAGTTCTCGGTCACCAAAGTGATATCCGGCGTAGTGTGTTCGCATCCTGGTCTTCTAAAAGTAGTGGCATTGCCAGTGTTTGCCACTATAAGACCTAGCCTGGCAGCCATGTCTAGAATGCACCTTCCTCGTGTGTTCGTTGTTGGGTCTCCCCATTCTACAGCTTTGGCATTGAAATCCCCAGCTACAATAAAGGTTCCGCCTATTTCACGAACCTTATCTTCGATCAGGTCTAGCTTTGCCTTAAACTGCTCTATTCCATCACTAGGGGTAAGGTAACAGCTCATTAGTATAAACTGCTCTGTTTGAACGTACGTGTAACAGAAGCCAGTTCCGTGTTGCGAAACTGCTAGCTTACTGCTACTAGGTAGCCACAGTGCAGCCGTACCTGAATCATCCTCGTACCAGGATCCTCGCGGTATTCGTCCATATTGCTCACTGATGATGACAGCATCCACCTCCTTCTCAACAACAATCTGCTCGAGCAAAGCATCTGCCGTCCGGCTTCTGTGCATGTTTGCTTGCAGTATTTTCATCATTTCTTTGTTTGTGGGCACTTCTTTGAACCTGGCAGGTGGTCAGTTCGGCCGCGTTTGGCGTCCACGCAAAGCACGCATTTGGGGGCTGTCTTACAGTCTTTCATTCTGTGCCCTGCTTCCCCGCATCTAATACAAGTGTCTCTCCTGTTCAGGCCCGAACAGTTGGCTTGGATGTGCCCCACCTCAAGACAACGATAGCATCTTTTGATGTCTTCGCATTCTCGCATTCTTGCTCGAATCCATCCAATTTTGACATGACCTGCCTCAATGAGCTTTGTAGCGTTTTCTTTTGGCAGGGTGACGAAGGCCCGTACCTGCTCCCTTGCATTTGGTGCCGTGATTCTTGTCTGCATCTGTTCCTCTGGGTTAGCCAGCAGTTTACGGATTGCTATTTCCACCTCATCTTCGAGTGTTAGCGAATCCAGATCCCGTATCTCGATCGTAGCTCTCGGCTTCAGTTCCGTGACGGAGGCTGCGTCCCGTATGGTGTTCCTCAGCTGCTCAACAAAATCAGGCTTTATCTGTTGCCCTCTCCCAAGTTCCAAAAGGATGGCTCCAGTCTGTGTCTTCCTGACGGATTTTATTTTAAACGAGTCGTCGGTCGTTATCTTACTACGCAAATTTTTTAGCACTTCTGCGTAGCTGTGACCCGTACTGGGTTTGATTATTACCGCTTCCGGTTTCGTGCGTTGTGGTCGCGCCTTATTTTTCCTGCTGGGTTGGTTAGGCTTTTCGTTTGCCTTTCTCTTGCTGCCTTTCTTGGGGACAGTCCGCCAGTTTTCTCCTTCTTTCTCGGGAAGTTCCAAAATTTCTCCGCTAGGCTCTTTTGATCTAGCCTTCTTGCTAGTTTTAGGGACAGCCGGACTGCTAGCCGATCGCTTCGGGTTTGCTGTTGCAGGAGTTGAAGCGAGTGCTATCTGCTGATTAACGGCCTTCATGTGGTGGTTCGAACGCGCTCTCTCCTCTTGAAATGTGTAATGTTTATTATTTCCCTATAGTGAAATGTGTAGTGTTTATTATTTCCCTATAGCCCTTGGTTATTTTTAGTAGCTGTCAGGGTTTCAGCTGATTTGTAAGGCGTTCAAAGGAACTGCCGAATTAACCTGAGTCTTGGAATAAAAAACATAGGCAAGTTACTGCCGGATTCGTTTTGTGATTTCAAGTCTGCTTTTATTAAATTTTGTATTGCCTTATATACTATGTATGAGACTTACATTTAGCCTTTCTTACTTATTCTACTTATCGATAAAGTTCTATTTGTCTTTGTCGATATTATGGACATATGAATAATCACTCTGATTACAATTATTTTGACCAATAGGAATGTTTGTGATTATACTCATTCCTATTTGTCACTCAATTCTTATTGAGTAGAATTTATTGTTTGTGTTTATCATATTCATACCCCAATTAACTTGCATTCCAATCGATGTGCGTCACTTGGTAAATGCCGTTATTTGATCTTGCACAATTACCCTACTCTATTTAGGTTGGTATGTATAGATTTAAGAGTAGTTTAAGGGTATGCGGTGGCAATTTATGAGGTACACTACACCCTCACCGCTAAGAGAAAAATTAGGGGGTTGATTTTTCTTGATATTCATAGTACCGACAATATTTATAAAATAATTCTTAATTTCTATTTACATATGTTATAGTTTTACAAAGTAATTCTTAATATAGTTATAATTTTATAATTTACATAATTCTTAATGTAGTATTAAATATTTTTATAATTTTTAAAAATAGTATTCTTATAATTTTTAGTGTTTATTGTATACCTAATTATTGTTTCTAAAGCCTATATATGGTTTTAATTGATTATTATGAAATTCTTTTTCAATTCCGTGGTAGTCTATTATAGTATTTACACCGTTATGTCTAATTATTTTATATGGGCCTTTGTACGGGCTTTGATTCTTTTTCCTATTTTCTACTTTTATTAAAACTAAATCTCCTATTTTTAGATTTAAACTATTACTATATCTATTTTCTATAATTCTTTTCTCTTTTGTTTTATCTGTAAGTTCCTTAGCTCTATTCAAAGAATATTTTAATCTTTGTTTCAGCTCTTTTGCATAGTCATCATAATTGTATATTTTGTTATTTTCTGTGTCATAAAATTCTGATGGTAAGCATGGCAATCTACCATATACCAATTCAAATGGTGTGTAACCAGTGTCTATGTGTGGTGCCGTGTTGTAGGCAAAAGTAAAGTAATTTATCCACTTATCCCATTCGTAATCGTTTGCTGATGTAAGCAAGAATTCATTGAGAACCCTGTGATTTCTTTCTACCGCACCCATTGTTTCATGGTGGTAAGGGGTTGAGAATGTTTGTTTGATATCAAGTAACGAGCATATGTTGCGCATTAGTTCGTTTTTAAATTCTGTCCCGTTGTCTGATTTGAGCACTTTAAATTTACCGTATTTCAAAATTAATTGTTCTACTAGTGTTTTGGCAGTTGTAAGTGCGTCTTTTGTTGACATTGGGTAAGCAATAACGAATTTCATTAGTTCGCATTGCATTGTCAATATGTATCGGTATCCGTTTGAAATACGAAGAGGTCCTACAGTATCAATTGATATTATCTCAAAACTGTTGCTTGGGGTGTCCGTTAATGTAAGTGGTTCTTTAATGTGTTTGGTTTGTTTGTTTATGTTACATTTGTCACAGTATTTTACGAATTGCTTTACCATCTTATTCATGTTTTTCCAAATGTACCGCTGTTTTAATTTAATAATTGTTTTTCTTATTCCTAAGTGGCCTGCGTGTGTGGCATTGTGGAATTCATCGATGAGTTTATATTTCAGTATGTCATCTGTTATTCTTGTTGGGGCGTTATATAAGTTAACACCTCACACCTTTTCAACCTACTTTTCATCATTATGTTCCACTGTACATTCACCTGTACGTTATTCCGACTCAGCAATATCCCAGACGGCGTGTGTTGCAATACGACACCACACTTAACTTGTGCAATCGTGAGAAATCTACTGACAAACCATTCCCATTAATTTAAGCTAGTATAAGCATTTTATAAAATATTTTATAAGTTTCTTTTTCCTAAATAAACGGGCGGTTTGGCATTCCAATTCTAGTGCTGAACGCGAACAGTTTGAATCAAAACGATCTCTTTTATTTCAAGTAAGTTAGTGAGGTTGGGCCCCATGGGCGGCCCACCATGTAATTTTTTTAGAAGTATGGTACCGACCATACTTAACTGGCGCCCGAGCAGGGACCGGCCGCGAACAAGGATGTGCCGGATCCTTAAAGTGCTTGGTTCGTGACGAGTGAAAAAAATATTGAAGAAAATATAAAGTAAAATTTTGAAAATTTAAAAGTGTTTAATATTGAATAGTGAAAAATATTGAATAAGATAGGGAAGAAAAGCCCCTAGGAGTGCTAAGTGTGCCGGGAACCTAGTGAAAAAGAAAGTGACCAATATGGGTCCTCAGGGAGGTCCCAGCGTACTGCGATCCTGAACTCCAGGCCCTCCAGTACGTAAAAAATTATTTTATGTCACAAATATTAATGAATAAATAAGTTTACTGTGAAAAACGTGCAAGTTTTCCTTCGAAGTACTCAGGGACTGAAGGGACTCATGGGAAGCCGTATATCCTTACAAGTTGTAGTAACATAAGAACCTACACAACTCAGTATGGATACGCCTAACAATATCCTCGCAAGTTGTAGTCAACATTGGAACCTACACTACTTAGTGGGGTAGAGTGAACCCTTCTCGCCCAATAACGAGTGACAAATGGTAGGAAAAACTCACGGGGTGAGACAAATCGTGCCTTAGTACGACAGCTTTCGCTGCTCGAAAACGGACAACACGATCCTCCATCGAGTGAACTATAAAATAACCTATACATAAGAAAATAAGAAGGAGCACAAGTACCCGGATAAAGGCACTTAGGGGTTTGATCGAAAACAGGAATGGTGTTTGCAATACATTCAATATTAAAATAAAAATTTGATTAATATTCAATATTAAGATTGAAATATGAAAATTAAAATTCAATGAAAAAGGAGAAGAATAAAAGAAATATATTGAAAGAGAAAAAAATTAAAAAGGAAATAAAGAAAGTTTAAATGAAAAAAAAGGTCACGAACCAAGACCGTAAATTAATTTCAAAAATTCAAAGTAATTTTAAATCTTTTTACCGTTCTAGAAACAAAATCCAAAACAAATAAAAATCACAAAATCACATGTACATCGCGACGGAATAGTACGTAAAATTAAAGAATAAAAAAACTAGCTAACTAACTAAATTTAATATAGCCTAGAATTGGAATCGAATTTCAAGGGTAAGTGCAAGGATTTTTTTTCTTTCCATTTTTTCCCCCTACTTGTTGAATTTGTGTGGTCCCTTGGGTTTTCTCAAAAACTATCAAAATTGTCTCGAAGCTTGGTTTGGTTTTAATTTGCAACTCTAGCCTATCGTTACTGGAAATTTTCTTTTTACAATGGAGGAGCTTAAGACATCAGTAATGGAGATGACCGGAGCACTCAATGCTGCCACGATTCAGATCAAGGCATTGGAGGCCAAAATCCGATTGATTGAAACCAAGACCGGCGCATCGCCGACCACAACACCGGCGTTGGAGCAGCCTCGTGCACCTAGAACAGAACTCGAACTTCGGGAACTTAGTAAGCTCCCGGACTGCGTCAAGGAGTTACAAGCGTTCGAGGGGAACCCCACCCAATATGTGTCATGGATACATAGTGTTGAGGCGATCCTTAGCGACTATGAAATTGTTAGAACCAAGCCCATTTATAGGGCTATTTTGCAGAGTATTAGGGGAAAGGTAAGAGGTAATGCGGATTCTGCACTAGTATCGTACAATATATTCGAGAATGATTGGGGTAAGATAAAGGAATGCTTATCGCTCCATTACGCGGATAAAAGAGATATCCGTACTCTTGAACACCAACTGAATCAACTGCTTCAAAGGGGTTCGAAGATCGACGAGTTTTATGCTGCGGTGAATCACCAATTCTCCTTAATAATTAATAAGATAAAACGGAGAATTATTCAAAGGAGACGGTGGATGTTTTAGTCGAAACTTACAGAAACAGGGCTCTAGATGTTTTCGTACGGGGCCTGAACGGTGAATTATCCCGGCTTCTTATAATTCAAAGGCCAAAAACACTTCCAGAAGCATACGCTATGTGTATGGAAATACAAAACATCAATCTGGGGAATCCATCGGCAAAATTTGTTATGTCTATATTGACGACATAATAGTTTTTGGAAATGATATTAATGACCATTTGGAGAACTTGGAGACAATATTCGCGAAATTACTGGCTTCAAACCTCCGGGTGAACCTGGAAAAGACCCAGTTCCTTAAAACCGAAGTATCTTTCCTGGGATACATTGTATCAGGAGATGGGATACGAGCGGATCCTGGAAAAGTTGAGGCGATTCGGAGTTTGGATCCCCCCGGAACATTAAAGGATTTAAAGAGTTTTCTCGGCATGACTTCTTATTATAGGAAGTTTATAAGAGATTATGCGAAGATTGCTAAGCCGTTGACAAATCTTACCAGAGGTGAAAACGCACAGATTAGGGCAAATGTGTCTAGGAAGATTTCCATAACCTTGACGGAAGAGGCATTGCACTCTTTTAACGAGCTTAAAAGCCTGTTAATGTCATCCGAAGTCTTAGCATTTCCTGACTTCAATCAACCATTCAACTTGACAACCGATGCATCTAACTACGCTATCGGCGCAGTATTGTCCCAGGACTGTTCGGGAGCAGATAAACCAATTGCGTATATCTCACGTTCTCTCAATAAAACGGAGGAAAATTACGCTACGAATGAAAAAGAAATGCTGGCCATCGTATGGGCCCTGGAAAATTTGCGTGCTTATCTGTATGGGGCGAAAAGAATTAGAATCTTCACTGATCACCAACCGTTGACTTATGCATTGGGGAACCAAAATCATAACGCCAAGCTAAAAAGATGGAAGGCCCGGTTGGAGGAGTATAATTTCGAACTCATATACAAACCCGGTAGGTCAAATGTAGTAGCCGATGCCCTCTCGCGATTGGGGTCTAATTTGAACGAAATAAGCACACTAAGTGATGAAGATACAATCACAGCTTCGGAAATTGGCTCTGAAACCGTAACGGCCGATGAAGCTTTGGAGAGAGAAATGGTTGTATCCGACGCTACGATGCATAGCGCCGAACAGGACAGTAGCGATTTGATTCCTCACATGGAAGTCCCCTTGAACGTCTTTCGGAACCAGATTGTAATAAGAGAGGGAAAAGAGTTGCGTAGTAGTTTACAGCCGCATCCTGGATTTAACAGACACCACGCGGACATCGACCAGATAACTTCCCAGTCTCTTACGGAAACGCTGAAGACGTGTTTAAATCCCGCCGTCATCAACGGTATCAAAATTCCCGAATGTTTCATTCAATTATTGAATAGCGTTTATTTGGATCACTTTGCTTCATATAAAATAAGAATCACTCAACGATTGGTAGAAGACGTCACCAACCCTGAGAGGATTTGTAGAATAATCGAGGCCGAGCATAAGCGAGCACATCGTAACCCTAAGGAGAACAGCCAGCAGATTTTAGAAAAGTTTTATTTTCCTCGCATGAGGAGCCTAGTACGACAATATACTGGAAGCTGCGAAATTTGTAAACTGAATAAATACGACAGACATCCGAGTAGACCAAAACTTCAGCCGACACCTATTCCTAACTACCCATGTGAAATCTTGCATATTGACATATTTGAAATGCAAGGGTTAAAATATATTAGTTGCATTGACAAATTCTCCAAATTTGCGAAACTTTTTCATATAAAAAACCGCTCTGCTATACACTTGAGGCATAAGCTGGCCAAGGTTCTGCACTACTTTACTGTACCCCGTATGATCGTATCGGATAACGAAAGAGGATTTCTATCCCCCACTATATTGAATTTTATACGATCACTGGGGATTGAAATATACTTTACCCCGGTGCAGAGAAGCGAAGTGAACGGCCAAGTGGAAAGGTTTCATTCCACTTTAATCGAGATATATAGATGCTTATCTGGGGAATTGGGGAACAGAAATCCAAAGGACTTGGTTAACATTGCGGTTGACCGATACAACAATACTATCCATTCGGTAACTAGGAGGAAGCCCTCCGATATATTCTTTAATAGGTCCGAACGATTTAACTATAGAAAATTAGTGGATTTCCGTGACCAGATTAATGAAGACATTCGTGGCCTCATCGAATATAACCAAAGAACAGCCAATGATCGCCTGAACAAAACAAGGTCCGATCCAATCGACTTTGCTGAGAGTCAGGACATATTGGTAAGAGATAAGCAAACATAAGCCACTTTATAAAAAACACAAGGTTTTGGAGAATAACAAGGTAACCCTGCGAACAACAGCAGGAAGAAAGTACCACAAAACACACGTAAGGGGGACGTAACAAACCTTGCAGTTGCCCCTGAGAAAATAATTATTACTAGCATATAAGAATTATAATTGGAACACAATTTATTAATACAAATTAGATCTATTATTTTATATTATGGGTGTACTTAGGACAATTTATTTTAATAGGGAATATACTTACATGATTCACGTAATTAATTTATAATTTGAAGATTGTAATTTTAACTGTTATAAGGTATCTTATAGGAAAATATTCTGTACTTTATTGTAATATGACCAATCCAAACTGGGAACATATTGTGAGATGTGCTTACACTAACCTCTATATTTTAAGTCTTTTATTATTTTTCGCATATGTTGGTGCCTTCCAAATTTTTGAGTACCAATCCCCCCTAGTGACTATCAAAGATGGTGAGGGATGGATTATCAACGGGTACTTAAGCGTTGTACATGTGATCAACCTTGAGGAATTCGAGAGGATGCTTCAAACAACTGCTGACGTATTTACTGCTTTGGCAAAGGAGGAAAAGGACAAAAAGTTCTTCGAATACCAACTTCAGAAGACGCACAACCGAATTGCAACAATAAGAGGTATTTCAAGAAAGAAAAGATCCATAAACTGGATTGGCTCAGCTTGGAAATGGATCGCTGGGAATCCAGATGCAACCGATTGGGATAAAGTGCTGGAAAGCCAACAAAGGCTTATTGGGAACAATGAACAACAATACATCATAAACGATAACCTGTTTGGGACAACGAGCGAATTGGTAGGAAAAATGAATGACCTAGTAGCCAGATTTAATAATAAAATCGTCGTGTCGGAAACAAATGATATGTTACATGATGCGCTAAATCAGGTATTGGTGATCAAAGAGAACATTGAGGAAATTGTAAGAGCTTGCCAGCTAGCTAAAGGTGGCATCGTGAATACAAACCTACTAGATGTAGAGGAGATTCATCAAATAATATCAGAAGTCGAATCGCTCCCGTACAATAATGAAATTGAGGCTATCGAATACGGGAAGCCCAGCATTTTTTCGAACGGAACGTCATTACTATACGTGCTGTCGATTCCAAAAGTAAACCCCAGTAAATACAATAAAGTTCTACTTAGGGCAGCTATACGCCAAAATCGTCAATTTGATTTGAAATACAATACTGTTCTCATAAACCACGCGAACATATATGGGATCAGGAACCATTGTTCCTCTCTTAACAACATCACAATTTGTGCGTTGGACCAACTGGAAGAACTATCGGACGAAGATTGCTTATCAAAAATTTTGAGAGGAACCAACGCAAACTGTACCTTTCTATCAAACGGGGAGACCATAATAGAGCAAATCGAAGATGATATCCTGTATGTTTCAAATTTTAAAGGAAATGTGTCCTCAAAAGAGAATGCCGTCGGCTTGGATGGAACGTATTTAATACGACTCTTTAATGAAACCATTACGATCGGAGAAAGGACCGTTGTAAATGGAAGAATCACGAATATGCAAGCTCTCCCTCCATTATTAACAAATGTATACGAAAAAACACGCAAAGTTGATGTTAACTTTTTACATGAACTTCATGGAAAAAACATTCAGCATATTCAGAACTTAAGGAATCACGTAAATCTGTCCCTTTGGTCAAACGTTACAGGTTTCTGTTGTATTGTAGCGATGTCAATCATCCTTATCCTACTATGGAGGAAAATATTCGGTCGCATTACCATGCCAGGCCTCAAGCCCCAGGAAACCTGACACCAGATATAAATTGATCAGCGAGACGCTGATTTTTAAGGAGGGGGGAGTTAACACCTCACACCTTTTCAACCTACTTTTCATCATTATGTTCCACTGTACATTCACCTGTACGTTATTCCGACTCAGCAATATCCCAGACGGCGTGTGTTGCAATACGACACCACACTTAACTTGTGCAATCGTGAGAAATCTACTGACAAACCATTCCCATTAATTTAAGCTAGTATAAGCATTTTATAAAATATTTTATAAGTTTCTTTTTCCTAAATAAACGGGCGGTTTGGCATTCCAATTCTAGTGCTGAACGCGAACAGTTTGAATCAAAACGATCTCTTTTATTTCAAGTAAGTTAGTGAGGTTGGGCCCCATGGGCGGCCCACCATGTAATTTTTTTAGAAGTATGGTACCGACCATACTTAACTTATATTAATATTTTTAGTTGAGGTCTTTTGTTGTTTATTCTTATCCTTGCATATGCTTCTTTTAAATCCTTGATTGTATATATTTTAAATATCATATCATTTTTTGCTAGCGCTAATTCTTTAATATTTTCTTTACTCATTTTGGATAACAGTTTCCTCAGAATCGAATCTAGTTTCGCTGAGTTATCGCTGAATCTTGCATGCATATTATCTTTATTCTTGGAATGTAACTTCTTCATAATCAAATCTTGTTTTGATGAATTATCGTTACTTCCCTCATTCATATAATTACTCTTTTGGGTACGTGATTTCTTCATAATCGAATCTTGTTTCGATGAATTATCGTCACGCCCTATGTGTACAGTATTATTTTCAATTGTTATGTCGACTTCCTCTGTATTTTCAAATTTATTAAACTGTAATTTCTTCATATTCTTGACGTCATTTATGGATGTGCATTCCCATATTAGAAGTTGATCAGACTCCTGAGAGATGCATCTTCCCATGTTATTCCTATTCGCGTGCGCTTTATCTATTTTTTTATTATCATCAACTTTATTTGCCTCGTTTTTTGTAACTTTATTTGCCTCTTTTTCACTTCTCTTTGTCATTGCCCTTGTGCTTATTAGAATTCTCTTTTCTTTTTCATCATTTTCCAACGGTATCATTTGTTTTAGTATGTCTGAGTTTATTTCTATTCTTGATAATGCGTCCGCATTAGTGTTAATTTTTCCTTTCTTATAAATTATCGTGAAGTCATAATCGCTTAAATCTAGTCTAATTCTTGTCATTTTTGATGAAGGATTCTTATGTGAAAATAGTGATATCAATGGTCTGTGGTCTGTTACCACTATGAATTTTTGACCGTATAAATATGGTTTGAAGAAATTTATTCCCCAGTGAATTGCGAGCAATTCTTTTTCAATGATGGGTTTGTTCATATCATGTTTTTGAAGTGATTTACTTGCGTAAGAAATAGGTAAATCTTTTCCAATTTCACCTTGTGATAAGACTGCTCCTAGTGCGTAGTTTGAGGCGTCAGTCGTCAAAATAAAAGGTTTGTCAAAATTTGGGTACTGCAAAATTGGTGGGTTCATTAATTTTTCTTTTAGGGTATCAAAAGCATTTTGGCATTCATTTGTCCATAGAAATTTTACTGATTTTCTTAATAGCATATTTAAGTGTTTTGCAATGTCCGCAAAATTCGGTATGAATTTTCTATAATAGTTGCAGAATGCAACGAAACGTCTAACTTCGTCTGCGTTCTTGGGTGTTGGGTAATTTTTATTAACTTCATATTTAGCTGGATCTGTTTTCACGCCGTCCTTTGTTATTAAATGTCCTAAGTAAACTACTTCTGGTCTCAAAAAACAACATTTCTTTGGATTCAGTTTTAAGTTGTATCGTTGAAGTCTGTCTAAAACTTTGACAAGATTTTCATTGTGATGGTTCAAACTACATCCATAGACAATTATGTCATCGACATAAAGAAAAGCTTCTGAATCAAGTCCTGAAAGTGCTATCGTAAGCATTCTCTGAAAACTGTTTGATGAAATTTTAAGTCCAAATGGTAGTCTTTTAAATTGGTAGTGTCCCTGTTGTGTAGAGAAAGCTGTAAGTGGTCTTGAGTCCTTGTCCAACTGAATTTGGTGAAATGAGCTAGTCATGTCAAGAGTCGAAAACCATTTAGCTCTTCCTAGTTTATCCAAAATATCCTCTAATCTAGTTAGTGGAAATTTGTCATTAACTATTTTGTCATTTAACTTTCTAAAGTCTACTACAAGTCTCCATTTTCGTTTGTCTTCTGTATTCTTTTTGGGTACCAAAAGAAGTGGAGCATTGTAGGGGCTAATTGATGGTTCTATTATATCGTCATGTAACATTTTATGTACTTGTTCGTTTATTATGTCCGTGTGCGAGTGGGGTAGTCTGTAGTTTTTTATATACACCGGAGTGTTATCTGAAGCTGCTATGTTTTGTTTATAAAAATTGTTTACAGTTAATTTCTCATTCTCCAAATGAAATACATTTTGATATCTTCTGAATATGTTTATTAATTCTGATTTTGCATATTCATCAGTATTATTTAATTGCAAGTCATTTAGAATTTGTTTAAAACGTTCGTCATTTTTTTCATTTGTGTAATTTAATATGTCATAGTTTTTTAGTGGATCAGTATGCAGTTTAATGCCCTGTAAAATTTGTGTATCATTTGTTGTGTTTAAAATTTTAATGTGTGTCATTCCGTTTTTTGGTGCTATTGAATTACTTAAAAAAATACCGCTTTTTAATTCATTATTAAGTATTACGCAATCTTCTGTAAGGTTTAATTTCAATGGTTGTATGATTTCTGTTCGTGGTGGTATAGTTATTTTTAATGTGTCGAATGCTTTTGATTGCATTGGCAGAATTATGGTTTCATTATTGGTATACAAAGAAATTGTGAATGTCTCGTAATCTATTTTGCATAAGTATTCTCTTAAAAAGTCTCTCCCTATTATTCCGTCTGTCTCTATTGGAAAATTGTCGTCTACTAGATGGAATTTGTGTTTGCATGTTTGGTCTGCTAATGAAAGTTCAAGTTCAGTTGTCCCTAAGGAATATATTTCTTCATTAGTGATGCCTGTTAATTTGCATCTGTTTTCTATATTTAGTGGTTCATCATCAAAAGTTGTTCTAGTGCGACATAACGATATGTCGGCTCCTGTGTCGACAAGAAATGTTAATTCTTTATTTTTGTATTTAGCGATTATGTAATTTGTGTTATTATTTGAAACTTTAAATACTCTTAATTTTGGCTGTCCGGAATATCCCTGTATTCCGAGCCTTCCTCGTTTCCCTCGTCTTGTATCGTACGTATATATCTTCTGTTGTTGTTACTGTTATTATTGTTGTTACTGTTTGTGTTATTTCTGTAGTTTCTATTGTTGTTATTGTTTCTAGGTGTATTGTTATTACGATTGTTGTTTGTAAAATGATTGTTGTTCCTAAGAGAATTGTTGTTGAAATTGTCATTCCTAGTGTAATTGGTGCCTCTGTTGAAATTTGTGTTGTTGTAATTATACCTATTAGGAAAATTATTGTTTCTATTATTGCTAAAATTGTTGTTGTTATTTCTACTACGAGAGTTGTTGTTATTTTCAAAATTATTTCTTCCGCGGAAATTGCTATTGTAATGCCTGGTTCGATTATTATTATGTTGTTGCTTTTGAATGTGCATTACCGCATTATTGTTTAATTTATTCTCATTTTCTAGTTCTAGTGCTAGTTCTACCGCGTCTTGTAAAGTCTTTGGGCGAGCTGCGAAAATGGCTGTCTTTAAACTGTCATTAATACCTCTTTTAAAAGTATCTAGAGAAAGCTTTGAGTTTAATTTGATAATAACATTTTTCTCTGCTTCTGTGGCGTCATTACCAAGTTCTTCAACTCCTAACTTGTTCATGTGTTCTATTGTCGTCATTATTCTTTCTTTGAATGTATTAACAGACATTTTCCCTTGGTAAATAGTGCTTAGTTTTGATTGTAACTCTGGAATTGTCTTTGTACTTTTGTACCTCTGTTGTAACAATTTTTTTAATGCATTGAAATTTTCTGGTTTCGCATAGCTACCTATTGCCGTTCTTACCCCTGAAGTCAATTTTGCATGGTATACGTATTGTAAGAAATCTTGTTTTGCTGTTTCAGCTAGAGTTTTCTCAATGAGTTCTGCTGTTATCAAAAAACTTTCTAGTTCTTCCTGGTTTCCAGCAAAAAGTGGGAGTGCTTTAGATACTGTTTCTAAACTAAATGCTGCCATTTTGATGTCTATGTTTTCTATCTTAGTAATGTTCTGGACTAAATATTCTTTAATTTTCTTTATTATATTATTAAATTCTAATTTAAGCGCTGATGCTTTTTCCTCGTCTTTTTCTTCAACTTGTGCTATCTCAAACTCTCTTGTTATGGTTTTTATTTCTTCTAATTTAAGGTTAATTGTCTTTTCAGTATATATCCTTCCTGGACTTTTCTGTAAATTTTTTAATATACCCGTTAATTTCTGGAGATTCTTCTCCATCTAACAATCTTTCTTATTAATATTGAATATTTGTTAAAATATATATTTTTTTTATACTTCTGTTATTTTATTGCTATCATTGTTTTTGCTATTGTTTTTGTTTTTACAATTGTTAATAAATCTATAAATGATATGTAATATAAATAGGATTAAAATAATAATTACTAAGGTTTTTGTTATTTTGGACAACATTAATAACATTTTTAACTGTACCGAGAATTTTTGTTTTTCTTTAAATGTTACTAATCTTATGTATAATAATATTATTGGGTATAATTATCTTTATAAATAGTATTAAATCTTTTTCTTTTTATCGTCTGTTACTAAGTATTGCATACATTAGTCTTACGATGTAGGCAATTACTAATAATGCTAATGTAATTATCATAACTATTTCGAAAGTATTTAAATTTTCCTCTTTATTTTTATCTTGTACTCTTATAGTATTCATATATTCTATAAGCTGTTCATTATTTTGGTCGTTTTCGTTATTTCCATTCTTTCCTACTTCGTATCCCGCAATAACTAGTGGGATCGCTTTTAGAATGTTCGTCCACCAAGTCATCTCGAAAAGTCTCTTAATGCGTTTATTCTCCTATTGCAATCTTTTTATCTCCTTTCTTATTAACATTTGTTGTTTCTTCTCCGTTGTCTTCTAGGTACGCCGACCAACGTGCGAAGATTTCATCTATTTCTTTGGACATCAATTCGGTAGGATTATTAATTCAATATGGTCCGAGTTGGCAGGATCGCCATGAAATGTGTAATGTTTATTATTTCCCTAAAGTGAAATGTGTAGTGTTTATTATTTCCCTATAGCCCTTGGTTATTTTTAGTAGCTGTCAGGGTTTCAGCTGATTTGTAAGGCGTTCAAAGGAACTGCCGAATTAACCTGAGTCTTGGAATAAAAACATAGGCAAGTTACTGCCGGATTCGTTTTGTGATTTCAAGTCTGCTTTTATTAAATTTTGTATTGCCTTATATACTATGTATGAGACTTACATTTAGCCTTTCTTACTTATTCTACTTATCGATAAAGTTCTATTTGTCTTTGTCGATATTATGGACATATGAATAATCACTCTGATTACAATTATTTTGACCAATAGGAATGTTTGTGATTATACTCATTCCTATTTGTCACTCAATTTACAATTCTTATTGAGTAGAATTTATTGTTTGTGTTTATCATATTCATACCCCAATTAACTTGCATTCCAATCGATGTGCGTCACTTGGTAAATGCCGTTATTTGATCTTGCACAATTACCCTACTCTATTTAGGTTGGTATGTATAGATTTAAGAGTAGTTTAAGGGTATGCGGTGGCAATTTATGAGGTACACTACACTCTTCTGCCGCCTTCCACGCTCGCCTATAATTTAGCGTGACGTCCAGCAGCTCGGACATTTTGGCAACCCCAGTCTTGACCTCGCTGCTTATATTTTTTGCCGGTTGAAAGCCTGTTGCATGTCGGCTATTACACGTTTGCATTGGGAGATAGCGTCCTCCTCCATCTTCCTCATCTTCTGGATCAGCTCCAGGCGAGGAGAGCTCCCCTCTGTCACATTTTCATTTCCGCAAGTAGGTGTTTTCTGCGCTGTCTCTGTCGCCGTAATATTGGCAATGGGGCCATCCCTCTTCTGAGTGCCGGTGTTTGCTTGCGGATAGTCATTGGTTATGACTTCGGCATCAGCGATGTTAGTATGCGCTACGCTACTTCCAGCTATATTCGGAAGCGATGCACACCTTCCAGGCGGTGATCTTAGCATCAAGCTGCTTCTTCTAAAGGCTACACCTGTAGCTGCATCGTGCTCGTTCCGCTTCTCCTTTCTTCCTTCTTCTGCTTTCCTCTCGTTTATTTTTTTTGGTTCATTATTCATTTCGATTGGATCCCCGCTCCGAGCCGCTATCCTTATGCGTTTGTACAGTCGCCTCAAACGATCCCCGTGGGTCCCTTTGCAGGCAGTGAGGTCCACGCGAGGGTTGACACAGGACCTTATGAGTACCTGTGTTCAGAGCCAGGATCTCGGCGTAAAAAACAGGAGTCGTTCTCAACTGTACCTGTACAGCCACCTTAGTGGCGACGCGTGCGGAACGTACTCAGAGACTAGCCACAGTTTTAACGGGACGGAGGCGGTTGCAGCATTAGCCCACCAGCCGTTTGAGCACGATGTCACTCATGCATACTAAGGTAATGGAATACTGCAACCGTCAGCTCGTAGCAATCAGTTCAAAATCGTCAATCAGTATCATTTATTCCATTTCGTTGCCAAAATCCCCGTGAGTTTTCTAAGGGACCGCGTTCCAGTATACCATAATCAAAAACTTTACTGGTTTCATTTTTTGATGTCGCTGTACGCTGTACGCACAGTTAGCTAGCTCTCAGCGGATGTTGAGTAGCTATCCAGTGGTGCCACGAGGAGGCCGTGCGACAACTTGGTTTGAACAGCGGCAAGGATCGCCAACTGGCTAACCCCAAACTGGTTAGCAATCAGTGCTTTGCCTTGCATGCTCGCACCCATACCACCATTATTATTATTATTATTATTATTCTTTATTCTCAATTTAAAAATTGGATAACACTTCTACTTAAATTTTATGTTAAATAAAATATAAAGTACAAATTTTTTGAAATGCACAAATTAATCAAAATCACAGCGCAAATCTAAAGCTAATATATGTTGTATATCACACCAAATGCCCATAAACTTTCTGACGATTCGTGTAGTCGCAATCACCACCGCTTTTTGCATTATCTGCCACAGTTGTTCTGGCATCTCAAGCTCTCTCAGACCATCGTGCAAAGTTTTCGGTATCAATCCCGTGCTTGAAATTATTATTGGGATTACTCGCACTTTTTCGATGTTCCATTGTCTTTTAATGGGTTCTATAAGCACATTATATTTACTTATTTTCTCTCGGTGTTTTATTTGCAGATTGTTGTTGTTTGGTATTGCAACATCGATAAGCCATACCACCCGTTGCTCCTTATTCATCAGCATTAAATCTGGTCTATTTGCTGTTATGCTACGATCTGTCAGAATCGTACGATCCCAGTAGAGTCGGTATCCTGCATTTTCTAGCACAGACTCAGGGACGTATTTGTAGTACGGTACTCCTCCAGTTGTAATTAAGGAGTGTTTAGCTGCAAGTTGTTGGTGTAAAATTTTAACTACAGAGTTGTGACGATCAATGTATTCTGTTCCGGCTAAGCATGTACATCCAGATGTTATATGCTGTATTGTTTCAATTGAATTGCACCCGTACCGGCAGGAGTCATTTGTAACTGTCATATCCCTTACTATGGTTTTCAAGTAATTTCTCGTTGGGATTACCTGGTCTTGGATTGCCATCATAAACCCCTCGGTCTCAGGAAACACTTGCCCTGCTATTAGCCAATAGTTCGACGATTTGGTGTCGACATGGTCTTGAATGGCTTCGTAAGGGTGCCTACCATGGAGTGGTTTACTCATCCACGCTTCGAGTTTCCGGCTGTTCGTGCAAAGTGGTTGTACCGTGATGTTTTGACCGACATACAATGGTGAGGTGTTATCTGCTTTGCACACCGCATTATGTAGTGGGGATATTGCAGACTTTTCTATAAAAAATGCTCTAAGTCCATCAATCTGTAGTTTTCTTTGGTTGTTAATATCAACTAAGCCCCTTCCACCCATACATCTAGGGAGCATTGTTCTCTCGGTGGCTGATTTTGGGTGGTGTTTACGCGCCTTAGTCATAAGAACCCTACATTTGCGTTGTATAGCTTCTATTTCGGTATTGCTCCAGTTTATTACTCAAACGAATAACTCAGGGCCGTAGCTGCATACGTGTTAATAGCTTTGACCATATTTTTCCCATTTAAACTAGTCTTTAAGATCTTCCTGACCCGCTTAGTGAACTCTTGGGTTAATTCTTTCTTCATTTCGCTCTGTTCCATACGAATAGATTGCTTCATACCCAGGTATTTGTATGTTTCGTCGTTCATCATTGCTTCCATTATGCGGCCATCTCTAAGACAATGAGGTATTACTTGCAATTTACCTCTGATGGCATGAAGAGTATTGCATTTATTGAGACCAAATTCCATATTGATATCATTGGAGAATGTTTCGACTGCATTAAGTAAGCTTGTAAGTTGGTGTTTATTAGATCCATATAGTTTTATATCATCCATAAATAATAGGTGACTCAATTTATAAAGACTTTCCCCATTATGTTTGATCTCAAAGCCATATTGCGTTGAGTCAAGAAGATTGGAGAGCGGATTTAGGCTCAGCACGAACCATATAGGGCTTAATGAGTCACCCTGGAAGATGCCTCGCTTGACAGGAATCTCTTCGGTCTCCATGTATTCTGTTGATGTTCGCAGTGATACTTTGGTTCTCCAGTCTATCATGCTGTGTCTTAAGAATGTGACTATTGTCGGGTGGACCTTATACATTTCTAACACCTTCAGCAGCCATTCATGTGGCACGGAGTCAAAAGCCTTCTTGTAATCTATGAAAGCCATAGAAAGGTTTCTGTGTTTTTTATAAGCCTGTTCACATACTACCGAGTCAATTATTAATTGCTCCTTGCATCCTCTCGATCCCTTCCTACAACCTTTTTGTTGCTCCGCTATTATATTGTTTCGATCACAGTGCAGATTTATTCTCAATGCCAAACACGATGTTATAACTTTATACAAAGTTGGTAGGCATGTTATTGGTCGAAATTTTGAAGGGTCGTGCCTGCTGTGCGGGTCTTTCTCCAGCAGGTAGGTGATACCTTGGGTAAAGAAATACGGCATATTATTTGGGTGTTGAATGACGTTATTTATGAGCTCTGTTAGTTTCTCATCTACACATGAAAACCTTTTCAACCAAAAGTTTTGGAGTTTGTCAGGTCCGGGTGCTTTCCAGTTCATCAGGTTTCGCAGTATTCCTTGGACTTCACTTACTTCGAGCTGATTAAATTCCATGCATGGAAGGTCTTGGAGGCGGCACTCTTCCTGTAGTATCCAGTCTGCATTGAAGTTATAACCGATGGTTGTTGCAAGCTGTTCATTCCAAAACGAGGAAATCTGCTGAACAGATGGGTAGTTTGATCGTGTGCTCTTATTTACATTTTTTAAGCCTCTATAAAACAATTTCTCGGATCTATAAAAAATTGAGTTATCAGTTTTCCTGGCTCTACTGACCCGGTACTTTGAGAGCCTAGTTGCAGCCACCGACAGCTTCTGTTTGAGAGTATCCAAGCACTGTATTGGCGTGGTATTTGGTTGATCTCTTTGGGAATGAGCTGAGTGTCGTTTGATAATATTTGCGACTATTCTTTTAAGTTTTGTGGTACTCGCTCCTTGGACTAGAGCCTCTACTCTTGCTATATCTCTGCGTAGGTTTTCAATAGATTGAAGCAGTCTTTTTTCCCATGCAGGTAGTAACTTCTTTGACCTCCGTCTCGTAGTTGGCTCCTCTCCAACTCTTAATCCCAAGGATTTAACCACAACAACAGCTGCACAATACAAAACAAGGTGAAGTCTTTCTAAATCGTGTATAGTTGAAAGGTACGGAGGGATTATCTCTTTATTCATTACCTCAATGATCTTGGCAGCTTTCCTAGAGGTGTTTATTCTAGGAATTTGTGGTCTAAATATTGCATTTGTTCCTTCAAACAGTGTCAATGCCCTCCTCATTTCAAGTCCAAGACCTTCGTTTAAATTTTCTGCGTCTTCCGTATGTGGTATACTCATCTCCATATATTGGACAGGGCTGGGTGGGGTCGCAGGGTTTTCATGGGACATATCATCCTCTAGCTCTTCTGTATCCGCAGCTAATGTGTTACTCTCCATTTCATCGCATATCTGGCGTTTAATGGTATCTCTATCAGTTTGTGGGACAAGGTTTTTCCTAAGAATAGTTCTATACTGGTCGGCAACTCTTTGTACGTTCACTGGAAGTTCGGGATAAATTAGGGTAAATTGTTCAAATAGTTTCTGCCCATAACCGCTTCTGTCACGCTCGCAATTAGTGACACGGTAATAAATGCG